>CM059279.1:6545453-6607953 GCA_030347295.1 Setipinna tenuifilis
TCCTCTCCTCTCCCGCCCCTCGGCCATCCTCTCCTCTCCTTTCCTCTCCGTTCCTCTCCGTTCCTCTCTGCTCCGCTCCTCTCCTTTCCTCTTCTCTCCGCTCCTCACCGCTCCTCTCCTCTCCTCTCCTCTCTTCTCCTCTTCTCTCCGCTCCTCTCCACTCCTCTCCTCTCCTCTCTGCTCCTCTCCTCACCCGCCTCTCCTTGCCTCTCCTCTCCTCTGCTCTCCCCTCCTCTCCTCTCCTCTCTCTCCTCTCCTCGCCCGCCCCTCTCCTCTCCCCTCCTCTCCTCTCCTCTCTTCTCCTCTCCTCGCCGCTCCTCTCCTCTCCGCTTCTCCTCGCCTCTCCGCTCCTCTCCTCTCCTCTCCTCATCCCTCCTCTCCGCTCCTCTCCTCTCCTCTGCGCTCCTCTCCGCTCCTCTTCTCTCCTCTCCGCTCCTCTCCTCGCCCGCCCCTGGGCCATCCATCACCCGGTGCCCAGATCAATGACGTTAATGACATTAGCCGTCTGCAGCATGCCACCTAATCTTTTATTTAGCGCAGGAGGGGGGGTTGGGGTGGTGTTGGGGTTGGGGGGTGTCCAGGGGGTGCGGGGGGGGGGGGGGGGGGGTCCGGCGCCATTCATCAGCTGTAAAATGTTGCATTAGCTCCTCGTCCCTCCCGTCCTCCGTCCTCCCGTGTTTTCAACCACCCTCGTTCATTTCCTGCCTGGCTAACGATTCCTGGATGGCGTGGATCGATGGGTCATATTTTACTTACCAGACAAACAGAGCAGATTCATATCTATTTAGCTAGCCACTCGTGTTAAGATCAAATTGTTCTGCTGGGAAATAAACCCCCCCTTTAGTTTCCCAGCTTTAAGCTTACTTTCAATTACCACACAAGTGTCACTTTGTGGCATCTCCATTAGGTAGGAGGCTAAAGTTATTCACCGTAATGGTGGTCCAGTGTCATAGCGGTGGTGGTACAGTAGAAACGCGGCTATGGTAAACAACAGCTAGTAAACATGCTTAATCGCCTCTGGAAAACACATCCTTACTGTAATTAAGCCTACACCGCGTAGCAGCAACCTCGTCACGCACCATCAGCCACACACACAGGAACACACAGGCGAACCTGTAACATTACATTAACTTTACTGCCTCTACATGCAAGAGGGGGCTAATAATTAATTTTGACACTGCTCGTAATGCTGGTACATGTTGCTGTAAAACCACACTGAGTTGAAGTGTCCAACACAGCACAGGTTCCAACGTGCACTGCTGCGCTGTGGAGCGCATATAAAACGTGATGATGGGGACCACACCACACCATGCCACAGTACACCACACCACGCCACAGCACAGCACAGCACGACACACCACACCACGCCACACCACAGCACGACACGCCACACCACGCCACAGCACAGCACAGAACAGCACAGCACAGCACAGCACAGCACAGCACACCACGTCACACCACACTACACCACACTACACCACACCACACCACACCACAGCACGCCACACCACGCCACACCACGTGACACCACGCCACACCACGCCACGCCACACAGTGTAAGGCTCCCTGCTGCTGGCAACGAGACTAACAGAGTGATACCTCATTCTCACTCAGACAAAATTCCAAGTGAAAGTCAAGATCGCAGGTGACACAGATAAAACTGAATGAATGTGGCAGCACTAGCAGGCCAGTCTGTCCCACCACCACCAGCACAAGTACCAACACCACCACCACCACCACCACCATCACCAACACCACCACCACCACCACCACCACCAACAGCATCACCACCGACGCCACCACCACCAACACCACAGTTCGTCTCCCCTCTTCCTCACTCACTGAGCCTTCATTGTGCTTTGATGGAGGATCGCAGGTGACAGAAATAAAACTGAAAGAATGTGGCAGCACTAACATGCAAGTCTGTCCCAACACCACCACCAACGCCACCACCACCAGCAACACCACCACCACCACCAACACCACCACCACTACCTCCACCACCACTACCAGCACCGCCACCACCATCACCACCGCCACCACCACCACCAACAGCAGCAGCACCACCACCACTGCCACCATCATTCGTCTCCCCTCTTCCTCTCTCGCTGAGCCTTCATTGTGCTCTCTGAGACTCAAAATTCAGCACTTTCTTGCCGGCCGTGTGCCATGAATCAGAATCAGGCAGCGCGTGACACGAGAGGGCTGATCCTCGGGCCAGGTCAGCAGCTCAGTGGGACATGGATCACAGGGAGGACAGCTTACACCCCCAACGCCCCCCCACCACACACACACACACACACCATCCACCACCCCACCCCATCCAGGACAGCTAACACTGCCAACACTCCACCATCCACCACCCCCCCCAAGCCCCAAGGACAGCTAACAACCCCAACCTCCCCACCATCCACCACCTAACCCCCCCAACCAACAAGACTACTGACAGGACAAGGAGCCATGAGATGTATGTACATCCACATACTGTATGACGTACAACCATGCAAGAAACACATTAACACCTGCTGTAATAACAGTAATAATAATAATAATAATAATAACAGTAATAATAATAATAACAATAATACATTTGACTTTCAGAACACCTGAGGACACTTTACAGAGATAATAAAAAACAATAAAACACAGAAAAAAACTAAACAAAATGAAATCACAGGTATACAGATATACCCTCTGCTCTTGTTCTGTCTTTCCCTCTGGTGTTTTACTTCAAATATATGCTTGCACAGATGCTTTACTGCAACTTCTGTTGCTAATTTCAAACCTCCGGTTTAGAGCCTACTTACACATCTGCACAGTAGTTACTTTATGGATTTTATGTGTATTTATTTATATATTTACGACTATGAAACTAAAAAGAATATGAAACAACACCCATTAATTAAGGCACTCAATACTGTTTTTCTTTTTTTTGACCTGCTACTGGCCTTTCCCCAGCTAAGGAGAGGAGATTGAAGAAGTCCATCGAGGGGCATATATTCATTCTATGGGGAATGAAAAGACATAAAATGCCTCAGTCACAATTGTCTGAGCTGGTAGTTGGACACTCATAGGAGCCTGGATGTGGATGATGGTAGAGGTTTTTCTGAAGTGGTTACAGCTACAGAGCCCCAGATGCTCGCTAGCTAGCTCGCCTTTGACTCATGGGCCTGCACATTACAGCTGTCAGTCCAGCCCCACCTGAGCTGCTCCAGTCCCACAGCTGTCCCATCCAATGCAGGCCGAACAGGCACACACATCATAAAGCATTCAGCTCTGCTACGGCCTATCTCCATTCATCTCCTAAGAATGCCCCCTCTGGGAGCGACGCCGGCTTTCCCCTATTGCGTTAGTCCTGCCTCGCCTCTCCTCGGACGGGGCCATCGCACATATTTTATGCTTAAAGGAAACTGTGGTCGGAAAACAGTATTTGATTTGGGGAGGAAGGGTAAGTGTCCTATCTCACATTTCTCATAAATCCTGCCAGTTTTTTTTTTTTTTTTTTTTTTTTTTGCTGTTTGTTTTTTTTTTTTTTTTCTTCCTTCTCTGTCACCGGTTTGGTTCGTCCTCACGGGTGGATTACGCTGATTTACGGTGTTCTTGAGTGGATCATTTAAAGCAAGGAACACGGCTCCACACACAACATAAAACTGCGACGCTTGTCAACATCGCTGAGGAAGGGCTATTTGGAGCAATGGAATTGGGCTGTTGTGATGACAGACAGCTGCCATGGCGACGCAGGTTCGCTGCGCCCTTAAAGGCCCGGTAGCTTATTTTCCAGGATGGATGTGAACGCCTCATGGGCGAGTACGTACATGGTGATTTATTAACTAATCTCCATCTGAAAAGGTCACTGACACGCCAGTAAGGTACCATATTTGGGTCATCACTCACAACATAGAGCGGCAAAAAACCAAAATTGTAGTTTTAAAATTTAATGAGTTGGGGGTATGGAGGGTTGCAGACTGGAGAGTGATTAAGAAACAGGGGATGAGGAGCTTAAGGCTTCTCTCCCTCTTTGTCTCTTTCGCTGTCTGTCCCTCTCTGTCTTTTTCTCTCTCAGTATCTTTCTCTCGTTTTACTTTTTTTTTCTCTCTCTCTCTCTCAGTTTCTCTCCCTCCCTCCCTCACTGTCTTTTTCTCTCTCAGTATCTTTCTCTCGTTTTACTTTTTTTTTCTCTCTCTCTCTCTCAGTTTCTCTCCCTCCCTCCCTCACTCTCTTTTTACACAAACACTTGCACACACAGACACAGACACAGACACAGACACACACACACACACACACACACACATAGATAGAGGCACAGACATCTACACACACAACACAACCTTCAGACATAGAATACTATTAAACCACCCAGCAGGACAGATGGTGTACTCAGACAAACTCTGACAATGGGAAACACTAGGACGAGGATGAGAACGAGGACGAGGGGGGGAGGGGAACTTGGAGCTAGGACACCGAGATTGGATTTGGACAGTGACACAGCGTTGGTGAGGTGGGGGAGGACTTCGAGGGGCAGGGTAGCCCCGAGTCGAGTCTGGTCTGTCTGACTGCTGCCGCTGCCGAAACAGGAAGTGAAGTGTCCTGAGATGCCCAGAGTAATCTATCTCGCCGCCGTGATGGATGATGGGAAAGGGGGGCAAACAGCAGCTGTCTGTTGTCTCAGTGTCGCCCGGCAGAAGTGCATATAACTCACACCAAGGAGCACCAGAACAAACATTTAATAGCCCCCACCTGTCCCCGTGATCCATCACCTGCCCTGAACCATTCACACAACACGACAACAAAACGCAGGCACCAATGTGATGTGATGTAACCACAGGAAACACTGATAAAGCTCTTGCATATGTTGACAATGGTGAGGTGATACAACTCAGCACTCACCATGCAGCGAATGATCATGAGTTCCCCTACAATAAGGCAATATGTTGCGGTTATCTAAATATAGCCACTTTATGGTACTGTAGTCAGTGGTTCAACTGATTCATGCAGGGAGGGATACACATTCCAACTTCCTTCTGAGTTAATTAGTCGTGTGTACTTTGAGAGCAACCAAAATATTGCACTTCCTTGTGAGTTATTAATAGTTTGTACTTGTTTAATATATTTGCATAATCATATGAAAATATTTGAGCGTGAGTTATTACATTATTATAACACACTCACTGATCCAAGGATGCAGGGGTTAAACGTAAATAAACATTTCTTTAATTAAGTTTTCCTCTTTTCTAGAGGTCATGTTATCCCTGGAGTTATTTTTAAGTTATTTGGTTGAGTAGGCAGTGTTATGAAGTGTTGACTCTTGTTAACCCCCACCTCCGTGTTTCAGAGGTCTTAGGGTGCAAATATGTATCACAATTAAAGGGGCAGACATCGGAGTCTCTCCACACTGAGGTACTGGCCTAAGTGGTCTGGGGTGGGTAGCTAGGGTGAGGTCCGGTCATAGAGACCCCCCCCCCCCCAAACCTTTACATATGGCTGGAAGGTTGTAAAGGTAGTTTGTCAAAGGTGTAAAACATGACAAAGACTGAAATGACTGCAGAAATATTAACCACACTTTGAGGATATTTTGAAAATATAGAAAAGGCATTTTGCAGGTTCACAGTCCGGGTATGCCACTTCATGGCATTTGTTTATACTATTTATACCACTGTAACATTTTCACCATTTTCAACTACAATAGCCAAAGTAAAGGGCATGCAGACCTTTGAGTGGATGACACTGTGACGACGGCTGCTTGCTGTACTCGGTGCTGCTCCCATCACTGATACTTTAGGGCATACATACGATACTGTATGCACTAAGGGCCTGTTTACACGAGAACGCTTACGGGTAAAAACGACAAAATATTTTATCATAAGTGCCTTTCATTTACACTGTGACTGTGTTTTTGGAGCTTAAGAACGCAAAAAAAATGAAACCACCCTCCAAAGTGGAAAACTTGAAAATGCTCTGCCCAAGACGTAAACTGCTCCCATCAGTGATATTAGGTTCCTGGTTTCAGCCCACATATACAGCATGCAAACTTGCTCACAGAGCATGCAGAAGCCTCCCTCTGACTCAGACCCCAACTTTCCAGGTCTGTGTCTGTGTCCTTTGTACCCTGCGTGTCCTGTGTTCCTTCATGCACACACTCTTACAATCACCTCATCTGAGGGTCATTCTGCTAGACTCCTCTGTGGTCCAGACATGTACCACCACATGAACATAATTTCCCTCTTTTCTTACACTTTAGCACTGAGTAACTCTAGGATGATAATGAGTTATAGTATCCCGTTTCCAGGGGATCTTCTTCTCCTTATGACGAAATAACGAGCTGTCCAGTGAAACACCATATCAGCTACTCAGCAAGCTAATGCTAATGCTAACCAGCATACAGGAGATAAGAGCAAAGCTCAATAGAATCAAGTTACCTGGGGTTACCCGGGGCAACTTGGAGCTTTGATTTACTAACCATGAAACCCAAAGGCCCAATTGTATAGATATTGTATGTCGTTTCAATCTCAGGTTCAAATCTAAGTCATCAAACAATCAGATTGCTTCATAAACCGATAATCCAAGTTTCTCATATAGCCCATAATATTTCAGTGTCACTGCAGAAAGAATAGTTGGGATCATTACATTGCAATTCCGCTACCAGCTTTAGAAGGTCTAGACATTATTTACATAAACGCCCTGGGCATCCCCTCTTAAAATCAGTGGCAGGAGAGCGTGCTTTCTCTGCGTTTTGCTCTATTTCTCACTCTTGCCATTGAGACGTCAAATCAGCAACTTTGACAAATGGAGTTATGCCCCAAGAAGCTAAACTGAAAGAGGATTGCTGTAATCTACGGTGCACTGCGGTGTGTGAGTGGAGAGTCATCTGTGACTGTGTGCCCATGAATGTTAAGTATGAAGTGGAATGAGGTTGAGATGATACTGAATACAGTAACAGAAGAACTGTATAGTTCTGTGGTGCATTGTTTCTGTAGTTCGAATTACATGGGGGTACCTGGGGGTAAGGTACCCCCTAATCAAGACCCAGTATCCCCCAAAGAGACAAAAATACCAGGGTTGGGGGGTACGGACATATTAATGTCATGTAAAATGTAAAAAATAGTACCCCCTGTAAAAAGGTGGTACCGCCCAATTATGGAGGAGTAATTCACACTCTGATTGTTTCATGATTAATAACAGTGAATCAATACAATAACTTTAATCATTTGACAACTACATACAAAGAAAACTACATTCAATAGAGCATATACAATAACACCCATTTAACAGTGGACTACTCCATCACTCATGTTTCTGTGACCATTATCAACCTATTATCTATTTTATCCAACTCAGGAATAATGGCAGAATAAATGTCTGATTATCTGTAAAGCTGTTGCACATTTATAAATTAGATTTTTTAGTATTCACAACATGTGAAATAAATAATAAAATGAATAATGGTCCTAATGACCGAGTCTTACTAAGCTCCTCAGAGTTTACGAATCTTGTGTAAAAATAATGATCTGGCAAGTCCAGGGAAAGGTTATGCAGGTGTAAAAACTAGCCACCAATAATTGATTTCCACTTAAAAGTATTTCTCAAGTGATAAGAATCAGAATCAGAATTAGGATCATAATCAGCTTTATTATTACATATACAGCTTTATTACTTACATATACAAGTGTTTCTCATGTTGCCATTTACTTTATCTCTTTGGTGAGTGGAATTAAGATCTGAGGTATCACACAGTTCAGGTCAGCTCCACAGAGACTGCTAACATACTGTAGGCACCATGAATTGCGATTCTGCTCGAACAAGAAATATAACTAACTAACATGTTTAATCAGACATGGAGTGCCTGGATTGCAGGCAGATACACTAAACTAAACCTTCTCCCACTCAGCCAATCAAACACTCTATTGAGCAATACCCACCAGCCCTACACTACGCCACCCCAATGCTCTTTCTACATCACTGGCTGATTGAGCACCAAGGAACAAGATCATCACAGACGACTCCAACTTAGCAAATGTATTCTCCAGGCAGGGTGCAACCCTGTCTCACCTCCTGCTTCATGTTAAATGACACTGTTAGCCTAGGCTAATAACAATGGGATCTCACTGCACTGGTAATATTAATGGCTTTTCTGCCTTTGTCTTGCTCCTGGTTTTGTAGTAATTGCCTTGGGGAGAGGAGGCATTATCTCCCTACCCCACGTCAGGGCTTCGCCACCCTCAGGAGGACCGTAGTTGCGTTTGTACGCTTACGCTAACTCCCTCACAGCAGCACCGTGTGGCGCTGAATCAACACTGGTGAGGAAGTTACTGTGAGCAACACAAAGACAATGTAATGTTTGCTTGGTTTTTCCTTTTGAAAACAAATAGTCTATTGTGTTTCGCCTCCGCTTCTGAAAGAGAAATAACTGGATATGTGAGTGCATGATTATCATTTTTATTATGTTCTTTTCCACTTGTAGCAGTCGCTTGTTTTTGCACCATTTTAGGGCTGTTTGACTGTTTCCATCATCCGGTATAAAACACAGTAGGGTATCCCAACAATCGAATATTGTCTCAGACATGCCGACATGTCTTTTCATGGCAAACACCTGACTGCCTTCGACCTAAGGACCCACCGCGTCAGACAGAGAGAGGTTGGGGTGTGTGTGTGTGTGTGAGTGTGTGTGTGTGTGTGTGTGTATGAGACGATAGCCACCCACCTCATACCCCTAGCTGGTGTGTGTGTGTGTGTGTGTGTGTGTGTGTGACACGATAGCCACCCACCTCATACCCCTAGCTGGTGTGTGTATGTGTGTGTGTGAGAGACGATAGCCAAACACCTCATACCCCTAGCTGGTGTGTGTGTGTGTGTGTGTGTCTGTGACGATAGCTAGCCACCCACCTCATACCCCTAGCTGGGTGCTCTTTGCCTCGCACCAAAGGCCCCTCCACCCTGGCTCAGGCCCAGCCTATAGCCTCCCAGGCCGCCTCATTCATCCAGCCGAGCAATGTCACGCTTCGATCCCTCCGAGCCGTCGATACAAGACACAGACAGCGGAGCGTCCCCAGCATGGTGGCGTGGATGAATGCGCTCCCCCTGGAAGATGTCTGCCAGCTCAATGGATTCCTCTGCTGATGTACTGTACCGGTGCTATTTTAGTTTCCTGTTAACGTCGTCTGAGCAGTGTTTTGGGTTAGTTTTGTGCTGGAAATTCTTTTGCTGTACTCAAAATGCCCATTTTTTGTTTTTGCATTTATCTTAAATTTCACTTGGTCTACTTCCTTTGGATAAGATCTAAATTGCGGATATGACAAAGAAACATAAAGAAACACAGAAACACTGTAAGTGTTTGTAAGCACACATTTTCAACTGCTGAAAGCATAATTCCTACAACTACTAAGGTTTTGTTTTGTAAACAGAACTCTGACCTTGGCCAAATCCTTGAAAGAGAGGTTGGGCTGACATTAATTTGGCCATTTGATTTCACAAAATGTTAATCAATCCACCAATCATGAGTTGTTTTTTTACTGTGTTAGGATGTCATACGATGAAGGTCATTTTCAGTTTTTTCTTTAGATAGCAAGTAAACAAATCAGAGCCTTCTTATGATCACTGCAGGACTTTGCTTTGCATGACTTACTGTAGGATTGGCTCTTTACATATGTGTCAAACCAGCATTATTTTAATCATCTGACATGAGTGCATATTTCCATGTTATATTCAAAACATTTGGACTGCACTGTCAAAAGTTAAATCCATACACAAATAGATATGACAAACGTTGGCATATTTGCCTATCTATCTATCTATCTATCTATCTATCTATCTATCTATCTATCTATCTATCTATCCATCTATCTATCTATCTATCTATCTATCTATCTATCTATCTATCTATCTATCTATCTATCTATCTATCTATCTATATATCTATCTTTCTATCTATCCATCTATCTATCTATCTATTTACAAATGAAAGGAACGTTTGTCTTTGTGTGTGTGCGTGTCTGTCACTCTGTCTGTTCCACACACAATACTCAACCCATTCATATCACTGAGCTGAAATTGGTAGATGTCTTGTTAATGACATGAGTGAGTGCAGTGCCAAGTTTCATGTTGTTAGGACAAAAGATATAAATATATATATCGGTAAAACAAGCTTCAATTGCCTTTTGTCTGTGTGTCACTCTGAGCACCATAGCAACTCCCCCCTCTATTACATTATGGCTGCATCAACAGGCTCTGCACTAGTTTCTTGTAATTAGACTATTCCTGTGCATATGACTGTTATAAGAGGGGATATGTGGCCAAGTCAGATAATTCTGTTGCATCTTTGCAAATCAGATCTCAGTGACCCCCAACTCATTAACAATGTAGACAGACAGACCGACCGACCGACCGACCGACCGACAGACAGATAAATAAAATCCCATGAAATAGGAAAATAAATTATAGTTAAGAAGCTCTACAAATATCATATTGCAAAGATGTTCTGGTTTAAAACTATGTTTCACTTGTCTGTGTGTGATATAGTAATTCTTAGATGAGACAGCTATTTTCACAACATTACTGCCATGTCTGATATGTCATAATTTAATAAATCAGCAAACTTTTATCTGCCTTTAAGTGTTATCTTATCAGAACATTTTTCAATAATGGATCGTTCTTCAATTTTGACAACTTGTTGAGATGTGACTGTTTTCTAACAGGACCATCTCAGAATATGAAAAATCTGTGAAACAAGTAGTTTGTTTGCTATGGCTAGCCTAGATTGTAATCTTAGAACGGACATTGCTTGTCAAGCAGAGTAAGATAAATTGTACCCAGGTGTCAGAAGTCAACCACGCAGGTGTTCGTCTTGAATTTAGGCTTGAATAGTAAGAAAAATTAGAAGAATTTTATTGACAATTCAAAATTAATTTAAATACTAAAAAATGAAATGGAGTTTTTGTCAGTACTAGCTGTGTGCCTGTGGCCATGTCCATGACACCTCTGAGTTTCATCATGATGTGCTATTAATATTTTGAAGGTAGATATGCTGTCCAGTATCTAAGTAATAAAGTCCTGTTCATTTCCTGAAGCAGATTCGGAAGTTAGTAAAACACTGCAAAACCCAAATGAATAGAAGTACAATAATGTGATTCTTGTAGGTGTAGGGTTTGTTTAATTCTGCAGTGTAATTTGTATTATAAATACATATCATCATACATATCATTACCGATTTATTCATAACCAAAGCATTTATAGATTTTTTTGTATTAGTTAAAGGTTGATGTGACCTAATGTATATATTATACAATTTCTAAGAAGGGTATACTAATCATTTATAGCATGTGTAATAACAAATTAATTGTCTAATTATTATGGCCTTTGTTATATTATTAGGAACTACTGATTATGTAGCTATTGCACTGTGTGCTTAATGCCTATTTTTATACTATATGTACAGTGTGCATCCACAGTATGTCTTGATCCACACTTGCTGAGACAGAAGGAGTCTGTGATAGTGTGTCCTCTGATGTTTTTTCACTATTGCTGACAAAAAAAGTGCTGGAGTCTGTGCTGCCCTACAAAGCCAAAAGGCAGTAACTACATATTTTGTCAAATTGAGTTTAGACTGGAAATTTGCTATAACACCTCCTTTTCCTCCTTGTGACATCTTGCTTCTTGCTTTGTAGGGCGGGCCAGGCAGGGTGACGGTGTGAACCCGTGTCCTCTGGTCTTACGCCCAGACAGAAGTCCCTGTTCCCGGCCCTTTGGGACCCACTCTCCCTCCTGGGGACGATGCCACAGAGCTCATTTTAAGTGCTCTCCTAATCTAATATAATATAATATAACACAAGACATTTAGCCTATGTAGACCTCGCCTGACTCAAGTGTTTTACACAAATGGTATGACAAAATTTTGGAAAGTGCTAATGTATGGGGAAAGGAAAGGGAGCAAGGCAATTTAGAAAACCTAAAAAAAACCATAAGACCTTAATTATCCACATAACTCTTAACTATGTCTTTGCAAAGCGAGACCAAAATGTAAAGCGGCCGTGCAAACAAATTTCCCCAAGGGAACAATAAAATAAACAAACTAACTAACTATATGTTTAATCTTTCCACCCACAGTGGTGGAAAGATTAAAAGAAAGATTGAGTATTTTTTACTGTCATAAGACCATAGGACCATACCAGCAAGATCACACCAGACACCTACAACAAAGGTACATAAGAGGTGTGAGAGAAATATACAGATGAATGTTAATATAATACTGTGACAGTAACACAGCTTTGTCTGCTTTATCTATAAAGGCTTGTCTTTACTCTTTACTGGCTAATGCCAATGTGTAGAGTGCATTCAGAGAACACATACATAAATATATTAATGAACTGTCAGGGCTTACTGTATGACATCTCAACATAAAGGCCAGTGTTTGCCTCTAGCAGTCATTTACTGAAGCAGCTGAAAAGCGCAGTCCTCCGTAGAGAAACTGATGACGTAGATTTCCAGTACCTACACCAACCAGGGGCACCGCTAAGGTGGGGGCGATGGTGGTGGGGATAATCCAGGGGGGTCCAGAGCTTCAAAGGGGCCCACAGAGGGACTATGACATGGCTGGGGTGGGGGCCCACAGAGGACTATGATATGGTTGGGGTGGGGGCCCACAGAGGGACTATGATATAGTTGGGGTGGGGGCCCACAGAGGACTATGATATGGTTGGGGTGGGGGCCCACAGAGGACTATGATATGGTTGGGGTGGGGGCCCAAAATAATTTTCCTTCACGGGGGCCAGAATTTCTATCAGCGTCTCTTGCACAAGCAACTCTAGTCAGACCAGACTAGCTGGGAATGATACTGTGTGTTGACTGCCAGCAGAGCTGATGTAGAAGTAAAGGGCGGCAGGTATTTAGCAGGCGTTTTGATCCAGGTTTCAAAGCTGAGTTGGCCGCTTGTCAGATGGCAATGCAATTATACTGTTCCACCCAGGCCTCGCAGTGTCGGTGGGGGGTGGTGGGGGTTCATGTTTCCTGCAATGTGAAGGCTATCACCTTCACTGTAGAATCTTATCGTACACACTTTCATTGTTCTGCCCACCCGTGAAAGAGAGAGTTCAGGCGTGAGCAAGTACAGATTAGCCAAGAAATCCATAAAGTAAGCATAAGTTCATTTTACAGCTCTAATTAAAATGACTTTATTGACATGAGAGGTGACACAGTGTCATTGCATCCACCTTTTCAGTAATATGAAATTGAAAAAAAAAAAAAACGTAATCAGATACACGGAAAAGACATTATACCCAGCAGTGACCCTGCCTTTTATAAGGATGATGTTACTATCATGCTTGCAATCACACAGCTGCTACATTACCACAGGAACTATTACATGCTCTTCTATGGATAAAGTATATTAAAAATAGTTAAAAAGGTGTTCTCATACTAGCTGCTTAAGGTCATTTTGGTGTATAAAAATAATAATAATGACAAGATGTACACAGCAACCCTCTGAATGATGTCCTTTACAAACACAAACCACAAGCGCTCACATCATTACTATGATAAGCAAGATACAGACTGAATATAAACAATATTAAACAACAGGAGCGATATGTGGTACAACAACACTATTCAAGGTATAACAGGACTACAGGAAGGCAAGAAGCTGCCAAGAAAAGAAAACATAGACGGTGTAGATTAGAGAAATAGAGAGAAAGTATTGAAACATTAAAATAAATTAATAACAATGTGGAAAATAAATAGGGGTCTGAAAAGAGATGGGGAAAGAACAGGTAAATAGGCAATAAACTGTGTTAGATTATAAACAATAGCAGGCGATAAAACTGCACTGGTCAATGGAAGCCAATAAAAAAGGCACTTTCAAAGCGCTATTTAAAAGAATGAATGCATTTCCCAGCCATCAACACTTTCTGGGATTTCATATTCAGTTTGCCATATTCACAGTGGAATTGAATCATTATAACTTATGGAAATGCAGCTTATATACCACTGAGGGCTTTTTTTCTGTGTGATTGACATGATGTATGTTTTCTGTGAGATCAGTGGACAGGTGATATTTTACTAACTCTCTCTCTCTCATTCACACACACACACACACACACACACACACACACACACACACACACACACACACACAAACACATCTACGCCCTCACTTTCAAACGCTAGACTCACACACACACCACTCTTACTCTCGCTCTCTCGCTCTCCTCTTTATGCAAAACACCGGAGCAAGCAAACTGATTTGCCTCTGCAGGCGAGTTATTAAATTTGTTTGCAAATCTTTCCCTCTCCGTGCCCCGGTCCTCCGCGGTCATCCCCATTCGACATTCGCACCGCCTCATCAGGATGCAAGACTGAGAGAAGTCAAAAGAAAAAAAGAAAAAACACAGACATAAGTAGGGAGAGGTTTTGCATGGGGACGGGGAAAGGAGGAGGCGTGGGGGGGCAGGGGGAAGGGGGAAGGGGGAGTGGGGCGGGGGGGCAGGGCACTACGCATTTTTCGCAAATGTGAGACTCTCTTCCTAATATCTTTTATTACAGCTATTTGTTACAGGCTCCCTGTTGGGTGAGGTGGGGTGCGTGGGTATGGGTGGTGGGGTGGGGTGGGGGGTGTGGGAGAGAAAACGACTTGACCGTGAAAAGTGAACTGAGATAACAGTTAATGAAGACCAATGGCTCCAGAGCTCTCGTCTTATCCATCTAATATGCAATGAATATTTATTTCAAACGCAATAGTGCTGTCCTGAGGAGCCAGGCAGGCAGGCAGGCAGGCAGGCAGGCCAGGCGCATGGATGGATGGATGGATGGATGGAGGGGGGGTTGATAAGGCCATCATAGCAACATGCTATAAGCACTGACACGCAGAGGACAGCGCACCTGAGCTGCCACAGGGTTTCACTGCACAGGTAATGCCAGAAGCATGCTCCTGCTTAGCGATAATCAGAAGCCTATCCGTCATGACCTGGGTGACCTCGCCTCAATCACATGAGATAGAGACAGGACAGGTAGAAATAAGTATATATATTTATCTAAAAAATGCAAAAAAGCTGTCTACCGGTCTGTTTCATGCATAACTTTCAAACCATTCGTCCGACTTGACCTCAATTTTGGGAGGTGTCTTACTTCTGAGTGAGTAGACAGCCGAGTTTCAAGTTGTTTTGACAAGACCTGTTAAAGATATCAGTAACGTAGCGCATATCGGGTTTTGCTGCTCTAGCCGCTGTAACTGCTCCTCTCCTCTCCTGTCATACAAGGCTGCATCACTCCACCATTTCAAGAGGAAACAAGCACACTTTGCCTTATGACCACTGTAGCAATGAATTCCACCCTACTAATTTAGCATGGCATGGTGTCCGTGTGTGTTATGTATGTGTGTTCCTCACACATCTCTCCAATGTCGTAACACTGCCCATTTACTGTAATAACATTGAAGAAACAGACAGAAACTTCATACATTTTTCATAAGCTCTGCCCAAATCATAACAATTGAATGACTACATATAGAAATGATCATGTATTTCTTTTGTTCAGCTACAGATAAAAGTGAAATACAGTTAATACTGTTAAAATACAGTTTTTTAAAAGTTCGAATTAAAAAACTAAACACAACAGAAGACACTGCATAGAAGGTCCCCATTATAGTTTGGTTTGTGCACTCTGCATCCTCTAACCACACCACACTATTTCAGACACAAGAGTCTGCTCCCTCTGATGACTTTCACAATCATCCCACCATCATTTCCTGCCCGTGGGCCAGGCCCACATATATTATGCATGAAGCATGCTTGACAGGGTGCGCTAAAATATTGTGAATAGTGAGACAATGAGAGAGAATGAGAGAATGAGAGAGAGAGAATGAGAGAGGGGGGGGGAGAGAGAATGAGAGAGAGACAGAGAGAGAGAGAGAGAATGAGAGAGAAAGAGATAGAATGAGAGAGAGGGGGGGGGGAGGGAGAGAGAATGAGAGAGAGAGAGACAGAGAGAGAGAGAGAATGAGAGAGAAGACAGACAGAATGAGAGAGAATAAGAGAAGAGACAATGCTCTTCATTAGCTTAGGGCCCTGCCTCGTTGTGCCGTGCCGAGTCGAGCACCTTCGACACAAGGAGGCAGTGGACGGCCGCGTGGGTGAGGCTAACTCGAAGAGAGGCGACCAGCGGAGCGCTGCGGCCATTTTACGGCACAGGAAGCAGGAAGCAGATGACCAGATGACCAGATGAGCAGATGACCAGCCCCACATCTGCTGCTGCTATTGATTCCGCCCAGGCAGGGCAGCTGTCACCACATTTTATGGCCTCAATAAAAGACAAATTATGACCATTAACCCCCCTCCCCCATCATCCTGTGAAACACACACGTCCAACCTCAATCACACACAAACACACATACACATACACATACACATACACATACACATACACATACACATACACACACATATACACATACACATACACATACACATACACATACACATACACATACACATACACATACACATACACATACACATACACATACACACACATATACACATACTGTATGTACACACACACCACTAAGGTCTGGACAGATTGGCTTCCATAGATATGCACTGTGTAGTGTTTGTATGGGGGAGCTGTGTGTGTGTGTGTGTGTGTGTGTTTGTGTGTGTGTGTGTGTGTGTGTGTGTGTGTACTGCACAATATGTATGCTGTAAATTAGTCTAAAAGTGGAAATATGACACATGCAGTTATAGCATCTTCTTTTTACTGAATTTCTGCTGAAACAAAATGTGAGTAATACATAATGCACATCTCGTAAAAAAATCTTGTATGTTTCTTATAAAACACAGTTTTGAACACTGAATGTGCAGCAATTCTTAAATTCTCTTACACTGTGCATATTGGCTTAACCTTTTCTTGGTCTTGCAATAGTCCACTTTCACGTTTCCTCCTGTGTTTGTAAATATGGGTCCAGGTTTTTTTTGGCATACATACAACATCAATAAGATAACTTCTACTTTAATAATACATATATGGTGATTAGTGTGATTTGTGATTAGGCATGCTGTGATTTTGTGGCTTGTACATTGCCGTGTACCTGTATTGTTTTTCCTGTCTTGCATGACTAGTATTATAAAAGCATGTTCGACTTTAGGGTTCAAGCCAGCACATTACCACACCTGTACCCAGCGGTGCCGCTACAAATTGTGGGCCCCCTGAAAGAAAATATCATAGTCTGCTGTGGGCCCCCTGTGACGCTCTGGGACCCTGAATTGTCCTGATCTACCCCCCTTAGCGGCGAGCCTGCCTGTACCAATATTGAGAGGTAAAACACAACCACAAGTGCATTGTTGTAGTTATACAACATTCCCCACTATGATCAGGACATTATGAGTTGAGTTGTTATATAAGTCTGGAGGTATTGACAATACCAAAGTATCTTTTGGACGCTGTCCTGTTGTTGCAGCCTAAATGCCAATTTAGTGTCTGTCACTCGACAGAATATGATATAAAACCAATCAGCATTAATGTTCTGATGCATAAATCAGCACTGACTAGAATGGGGCTGCTATATCTCCATCCTTCCATCCATGTGTGTAGCAAAGGGGAGAAGAAGTCATCCCAACTGGCTTTGAAACTGGGTCTCCAGGGTACCATACATAAGCTTTGACCACAATGCCAAAGAGCCAGGCTAGTTGGTATGACCGTGAGAGCACACCCACAACCCTAGTGATGGCCACTTCATCACACTGCCTTCCCCTTTGGGAAGCACAACCATGTGCTTCACACACTCAGGTGTGTGTGTATGTCTCATATGTGTATGTCTCAAACACAGTCATTTCTCTCTCTGCTTTCAACTGATGGCACAGTGACTCCTGTTGCCTAGCCATTGTTTTGCTTTACCATTGATGCTATAGTTGTAACTGTATCTGACATGCCAACATCCTATGCTTGCCGACCCCAGCTGGTTGATGATAGATCTGACTGCCAGAGAAGGTGAATAAATCTTCTTGTGAACACAGTTTCTCAGGCGTTAAACCCAGTAAGCCCTCAGCTGAAGCACTAGTGGAGTATGAGTCATTTACATTCCATGCACCCTTCTGTAACGTGAAGGGATAATTATGCAATGATTACTCATGTGGTAATTGTGTATCATTTGATAACAGAACACTTATCAAACATCCCTTAGTGGGTCAACATGCGACAGTCAACATATAAAAAGTCTCCTACATATTCCTGTTTTTCTTGTAAAGCCCCTTTCGCCTGTGTGTGACCTCTGAGACCTCTCTCACACCAGAGCTGGTTGTTGTTGTTGTGTTCCTGTGTGTTGTTTGCCATGCAATTTTTCTTATTTATGTTTTTCCCCTTAACCCCCTGATAAAAGGTTCACGGGGCATACAAAGAGAGCTAATTCTGATAAATCTGTCCTCTTTCCCGCTTCATTAGATAATTATCTTACCATAGCAGGGCGTAATGAGATCTCCAGAGATGAGCCAGTAGCTTTATCTTCACAAGGTACCTACTGTAGCATACGTTCACATTAGGAAGCGCACCAGTGACAAGCCAACCACATTTCTACCCTGCAGGAAGCGCGGCGCGCCTCAGCCTCCTGCTCTCCGAGGCTTTCGTTACGGCTGCAAGACAAAACGTGTTCGAAGAGGCTCCTGGAACCTCCAACAACCCTGATTATGTAAACATATTTGGTTCTTCTCCTGTGCATAGTATTATCGTGTTACTGCGCTCTTAATATTTATGTAGTGCAAAAAGCATCTAGTAAAAGAAGTCTCGATCGCGTTTCGTCTGCAGTCACTGAGTATTATAGCCACAAATGGCCACATTTATAAACAAATCAAAGCCATGCAAATCAAGCACATTGTCCCCCCCCCCTCAGTCTGCCAACCAAAAACTAAAGAGAACAATGCAACAGCATGAAGTCTAAACAGATATCCGTTAGCAAAAGATTGCTCCATTTCAAGTGAGCACTTGATGGCTAGTGCCATTTAAGCAGTCATTTTGAGATGCCGTTTGCAATAACCACTGTTTTGGCAAAGGTGACGAGGTGATTTCTGCAGTAGAACTTGAAGTGAGTTCATGAAGTACAGACACACACAACTGTAGACACACACACACACACACAAACTCTCTCTCTCTCTTTAAAACTAACAGGTACCATAGATTGACAGTGAAACTGAATGCTTGAAGTGAGTTCACAAAGTACAGCTACACCGAGACATAGACACACAGGCACAGATTCTCTCTCTTTCTCTCTCTCTCGCTCTCTCTCTCTTTCTTTCTTTCTGTCTCTCTCTCTTTCTTTCTTTTTCTCTCTCTTTCAATCTAACAGGTACAACAGATTGACAGTGAAACTGAATGCTTGAAGTGAGTTCACGAAGTACATCTACACACATAGACACAGACTCTCTCTTTCTCTTTCTCTCTCTCTCTCTCTTTCATTCTTTCTTTCTTTCTTTCTTTTTCTCTCTCTTTCAAGCTAACAGGTACCATAGATTGACAGTGAAACTGAATGCACTGTGAGAATGATGAAATCTTAACAATGGCCATACAGGTCTTTCGCCAGGGGGGGCCGTGAAGCCCATTTATCAGACGCCTTCCCTTTGATCTCTCAACAAAGGACTCATTGTTTACAGTAACCCACAAAGGCCTAAGCAAATAGGCCCAGCCTCATCCTCTGCTCTGAAAGACTAACCTTACCAAGTCATTCCACATTCACACTGATGCTGCCACGTCTCTGAACGTGGTACTGACAGACAGACAGAGTTTGACCTGAAGTAACCTATATGCAAATGTATACATATGCATGTAACATATTCATGTTCAGTTGTTAGTGGATCATCACAATATGGGCAGCAAGCTGAAAGCCAGTCCATACCAATTTTATGTGTTGGCACATAATTGTGTTTTTTGACTGAAGCTTAGGTCTTGTTTGGGCATTTGAATGACTGTAGAACATGTAAACACTTGTGAGCCATGCTGTCATAAGCACCCATAATTGTTCTGTGAGAAAACACAATGGTACATAGCCAACAAATCATAATTGCACATGGGGCAGGTGAAAATATTGGCTTTAGTTTCAACATTGAACGCATAAATTAGACATAAGTGTTATGCATTTGTCCGGTGTTAATCTCAGACACATACCCTAGCTAGCTCTGAGAATATTTACATGGTGTGACTTGTGCTAAAGGGTGTTGTTCTTGGTTTTTTAGCAAATGCTTAGAATGGATTTAAGGTTTAAGTATAAGAGAGGATATCGATTTATCTTTGTCTTTTATCTTTGTCTCTTGCATTCAAACACCTACTCTTGCTCTCCCTTTCTCTGACTTCCTTTGTCTGTCTCTTTTCTTGTCACCTCTTTATTCCATTCATTCACTCATTCAGGATTGGCTTATTTTCCCTGCATGCCTTCATGGTTTGGGGGGTTTATCTATCTCATTCAAGTGTATTTGGTTTTGCTGCCATTCAACCAGTTTCATGTAGCTACTATTTACAGTTACAGTACTTTAGCTTTTACCTTACACTCAATGTTCTTGATACCTGTAACATAAAAGTGTAGCACGTGTGACATTAATAACCCATATTTATGTTATAGAATTATTTTAAAGCACAATTATATGACATAATTATAATAAATATGATAAATATTCATTACCCCTTTTATTATTCACCGTGTGTACCATGCCATACTCTGCCACCTGTTCATGTGGTTCTGGGCAATATTTACTGCCCTTAAATAAAGGAATGCAGTGATAATAACAGCATTTTTACATAACATTTACCACTCTAGTGCATTCATCTGTCCTATTAAGTCCAGAGAACCTGATTAGCATTCTAGACAGGTGCTCTCCATTTATTTGGGCTGCCTTGCATAGTCATATTTCACAGAACAAAGCCATTCAAAGCAAGTCATCCACAAACACTGATTTTCAGAGAATAATACAGGGGCAGAAGGATCCGGTGAAATCTAGAGCATCATCTGACTCACAGTCTGACTTCGCATTTGTCCAACGCAATCTGCCATCATCAGATTCATCAAAATATCGCACTCGTAAGAAAAATAGCCCGAACACATTGTGTGAGGACCTCCTACAATAAACCACTTCTAGTCTTTTGTGCCCGCGTGCCTATCCACAGACTGCTTTCCTTAACTGATTTCCTGTCAACATGAACGATTCGCACCAAGGTGAAATAGCATGGGAGTGAATGTAATCCTAATATTGTGTGTGTGTGAAAGTGTGTGTGTGTGTGTGTGTGTGTGTGTGTGTGTGTGTGTGTGTGTGTGTGTGTAAGTGTGTGAGTGTGTGTGATGATTCTAAGTGCCCAGTATTGACAGTGGACCCTTTGCGAACACTATTAACATTATTATTAATAAAAACGGCTTCATTGTATTGTTTCACAGGGGCCAGCATTTCTTCCTGCACCCCTGTGTGTGTGCACGTGTCCGCTATCTGTTTCCCCCTTTGAACAGAGCATAAATAATAAAAATAACAACAGCTATGTGTACCTAACCCAGTCTGCCCAATAATTCAGCAGCTGCAGATGTCAGTAAAGAATTACAGCTTCACAACATATGACAACTATTAGGTCACAGCAATGAGTGCAGAAAGTACAGCCAGGGTTGTGATGCACTCAGCCAGGGTATAAGTGCTTTTTGCTGCCAGAATATGAATAGTAAACAAAAAAAATCAGTGATAATAACTGGCCATACTCAATGATGCCTTCACTGTTTTTAGTTCTGTTGTGTAGAGTAGTTACTTCAGCTTGTGTATGTGTAAGACTGTCCATTTTCATTGAAGTCAGTGAGTCAGACTTACTTGATGTAAAAAAAAATGCACTGCACTTCAGGTAAACATACAATTATGATACATATATATTTTCTAACAATGCTGCCCTATGTTTTCTTTTTCTGTTCTTGCATTGTTGTCTTCTCTTTCAAAAAACTGTTTTTATTCCCCTGGGTGTTTGTGTTCTGGCCTTTTCAGCCTGGCTCATTATATAGCAAAAAAAAAACAAACAAACATGGCGATAGAAGCAGTGAAAAAGACGATGATTGATCCAGAAAATAAATGAATAGAAAAATAAAGCTGTGCATTGGTGATTATGCTGCCAAGGATGACCTGCAAGTGTTTTGATTCTTAATTTCTTATCATCATTATAATTATCGTAATTCATTTGAATAAAATTATATAACCATTGTTTTGTTTTTATAACGATCGACAGTGTTACAGGTTCAAACTCAATTAAACGTGTGAACAAATTAAAAGGCCGTATTTGGCTTGAACTATTTCACTGAATTTTAATTAGATCGGATTAAGGAGTTACGTATTGTCTGTAGTGGCTCCTTCCTTCCTTTCTTCCGTCTTCTTTTATTCTTCCTCAAACCACAGGTGCGCTCCTTTCTCTTCGGTCGCCTTGCTCTCTCTCTCTCCCAGTCCCAGCCATGGCAGCTTCCTTTAATGTCCTTGTGACAGGACAAACCTGCTGGTGGGTTTCCGGGCTTCAAATCTGTCTTGAAATAAGTGAAAGAGCAGATTTTCCCTCCGCCTGTTCAGAAGCTGTCTGCCAGCCAGGTTACGTAAGATCGGGAGAGGGGGGCGAAAATGACTCTCACATCACACTCATTTCATTAATGTTTCAGCAGGCCACATAAGTGCCGAGAACACTTAAGCGAGCGGCCAACAGCCCGTTCAAGC
Source organism: Setipinna tenuifilis (assembly GCA_030347295.1). Taxonomy (NCBI): domain Eukaryota; kingdom Metazoa; phylum Chordata; class Actinopteri; order Clupeiformes; family Engraulidae; genus Setipinna; species Setipinna tenuifilis. Next base: position 6,568,133 of record CM059279.1, read on the forward strand.
AGGCCAGACAGTCCATTATTGATGAAGGATGGGGAGTTAAGGTGAACCGAGCAATAGGAGCGCGAGATTTATGCTCGGCAAGGTCGAACCGCGGCACTCTCGTGCCGCACACGAGCCGAACAATAACCACGTCTGACATACGAAAAGACATTACAGTACTGAACAGTACAGTGCAGTGCATGGTTTGTTTTCGTTTCAGGCTTGGGGGAAGGTAGGTGGTAGGTTTCCATCCAAGGCCACTGCCTTCAAGACTTCAAGACTCCAAGACCTTTATTGTCATTGAATACAGCTGTCTGTACAATGTAATTAGATAGCAAGGTCACAAAGGAAACACTGTAGAAACAAAGGAAAGAAGGGAGTATATACAAGGGCATAATAAGTAATAAACAGTAAAGGGTAAGTAGGATATGTACAGAGGCTGTGAATAATAATAATAATATTGCACTATGAGGTGGGGATTGCACATTATGGGGTAGGTATTGCATGGGGAGAGGTGGCTGGGCAAACCCATACGGAAGATAATCAACAGCAGCAGTGGTGGAGGTGACAAAACCAAATTTTAGCATTTGTGTGCTAGATACGACCCCAAACCACCCACCACATCCCCTACCGTGCTGTAACCAACTGCTTCTGCTAATGTGGTTTTAACCTCCCTCCCTCCCTCCAAAAGTGCCATATTGAGGGACGCTGGTCCCTCTCCCCTCTCCCTCCCCTCTGCCTTGAGCCACAGACCCTCCGCCTCCCCGACAACCCTCCCTTCTTAATTAGCTGTGACCCAAGGAACACTGTCCCTAATTGCTTTTCCGCAAAACTGATATTGTAGTCATAAATCACCAACATGTTTGTGGGTGAGCGGAAAGCAAATCACATAGTTTGGGTCCCCAAGGTCCACAAAAAACAAACAAAAAAACAAACAACAAATACAGTCAAAAACATCATTTGAAAACAGTTTTAATTTAAAAAATCAAGTACATATATATTTCCACAGGCTAAATGGTCCATACATTGAGGTCTGACATGAAAAGGCATTACTCATAGGGTTTTGACCAGCCAGGGATTGGCACAGGGTGCTTCTGTATCATGTTCAATTCATTTCGGCAAAAGACCTTCTGTATTATATTCATACAACTGGTACATTAGCAAAAGACTTTTTTGTGTTATACTTACCCATTGGCACATTAGCTAACGACTGATCAGCTTTAATGAGGGGAAGGTCACGAATGCAGCCTAGTCATTTTCAGGAATGACTACAAAACAGTGAAGATGATTTCTACTAAGTATGTTTTCTGCCAGATATATGGAAGTCATTTTACACAAGTCTCTGTGTGCAATTATAGTATGTGCAATATCTATTTATTCATATCTCTATAGCTTTCAGCAGCAACAGTAGAAAAGACTCAAAGGAAAAAGCTGCATGTTATATTGTGCACTATTATATTTCTCATGAAGTATGTCAGGTTTTCTTTGTGTTGTTTTGTTTTGTTTTTCTGTGCAATTTCACAGCGCAAGATGGAGTGCTTCCCTCGATGAAATCGTAAACAGGTAAATCAAAGCAATAACACTTAATTAGAAGGCCATCCTCTGCACAAATACTATAGCAGCCTTATGCACATAAAGTATATAACTCCCAAAGTAATCTGCAGGCAAATCTGAGTGGGATTCAGAGGGCAATTACATACATGCACCATAAACAACAATCGCAGCATCGGTATCCATCGAATCACAAGAGGGGAACACTACGGGAGCCTGGGTGGCAAACAACTACATTATGTGGGATGAGTCAGTCATTATAGGTGCTGCTCCGTGGCTTATTATTATACATCCAGAGGACGGAAATAATGTTTACATCCTGCTGCAATGGCCCCCAAGAAGCCAAAGGAAGCGTGGAGATCAGCATATGTAATTTGGCCTCATCTCGCTCTCAGTCTCTGTGTGTGCTGGAAGGCAGACTTATATTGTGTGTTATCCCAGCAGGTGGGCAATGCAGAGATACTGTGTGATCCAACTACATCCACCATGGCGAAGAACGATGCACATAATGTTCATGAATGAAATATATATTGCAATATTACACTGGCAAGTGTGATTTACAGCATGCTAATGTTTCAGCAGAAGCCAATGTTGTGTGCTGGCTATAAAAAAAAACAAACAAACAAGCAAATAACCAAATAAATATACATGGCAAAACCAAAACATAAAGTATGTGAAGGACCTGGCATCTGTAGCCTACAGTAACACAAAAATCAATGAAAAAAAGCCTTCTAAAGTGTACACAAAAAGTCATTGTACTTCAGTTGGTGTTTCAATAATACATCTCTTTTTAAAAAAATGTTCTGAAGTTTATAAATTATTCTGTCTTTTGTGAGTAAACTGTAGTGTAGATTGATCCCACCAACCCAGTTCTAGGCAATATGTAGGTTACAGGCCTTAGACCAAGCATGCAGCTATGGCAAGAGAAGATGAACTGAAACAGACCATTGATTGGTTTGTAAAAAAAATACTGCATGACATATGCTTGTTTGAGGTGTCGTCCTGCAACAAGCCAACTGATCTTTATTACCCACACCACTCTTGTATGACATCGAACTGGAAGATAGATAGATCTAGTCTAGTTAGCGTTATGGTAAGGCATATGGGTCATGGTCAATTCATTATTTGTCCAATGAGGTTAAATCGAAGAAAGATGATATATATTCAGTCTATGGTGAGCAATGTACAGTAGTGTTTCAGGTAGACAAAACCAGTTTGGGAAGCTTACAATCCAAAGGTATACCTGTTCCTATCCAATGTGCCATGTAAAAAAAAAAAATCAATCATGACAATGACGTATACTCCACAGTTGCTTAGTATTCCGAAACACAACTGGTAGTCCATGCAGATGTAGGAAAGGCGATGGGGCAGGCAAGGTTATCAATAAAAAAAGGTCAGGGGGTGACATGGTGTGGTGAAAACATGTCAGGCCATAGTTAATAGGTAACCTTTAATTTAGGATTAATGAGAAGCTAACATGCTTCTCAACATCCAGGTGCCTTTCCAAAATAAGACTAACAAATGAAGAAAAATACCAGAACTGGAGTTTGTGCAGTTTGGTTTTCATGGTTTGTGGTAAGACTAGCCAAAAGTAGAGTCAAATGTGGGCCATGTGAGCCAGACTTGCATTGCACTGTGGGATTACATGAGAGACTTTATCATTACAGAGATATTAATGGTAGCCACAGTATTAGAGCATGTGCAACCTGCTTTCAAAAGCTACAATCCAGTACCACGTGTTTGTTCCAGCCATTCACTAAATTGTCTGATTCTAATTAGCATTACTAACAACAACAATTAGCCAGGAATAGAAGTAAATTGTTGTAATTGTAAAGTACACAGGTAGAACCAGCTGAATTGAAATATGTGGTACGGTACCACATTACAGAACCTGAATCCAGGTTAGCACTGATTATACACGGCCTTTACTGTGGTCCACACAACTGGAATAAATGTAGTGAGGTGTAAATGAGGTGACTGTTGAGAACTTTATTTAAAAATTGGGGCATCGCATTAGCAGTCCACTCATGGGCTTTTACTGAAAAGCCTCTTCACAAAGGCTCTCTGCAGGGCCTCAGTCAACACGGAGCAGGCGGCAAGAAGTCTCTCTGCCTGTGGAGTCTAAAAGATCTCTAAACTATTTCTTGCTGACTGTGAAATGGCATAAAAATATAATACTGGGGGAAAGATTATGCATTTTAAACAATTCCCGGAGAATCCCACGTTATTCAGAACAGCTGCATAATTCTGCATTGTAATATAATGTATGTATTCAGACACTGTGTTAATGTGCAGTGTAGCCTACTGTACTGTATATCAAAAAAGTAAAAAAGACTGTGTCATTGTTTCAGTTGTTGCATAAAAAGTGCATTACACCTACAGGTACGATATGCAAATGTCTACCTGGGGCTCACACCTCATTCATTATTGTTGAGCTGTCTGGCTGACAGTGTACGCCTCCAGTATCATTAGTGGAGCCTCCTAGCCAACAGGCAGCTCACAAGCCTTGCTAGCCCACCTGCTTATTATCAGGCAATTAGTACTCACATTTGTCTTGTAATAATGATGTGCTGTGTACGTTTAGCAACAACACTTGGAGAGGAAAAAATAAAAAGCACTTAAAAGTTCGGAATCACAACATGCCACTTACATTACCGATGCATAAAAACTCAGCGATGGATGCAAATGTTCTCACATGTGATGCAACGGCAGGGTAACTCAAAGGCGCTAATAGGATTTGGCCGCATATATATGACACTTTGACAGCAGACAGCAAAGCGGCACGTCAGAGGTCTCACTGAGCGGAGCGGATGGGAGAGGAGCGGAGCTGCCTGACTGCTGGCCGCTCGCTGACGGCTGCTCTGGTCCCCAGAGATGACTTTCACAGCCAGCATGGCCGACAAGGGCACATGATGAGCAGAGAGAATAGTAGTGGGCCCTCATTACCATTATTTTCACTGTCTGTCTGTCTGTCAGTCTGTATGTCTGCTTGTCTGTCTGACTGTCTGTCTGTCTGTCTGTCTGACTGTCTGTCTGTCTGTCTGCCCGTCTGTCTGTCTGTATGTCTGCTTGTCTGTCTGTCTGCCTGTCTGTCAGTCTGTTTCTCTGTCTGTCTGTCTGTCTGTTTCTCTGTCTGTCTGCCTGTCTGTCTGTCTGTCTGTCTGGGTCTGCCTGTCTGTCTTTCTGTCTGCCTGCCTGCCTGTGTGTCTGTCTGTGTGTGTGTGTGTCTGCCTGCCTGTCTCTGTATGTCTGTCTGTCTGTCTGTCTGCCTGCCTGCCTGCCTGTCTGTCTGTGTTTCTGTCTGCCTGTCTGTCTGTCTGTCTGCCTGTCTGTCTGTGTTTCTGTCTGCCTGTCTGTCTGTCTGTCTGTCTGTGTTTCTGTCTGCTTGTCTGCCTGCCTGTCTGCCTGTCTGTCTGACTGTCTGTCTGTCTGTCTGTCTGTGTGTGTGTCTGTCTGTCTGTCTGTCTGCCTATCTGGCTGTCTGCCTGTCCGTCTGTCTGTCTGTCTGTCTGTGTGTCTGCCTGTCTGTCTGTGTGTCTGCCTGTGTGTCTGTCTGTGTGTCTGTCTGTCTGCCTGCCTGCCTGCCTATCTGTTTTGTCTATCTGTCTGTCTGACTGTCTGTCTGCCTGTCTGTCTGTCTGACTGCCTGTCTGTCTGTGTGTCTGTCTGCCTGTCTGTCTGTCTGTCTGTGTTTCTATCTGCCTGTCTGTCTGTCTGCCTGCCTGCTTGCCTGTCTGTCTGCCTGTCTGTCTGTCTGTCTGTCTGCCATCTTTGTTCCGCTGTTCCTGAGTCACTTCCTCTCAACACTACTTCTTTGCAAAAGACCTTGGCGGATTTATCTGCAATTGTGATTTTTTTTTCATTTCTTGGCTTTTTTTATTCTTGGCTTTTTTATTTAAGGCAGGGAGGATGTGTCATTCCTACGGGTCATCCCTCAAAAAACATCTTCAAAAATGGAGCTCACAGGCAATATTAGGCATCTTTATCTGCCTTTCCTCCTCTTACTGTGAAAGGGCATATGGAGTAGGCAGATAATGGAGGGAGAGAGAAATGTCAGTCGTATAGCCTTCCTCCTTAACATGGAAGTAGAGGTTTTCTGCCCCCAAAAACACCACATGGCTGCAGCTTCTTGTCGCCTTTCTGTGTGAGTCTGATTGTGTGTGTGTGTGTGTGTGTGTGTGTGTGTGTGTCTATGGATATGTTTGTGTGTGTGTGTGTGTGTGTGTGTGTGTGTGTGTGTGTGTGTGTGTGTGTGGATAAGTGTCTGTGTGTGTGAGAGAGAGAGAGATAGGTGAGAGAAAGAGGGCGAGAGCAAGAGAAAGACTGGGTGTTTGTGTCAGAAAAGGGGGGGGTATGGGGGGGGGTGTAGTCTCTAGTCTCTCTGTGTAGCACACGGGGAAACAGAGAGACAGGGTGCAAGAGACTATGTGTCTTTTTCTCCTTTATCTTGTACACTTAGCTGATATCCAGTATTGGAGAGGGAGGGAGCAGGGAGAGGCATCCACATTTCCACACCCTCCTTCGTTGCTGTTTGGCCTTGAGCGAGCATTACCGGCATGGATTTATCTCCCCGGCGATAGCAAAGCAAAGCAGGCTCCCTCAGCCGAATCCGTCTGCATGGCAGTCTGTGTTTCCCTGCCCGGTCGGTCGCTGCCGCTGCCTCCTATCTCCATATCGGGCCTGAGCCGTATTGACTTTAGGCTAAAGACAAGCATGATTTGTCTTCATGCTCAGTAGTCTCCCGTCTCGACTCGACTCGAGCCGAATCTGGGCAGACAAAAACACTCCAGATGTTGTTTTGTCTGCCTATAAGGTGAAATGGCGAATGCTTTCTAAAACATCAGCTTGTGTGATAAAGGCCTGTATGATGTTTGATATGGGGGTTTATCATGCTGTCATGACGTGTGTAATGTGGCTGACAGTGCAATAAATTGTACTGAGCTTGATGCAGGCATTTCTTTTGTTTATGTGTATGTGGTTTTTTTGTGCTCCATGTATGTACTGTAGTATATTATTTGTGCAGTATACATCTGTGCAGGTATGTACTGAACCTTGTTTTGTTAAAAATAATAATAAAAAAAATCAATGCTCTGTGCAACATAAAAGAATTTTAAACTAATTTTGGAAGAACAGCTGTTTCTTCTTCTTTTTTCATTTTCAGTAGTAGTGAATGATGCACAGTCAGCTAAATGAATATGATACAAAAAGAAAGGTTTAACACATTGAAGACATTCCTAGGTGAACATATTATTACCAATTGTCTAAAATAATCATTATTAGCTGTGATGTTTACAAATATGTTTTCACAACCACCATTTAAAAAGTCACTGTACCCCCAACCACATCCACTTCTTGTTTTTGGAGAAAAAATGACTAGCTTCTAAAATTGCCGGGAAGGCTGATGGCTTCAAGAGAGGAGAGACTGGGGAAAGAAGAGGGATGATGGAGACATTGTCATCTAGCAAAGTGCAGTTAAATCGGTCTCTGCCCACCTCTAATTAGTGTGTGTGTGTGTGTGTGTGTGTGTGTGTGGATATGTTTGTGTGTGTGTGTGTGTGTGTGTGTGTGTGTGTGTGTGTGTGTGTGTGTGTGTGTGTGCCCACTCTGCCCACCTCTAATGAGGTACAGCATCCCCTCCTTACGTAGGAATCCCCCAAGACATGAGTACAAGAAAGAAAGTTGCCTGCGCGCACACTGACTAATATAGCTCCCCATGATTTTATTATTATTATCTAAGCGACGCTCTGAGCCCCTGGCTTTTCCTCCGGCTTACACGAAAGAACAATCACATCCCATCTCAAATCCCCACTTGTTACCCCCCCCCCCCCACACACACACACACACACACACATGAATGTAATCAGTCACAATCACTCGGATCAATTATGCCACCTTGTCTAAGCCCCCCCCCCTCCCCATACCCACAACCCTCCACCCCCCCAAGACATGTCCATGTTCTCTCTCAATTGTCATTATGTGCTATTGCACATTTAAAGCTGAATAGGACACTGGGAGCTATTTTGAAGCTTTAAAATGCCACAAAATGTCATTTTCAGCTATAAAAGCTATTTGTGTTGACATTAACATCAGTAATTGTGTGTTTCTTGACATTACTGGCATATCACTTAGTTAGCATATAATATATATGTAATATGCATATATAAAGGTGCTGTTTACTACATTGCATATTTAGCATAAGATGTTGTTTGATAGTAGTGTTATGTAATTAATGCTCCTAAGGTCACAGTTCTAGGTACACACCACATAAAGCAACTGAAAATCAACATGTTCAGTAAGAAAACTGTTATGTAGTGGGTTGCTTACTTACTTTAAATGGCCACATTAGGAACAGACACGGACACGACTTTACCGTAGGACTGAATTGGTTTACTGACAAAAGAACTGAGTTTAAAAAAACCCACATGCATACAGTCAAAGGAGCTAAGTTGTAAGCAACTGGACTCTTTTTAGTAGCTTGGACACATTTCATCTTTCACCCAAAAGGAAGAACTGAAGAACTGAAAAAGGATTTTGAAAGAAAGGTGAAACATCTAGCTACTAAAAGAAGTCCAGTTGCTTTTGACAAACATGACCTGGATGAATGAGAATCTTCAGATACCCACATGCATACACAATGGTACAACCACAAGGTGCAGCGACAACCAGTGGTGTGGTACACATCAGTGCAACAGTGCAATGCACATACATCACACAAACATTGCTACCTCCTCCAGTGCCATTAGCCCATGACACTAAAATCACAAGGCATTACATACATTACAACCCCCTATAGCTACACATACTGTAACACATGGTTCCTAACTCCTAAGGTGACAACTCAAAGTGTTTCTTACACCTTGCCATGCAGAGGGATCACAGACCAACTCAAATACTGTATGAGGATGTGAATATTCAGACTTTGAATTTGACAGTTCCCTCCCAGTTTCTGACATAGCTTTGCCTCAGTCTTAAGCACTCGTTAACAGTGTGCAGAATAACAGTGAAAATGGGGCGGGGTGTTTGTGCATGTGTGTGTGTCTGTCTGTGTGTGTGTGCCTGTGTGTGCGTGTGTGTGTGTGTTTTGGGGGGGGGGGGGTATAGAGTGAAATTATGTCATGGCATGGGGAGTAAACAACTAACACCACATGGGGTCTAGCTAGCTACAGCATACACACACAGAAATGCACAGTAATACTGTGTGAGCACAGACAGAAAAGCAGGCCGTTTGGAGTGGATCTAAACGAAGGAGGAGGACGAGGAGAGGGAGACGCAAGCCCTGCTGTATCCGTTAAAATGTATACATAATCCAATCAGATAATGAGGGCTTAGAGGTTCATATAGCTCAGAAAGCTTACACCAGCAGATAGAGAGAGAAAGAGGGGGAAAGAGATAGAGTGAGAGAGAGAAAGAGAGAGAGAGGGAGAGGGAGAGGGAGAGAGAGAGAAAGGCAGAGAGAGTGGGGGGGGGTAAAGAGAGAGAGGGAGAGAGCGTGAGAGAGAGAGGTGGGTAGAGAGAGAGAGAGAGAGAGAGAAAGAGAGTGAGATAGAGAGAAAGAGAGAGAAAGAAAGAAAGAGAGAGAGGGTGATGCATGGTGAGAGCTTAATGATTTCAGTTTTTAACATTCGTCAGGGATTCAAGTCACAAACCAGGGTAATTTTGCAGACTGAGCCAAAACACAGTATTGACTTAATAATCCCAGTGTCGAGTTGCCAGGAGCTGTGCAGACATGGTAGTGTCAGAAGACAGGTATCATATGCAGTCCTTTTTAAAAAAAAAAATACTTCTGTTTAACTGTCACGTTAAAAAAAAAATCTAATATCAAGTTAGCAAATACTTCTTTTGGATTCATTGCTCAGTCGTATTCATATCAAAACAGCATCCCATGAGTGCACAGAAACTTGAACTTTGCGGGAAAAACTATTCCACAACCCCCTCGAGTAGATGTATGATTTTCGTGGGTATTTCAGCGGGTATATGTTCAACAAAAAAGAAAAAAAGAATCTAGTGAATGTAAAGATGAATGAGGAGCCTTTTAATGAGCCTCTAGAGAAAGATGGCAGCTCAGAACATGCCTTTAGCCTCTATTAAAATACAATCAGTCATTAAATCATAATGGGCACACACTGTGAAATATGGAATATAATAGACAAGACAGCCTTGACTCAGGAAGTGCTATTCAAATGATGAAATCTACAGTGTACTCCTCGTAGGTTTGCTAATGCATAGTACACACTCACCTCAATGTGTGTGTGTGTGTGTGTGTGTGTGTGTGTGTGTGCGCGCGTGTGTGACACAGCAATGTTGTGATAATAACCCAATGTCATGCACCTTTTCCATGTGATGCCCTGAAATATTATGATCTGATCTGGTTAATATTTAAATGCCAGGACTACACATTCTGGGCTTTGCATGCCTAATACAGCAACACAAAAGTCAAGCCACACACACATACAAACGTGTTTTTCTTTCTGTATAAAGCTGCAACACTTGAAAAGCAATTCAAATAACACCAACGGCATTAAAAGACAGCACGGCTTTTACCTCATACAGTAACAAGAGCAACAACACAACAATGGCCCCAAAGACGTCAGCATTTCACCTAATGAAAGTTCTTGAAACACTTCTATTTTTGTTTTTTTTGCTGTTTTGTTTTGTTTTTTGTTTTTTTTTTCGCAGGCCTAATGACACAGTACAGTCAGCAGCAGCAATATGAGAGCGTGTGGGTTTGCGTGCTGTGCCTCAGTGAAGGCTGCTTTCTGAACTCGAAAGAGGCTGTTCTGCCGAGCCTCTAATAGCCCTCCATTTGGTGCTTTTGTTTTTTTTAAATGTGGGGAAGGCCTCCCCTGTTATTACCTCAGTCTAAAGGCTCAGCATCTGTAAGAAAACCATTATGATCTCTCTCTTTCTGTATCTCTCTCTCTCTTTCACTCTGTCTCTCTCTGTCTGTCTCTCTCTGTCTCTCTCTCCCTCTCTCTGTCTGTCTCTCTCTCTCTCTCTCTCTCTCTCTCTCTCTTTCATTCTCTCTATTGCTCTCTGTTGCTCTAATTGTCTTTTCCACTTTGTCTGTACTTCTGGCTTACATTGTTGTAAGTTTCTGTGAGTCAAAGCACTCTAAGATGGTACATTACATTCAGAGATAATCTTTGGTCTGTTTCATGCTGCGTGGGATATTTTGAATTGAAGGTATGCTTCTTAGGTCACCACAAATGCATGCACAACATTCTGCCACCGGTGTTAAGTCCTGAATTATTTAACCACCTAGCATTTAGGCACCATCACATATTGATACCATATCTCCTTTGCATTCCACAGCCACAAGCCCATGGCTCCTTGGAGATCTCACATCACTAAGTGGATGAGATGTTCTCTCTGAGGTGGTTAAGGCAGTCTCCATCCAGACCAGACACTTGAACTGGGCTTTGAAAAGCAGGCAACTGACCTCAGTTAGCAGCCATTATACACACCATATGCCATTAGCCCTCTCGCTTTGACAAAGCAACGCTAATTATTTGAAACTGGGACTCCATGGAGATCGCATGTCAGGGCCAGTGAGCTTAAATTAGGGCCGTTTCCGAGGTGACGACACTGGCGTCTGAGGTCCAATCAAGACCAAGAGCGGCACCGTTGCGCTTTAATGAGGGAAAAAGGGCCAGGACCCTTAATCTCTGCCCCCCTCCCAAAGGAGTCTTAACAAGGAGCTCCACACTCCAGCAGCAAGTGCACTGGTCCCACACACACTGTGAGGGTCCTCATGGCAAGCTTGCAGTGCAGAGGCCCCATTCGCCATGCTGATGGTACTTACTTCAGTTTGCCCACTAATAATCTCATGATTAGTCATTCTCCACTGTGTGTGTGTGTGTGTGTGTGTGTGTGTGTGTGTGTGTGTGTGTGTGTGTGTGAGAGAGAGAGACAGAGAGAGATGGGAATAGGCGAGACCGACAGACATTAAGAAGCTGGACTAACAGACAAGAGTGGTGAAACTAAAATCAGAACTAATCACTGGACACGAATTGTGTCAATTAGTCCTTGTATCCCTTTTAATGTGGCCCAAATTGGTTCCTTTTTAACCGGACCATCACCATTTGATGGCTATTAACCTCCCAGCTACAAGAAAAGAAAAAAAAGGGGTTGAGGTCAAACAGAGGTCAACCAAGCCAGAACTAAGCTCTATTGCTTTCCCTACTTTTCCGCGCCTCAATCTCAATCAAAACAACCAGCCATGAAGTTATTAAAGTAGTGTGTAGCCAATGGGCAGATACGAGTGAGAAAGCTGAGAGCTGTTTAGCATGCAGAGAATCCAACTGCTGAAGATTTGCCAAGACAACAGACTGCAAGCTTCTGGGCGCGGCAGGTCACACAAATAATACAATAATGCCTTGAAAAGTGCCAGAACTTGGGAGCGGGTAATCAGCAGAGGAAAACATTGGATGGGGACAGGAGGGAAATGAAAATCGCGGCTTAAATATGTACACTTGGTCCTTCGGGAGCCATGTCCAATTTTGCATGCCTGCAACCCGAGTCATAATGCATTTCAGTCAAACGGAGGCTGGCTGCTCATTTCTGAGGCCAGCAAAGGGAGAAGGAGAGCACTAAGCTGGGGCTTTTTCAGCTAAAATATACCAGAGAGATCATCACTTCATTCAGCTCCATGCATTAGAAAGTGGAGCACATGCCTTCTTCATGAGTCCCTGGAAATGCAATGTGATGTATTCTAATGTTCTTGGAATAGAATTTGGAATGGATGACGGAACGTATAGTAGGAAGTGCATTTGTGACAGGCTGTAAGAAATTCTTAACTCGTATATTTTTATAAAATAGTAAAAACATGTTATAAATGTTATATCTAGTACCTCAGTAAAACATTCAGGATGCGGTATAAGATAGTTGTCCAGATTCAGTATGTATCATCACTGTAGAGCTGCAAATGGTAATAGATTAATAAATCATTTGTCAACCCTTAAATGAAGCAGCTTACCAAAGTGCTTTGATAACTAACTGGTTTGAGGTAAAGGCAGGTGAATCATTTTTTTCGTATTTCTGTTTTCTTTACTCTTCTGTGACCTAAATATCTTTGACAAAACACATATGAAAATGTCATCTTGGAGAGCTTGGAGAAATACTTTTTTCCAATTTTGTCTCATTTTACAGAGTAAAAAATTATGACAATTTATCAAGAATAGTGATTGACAGATGAATCAATAATGAACATAATCACTACCAGTAGTTGCAATCCTGTATTATTGATGGGAAAAAAAACACATTTTAATTACAATTTATAGATTGAAAAATGTGTTCAATGTGGCGAGATATGCTGGCAGGTTTTGTCATTTTGAGGAAACAAAATATCCAAAGCTTCATGAGTAGTCATTTTAATAGAATAGCATGCTCTGAAAAAAAAGACATTCCACACAATTTCAAATGTCATTTCAAAAAGCACTGAATGACGTTTATCCTTTCAGTAAAAACTTTTGTGTATGGACAGCTGTAGGCATGTGCAATGTCATTCACAGTTTAAAAGAAAGAAAGAAAGAAAGAAAACATCAGAATAAAAAAAAGAAAGATTTGTTTGTCCTGCTTTCAGAAATGGCACAACAGAGTAATGAGTGACAGCTGTTTAAGTATGTGTGATGACAGTGAAGGCCAGTCTGGATTTAGACGCTACAATCTATAATTTCACATATTCCAAATCACCTGTTCCTACCTGCACACTCAATACAGGTGATTTTACTAGTTACCTTTTTTCTTGCTGAAGAGTCAAATCAGCACTATTAGGTAATGTTGGAGGCAAATATGTGACATTGGTTTGATGCTTCTGAAGCCCAGGTAGCCCATCACTGTGTGCTGTGGAGTCCTACGATGCAGGGGTGAATCTAGACCATTTTTAGGGGTGCCAAGGCACCCCCGTGAAACTGCTCGGCACCCCCTGGCTCAGTGCAAAATGAATAATATATTATATATAATAATAGTGTTGTGTGATAAGCACTGGGGGCCGGGCACCCCTAAAGACCAGATGCTAAAATCGCCCCTGCTACGATGTATCACATGCATGCTTTTCCACCCTTTAAAATGGATACTACCAGTAGTCTTTTTAGATAAACCCTTTCCATTTGCAAGTGATCTGCATGTTTGTCTCCACCATTAACAGGATGAAGTCATCTCAATATAAAAACTATATTCAGATCTGGAACTTGCATCCCTAAAGGTCAGGATAGCCTGGCTGTAATGAGAGCAACAGAACAACCCAGTCTGTTCAGTACATTCCCCAGTGTCATCAGGATGTGTTGGCCTGAAGGAACAAATGCAGGCCTACTACTGTAAATGGGGACTACTTCATAAGAAGCACTGATTTCTTATTCTTCCCCTTTCTTTGTCTTTCTTTTGTTTTACTGTGCTCTTCCATCTTTAGATCGACTGTCAGCCCTCCAACTATCTGCAGGCCTTGTAAATGAGGACTGCTTCATAAGGAGAACCACTGGTTTCTCCTTCATCCCCTTTTTTGTCTTTCTTTTGTTTTACTGTGCCTTTGTCCATCTTTAGATCTCTGTCAGCCCTCCACCCGACCCTCATCCACCCCCCCAGCCCCCTCACACTCCCCACCCCCCCCACCCCACAACTGCCCCCCACCCCCCTGATTCGGCGTGCCCTTTCTCACTCTGCCCCATGGATGCATTAATGACACGACTGAGCTCTCGATGCTGCGATGATGTGTGATGGATATGAAGCATTGTGGCACCGCAGCACAAAGAGCTGCTCATCCCCCCCCCCTCCCCCCCTCAGAAAGAGCTCAGCCCAGTGCACGCATAAACACACGCGCCTGCCTGCCCCCCGCCTGCCTCTCATTATGTGCAGGTCACAGGTTAATATGGCAGATCTTTCTCGACTCACACCCCCCGGCCCCGTGCCCCCCGCCTTCACCACATTGCATGGTCTACCACAGAGAGGAAGCATCTGAGCATGGCTCATTTCATTGGAAAAGGAAAAGGACAAAAAAACTACATTATGCAAAGACTTGCATAAACACTTGCATTTCTGTATAGCACCCAGATTAGAGTTGGGGAGGGTGGAAATTTAGAAGCTAGAATAAACAGAGAAAAAAAACAGCTGAGTAAAAGAGGGAAAAGGGAAATGAAAATCGAGGAGTTTTCTCTCCTTTTTGCAGCCGCCCAAACCAAACAGGCGGGAAGCGTTATGTTTTGTGGAATTACCTGAGCCCCAGTGCTGGTGCAGGTAGAGAGGCCCCATCTTGTCGCTGCCGCTCCTGACCTGTGGCAGGCCTGACAGAATGGGGCCATCTTACGCAGAGGGAGAGGAACTGCAACCAGCATCAGCAGCAGCCCAATCCCTCTACCATATGCTTACCCTCAGCCTCTCGGCCTCTCTTGCTCTCTCTCTCTCTCTCTGTCTTTCTCTGTCTCTCTCTGTCTGTCTGTCTCTCTCTCTGTCTTTCTCTCTTCCTCTCTCTCTCTCTCTTTCTGTCTGTCTCTCTTTCTCTGTCTTTCTCTCTCTCGCTCTTTCTCTCTCTTTCTTTCTGTCTCTCACTCTCTCAGAATGACAGAGAGAAATATCTGAGCAGGGTCTCTCTAACCTCTTTCTTTATCTCTCTATCTCTATCTCTTTCTCTCTCTTTGTCTCTCTTTCTCTACCTTGGTCTCTCTATCTCAGAGTGACAAAGATAAATATCTAAGCAGGGTCTCTTTCTCCTCTATCTATTTCTCTCTCTCTCTCTTGGTCTCTCTCTCTCTACCTTTATCTATCTCTTTCTCTCTCTCTCTGTCTTGTTCTCTCTCTTTCTCCTCCATGATTTTATAATGGTTCCTGGTACAGTAATCACCAACAACAGATCCTCTTTAGGGAGGTAGACTCTGCTCTGAGGGTTCAGGTGAAACTTCACGTATGGTTGAGGAATGGGCGTGGGGGTGGGGGTGGACCTTCACAAGCCATTTACTTAAGCTAAGACTGACAGAACAGTGGCCTTGGGGCTGTTTCACGCATGTTCTTATTTCAGCCCAATTGTTTCCTCTCTTTCTTTTTTTTTTCTTCTTCTCGTAATACACAACATGACAGATATGACCCAAGCGAACTCACTTATAATCCCCCATGGTGGCTTGCGCGTCAAGCCTCAGGGGACGCCACACCAGCCAGCCTTGAGCAGGGTATTTTTAACTCAAACAAATACATTTCGCTTTCACATGTACAGTACAGTACTGTATGTTCTGTGGAGAATGACTGCAACTGCGACTGCGACACACATGCTCAGTAATGCTCCGAGTCAATGGTTTGGTCAATACTTAGGGCTGCAAGGTTGTGGAGTCCATCTTCCTTTTTGGTCTTTGGTTATCATTTTTCCTTCTTTTATTTTTTTTCGCTGTCTCTCTGACTGGGTTTATGGCCAGGGTTTATACCCCTCCCCTGGTAAATTTGAATATAAATTGCTAAGCTGCTTTTCAGAATAATGTAAAAAAGGTACTAAAATAGGCATGTGACTCCTATGCCCAAAAAGAAAACCCAAAACAAAACAAACAAACAAAAAAACACACATTAATATTTGATAGTTTAAGACTATCTCCAAATGAGAATAGAATAATTAAAATGTTTAATAATATAATAATTAAAATAATTTAAGGGGCCACAAATGCTAAATTTACTCAAAACCTTGAGGTGAGTCGTACAGAAGATAATGTCACAACTAGAATTCAGGTTGAAGACCCACACTGCTTTTTTTCCCTTCTCTCTCATTTATTGGAAGCTAATGAACATTCGGGATGTTTTATTGTGCATCGAAAAAGGCCATTCATCTTTTTGACAGCGACATGTAATTTCCCAACTATTAACCACAGTTTAAACATTGATTTTGCAAACTTTTTATAGCGCACACTGTTAAAACTTCAGAATGGTCCATACATGGGAATGACTTTCTTTTACATTGTCCCATCTATTATGATGCACTGATTGCTCACATTAAAACACTTTAATTATCACCTCTACATACAGTAGGACAGTCAACATAGTTCAATCATAAACTCACATTGATCCTCTGCTAAACATGTGCCAGTTTTCATAGGCTTGTCAATGTTATGCTGTTTGGATATCAGACAATACAGGGTAAGGCATTGCTGCAGTTTCAAATCCTGTGTGTGCAACCTGTACATATGGCTTTTCACAAAAAAAATGACTTTGACTTTTTGACTTAAACTGAGATTCAGATAGG
Source organism: Setipinna tenuifilis (assembly GCA_030347295.1). Lineage (NCBI taxonomy): Eukaryota > Metazoa > Chordata > Actinopteri > Clupeiformes > Engraulidae > Setipinna > Setipinna tenuifilis. The sequence continues at coordinate 6,584,871 of CM059279.1, forward strand.
CTTTAATCGAATGCAGAAGATCTGTAGATCTTTTTTTTTTAAGCGGAGATGATTATAGCTGAGTCTAAACTGTTCTTCACATTTCATACAGCATAACCTTTTACTTGAATGGTCAGCAACATGACATAGCATTTCAAAAACATGTACATTTACAGGTGAGCAGTCAATACAGGTTGTTGTTTCATAAGTTTAACCATACATAGTACATGATAATTACTGTAAAGGCCTAGTTTTACTGGGCACAATGTAAATAAACTGTGGTCAACCTTGCTGTTAGCTCTGCATGTCTTTATGAGTCTGTCCTTGAGAAGCACAGAGAAAAACATGTAGGGTTACACTTTACTTAAAGGTGTCTATATAAGAGTGATATAAGCATGTTATAAACATGACATGACACATATCATGAACATTCATGATAATTTATTCATGTTTATGACTGTTGCCATTAAGTGTCACTCGGTTTTAGTAATGTTAACTTAATATTTCTTGGGATGCTGACAATGCAAAAACCGAATGACATTTAATGACAACAGTCATAAACATGATCAAAAAGTGCCATTAATGTTCATGATATGTGCCACATAATGTTTATAAAGGACTCATGTCACCCTTATGTAGACACCTTCAAATAAAGCGTTACCAAATAGAGTTCAGTCAACCTCAGCGTTAGCCTTCAGCTGTTCCACTGGCTGTTTGGTGAGCAGTCAGCGCAAGGTGACGCGGTTATTGCGAAGCTAATTTTAGGCGTCATGATAATAAACGGCGTCACGTGTGTGCAAAGACACACGCACACGTTCATGACCTATGATGTCATGTTATTTTTCTTCACTCTGTCATGTTGCCTTTCTCACCCTCTCTCTCTCTTTCTCTCTCCTTCTCTCTCTTCCTCTCTCTTTCTGCTGCGTACACATTCATCTCCCGCTAACCAAAGGAAACAGGTCAGGATTACTCGGTTAGGGGAATGGAAAAGGGAGCGCGCAGATTTATAAATAACCAGATTTAGCTAACAAGAATCTAAAGTGTGGCTTGTGTAATGAGATTAGGATAACTGCCTTCCTCATCAGAAACACGTCTTCTGCCCCAACCCCTCCATCACACCAAAGCCCACACTATTCTTTTGTGGGTACACACCCACACACCAACACTTTTAAACAGAGCACACACACAAAGCCATTCTTTAGGGATGTATAAACTCTAACCACACACAGGTATAGGTCCTTTGTGTAACACATTATGCTTAGAAAGATGAAAATGAGCAATTATATCTATCACTTGCATAAACCTTCAGTAATATAACAAAAACAATGCTAAAGATCAAATTAGTTATTTAAAGTTCAACTTAAGAATTGGGACACATCATCTAAAGCCAATCTTCTGTGCATTTGGCAATTAGTAAACAATGCTGCTGTTTACTGAATTTTTTACAAACGTTGACATTTAATGGCTTTAAAGTGGAATCCACAACTAACCCTTAAATCATTGCTGGGGTCGACTTGTGGGATCACACTGCCGTAAATGTGTGACTGTCACAATTACAACAACTATAATGGCTCATTTAAAGCACTTAAAAGTAGCAGAGAGAAAAATTAAACTGTGAATTGGGGGTCTAAAGAGCTGAGTGATATTGCAGCTCGCTGGCTCACTAATTAATTATATTTTGTGTACTTTTAGCTTTTTCTTTCTGCTCTGCTGGCCTCTGTGTGGCTGTTATGGTTTTACATTGAGTGAGAAAGAAAGTGAGTTCTCAAATAAACGAGAAATTGGAATGTACTTACTCTCTCTCTCTCTCTCTCTCCCTCTCTCTGTTTCTATCTTTCTCTTTATTTCTCTCTCTCTTTCTTTCTCCCTCTTCATCATTTAATTCCACTGTTTTTGTTTTTCATTCAGGGGGAGAAGAAAGTGACAGTTTCTAATCACCGCCATAGAGATTAACTCAGCTGAATGCTGAAGCTTGTAGCTTATGAGATTTCTGTTGGCCTGCTTCCCTCCATTGGCTCCAAAGACAGAGCAGGAATTAAACACAAAAGGGGGGGAAAGAGTGTCTTTGGTGGGATTATATTATGGGGCACAGCAGGAAAACCGCCTCTGAATTTCCGCAATACACATCTCTGCATTTACAATTCAGCAATGTGTGTTGTGTTGTGTTGTTTCTTTTCTTTTTTTTTTGCAATAATTTTCTGCATTTCTCATGCTCTGCACCATTGGCTACTACGACTTCACTTCAACTTTTCAAAACAAAACAAAAAAACCTTGCCGGTCATAGCAGGGGGAAAGCAATACGTAGATTGCCAGGAAGTGCTCCACATCGGATGTGATTACTTGTGTGAACAGTCAAAAACAAATAATCAATTAACTAACCTGATATAAGAAGGCTAAAATAGATCAACCTACATGTGCTGAGCAACGACGAGCTGTGTGGAGGAGAGGAGAGGAAGCTGCCGGGGGAAGGAAAGGAAGAGAGAAGGAAGAGAGACAGCGAAAGACAGAGAGATGGAGATGAGCATTCATCTTCCTGACAGGGTCATCCAGTGTGTATGAATGACTATTTATGGAAATGGAGCCCTCTGACAAAGATAGATTAGAACAATGAATGTGCCTCTTTGAGTTCCCTAATGACTTTTTGCTCGCTCTCATGTACGGTGGAGTGTCTGCTCTCCGCGCCTTGCCTTGCGTCTCACTGCATTTAGTTTCTGCAACAGTATCAGGGGTGGGGGGGGGGGGGTCATGCATTTCCTCACAGAAGCATATGCCTGCAAATTTTGCAACAGAAGATGCTTGTTAAGGGAACCTTAACCAAGAGAACCTAAAACAAACATGTTGTTCTCTCAACAACAATCTAACTTTACTTTACTTTACTTTAAAAAAAAAAAAAAAACTTCGGAATGAAAGATTAGACTGTTTACATTAGTTGTGGTGCTGAAATCAAAATGACAAAACGCTGCACCCCAGAAACATCAAATTGCATTTTCAGCAGGTCTCTGTGCCATGCTGTTGACAGCCCCCAACTGTTCAGTTTTCTGACGTGCCTAAGTGCTTTTCTGTCTTGCTCGCTTAAGTGAGCTAAATTAAGATGACTCTGGACAAAAAAGAAAACACACACACACACACACACACACACACACACACACACACACACTATCCCCGCGAGGAAGGTGCTGTGGTGTCTGACAGCCTTGTGGCTTATCGGGGCAGTCACTATGACCAGGCTGGCTCTGCTGTTCTTATAGATTAGTTAATTACATACACATCGGCACTGCTAATAAGATCAGAAATGACCCACAGTTGACACCCTTTACCATGAACGCATGCCAGCTCACAGAGATTATATCCAGTCCAATATCACCTATTCAACATAAAATCAAGGTTATTGGTATTTATATAAAATATGAGACGTTTTATTTTGCTTTGAAAGGTAGGTAGGGAGGAAGAGGATGAGAGGGGAAGAACAGAATCTGAGAGATACAGTATGTGTAGGAGAAGGACATGGAGGAATAAAAAGGCATACAATTTAATGGAAGGTCCAGCAAGACAGTTCCTTATTCTGTGGTTGGACAAAAGGGCTTTCATGTCACCATGATGGTCTGGCATACTTCCGCTCAGACTTTCAGTGCTGGTTTGACATTCTTCAGTCAGTGAGTTGTACAAAGTAATAATAATAATAATAATAGCACAGTTTGGCAAGGCCACGACAAGACAACATTTCTTGCAGTCCAGTGGCACCGGAGCAGTACAAGTAGAAGACTCTCTCAATGCTAGTTTGACATTCTTTAGTCAGTGAGTTGTACAAGTACAAGACTCCATTCACATGAAGTGATAATTCAGTGTACATTACCCATTAGCACACCCTATCTTCACAAGAAAATATTGTTTTGTTTTTTACTTTGGAAACATTGACAGCATGCACTCTACTGCTGACTTTACATGCAAAGGTGAATGAAGGTCAATACAGTACAGTAAAAAAAACTCCCAGCTCTAAAAACTACAAACAATAATTAACACTTATTTTTCCACTTCTTAACATTTCTTCCCTTTAGAAAACGTGGTTATATTAGCCTTTGGGACTCTTCAGAGTTGTATTGCCTTTGTTTTTGTTATAACCGTGTAATAACATTGCTGTTGACACTGTTGTTTGGATAAAACATTCTGGATTTCAAAACCATGCGCTTTAAAGTCACATCTAAATCAGCAATGCTACAGCTTGTTTGTTGGGTTTGTTCAACAATTTGGGAAGGGATTTAGTCTACTTACTAGAGCTCCTTAAGCCAACAAGATGCCAGATGGCCGTTCTAAACAAGGGAAATACACACTCCTGTGTCCCTACTCATACCAAATATTACTCTCAGACACTGCATGCACTGTGATCTGCATATTGAGGAAGGGCACTCTTGTATGTGTTCCACAGCCAAAAAAATGACATTTTTTTTCAAGAGCTAGCTTACTACCTCTGCATTTATGTCCACAAATCACCTGATCTTCTAGCTGACTTAACCTAAAATATACAGTCAGTACGAACTTAGGGGTAGTAACTTGGAATGTTAATTTGCATTCTGAAAAAAATGTAGATATACAGTGTGTAACAAAGCCAAAAATATTTCATTTTGATTATTTCATATTTCATTTACCTTTATGTCAATGTATATGTCAGCTGGACAATAATGGCATCATAGTTTTAGACAAGTTGGCAAGTTAAACTGTAGAAGTGTGCCCATGCTGCTAGCTAAACTTAGCTAAGTCCTTGGCTAATGTGCTAGTTATCTAAACTGCAAAGTGCTTCGACATTGTCAGTGGCAGTTTGGTGAACACCAAAGGGTTCATCGTTGACTTGAGATTTTTCAACATCAAGCAATCAACATCAAAAAATATGCGGCGGAGAAGGAGAGTTCCCGAGACTGACTGAGGAGCTATGCAGCATAGCTGTTTGATTCTGCTGGACACACAGACAGCCCTCTGCACTTGTTCTGCAATGGCAAGGCCAAAGGCGCAGATGTTTTTTGTTTCTTTGACTCACAAGAGTGAAGGGGTCATTTGAGTTTGTGGCCTCTCCGAGCACGAGCAACAAACAGGCCTGCAAAAAGACACTGCTTGCAGTAGCATCGATTTACCTATGTGCTTGACTGTGAACTGTTGATTGATTGCGAACTGTCTATTAATGATGATGTGTGAAGATTATTGTATTCAAAGTGCATTGTGAACTGGAAACCTTTCAGCATATGTGGAGGGTGATTTCAATTTACCTTCTTCGGGATATCGTGTTAAGACTGTACATCAGCATCCAGTCCCGCATCCCTTCCCTTCCTTCATTCCTTCCTTAAATCCATCCATCCATCCTCTTTCTATTTGTCTTTTTAAAGGAGGAGAATCCCGCTTCATTGGTTTAGGCAGAGGCCTTGAAAGAGGAAGCTAACACCAGTGGGAATGCTAGTCCAACAACAGCAGCTGGGGGCCTTGTAAAGGCGGCCAATGCCAGCACAGAGCCTCTGGGGAGAGATGCTCCTCTCAAGGCAAGGCTAGTGTTGCATCCTTCACCTGACTGGAACAGGTACCTGACGGCAGTGTCCATCAAAGCCAAGCTGCTCGTAAAGCCTGACAAACATGAAGGTGTGTGTGTGTGTGTGTGTGTCTGTATCTCTCTGTGTGTGTGTGTGTGTGTGTGGGGGGGGGGGGGGGGTGTCTGAAGTGTCCCTGTTCTGGTAAACTTACTCAAGGCACATTTAAATCCTTGTGTGTTCCCCTCTGGAGTGAACCCTAGGCTACTCTAACTTTGCTGTGCCTTTGTTTACTCTGTGTTGCTCTACACTTCTGTTGGCTTGTTTATGTCCTCCTTTTGTAAGTCGCTTTGGGTAAAAGTGTCTGCTAAATGTAATGTAGTGTAATGCATAAGAGACTGACCACAGTAGGCAGAGAGCAGCTGGAGGAGAGGAGGAGGAGAATACTACTTGATTAGTTTAACCAGAGAGAGATCAGAGAGACAAAGATGGCTAACCAGATGGATAGCATGATAGGAGGATACCCTAGTTGAGATGTTCTACATCATGTTATGTATCATTAGATAAACTAATGTCACTTTTAAAAGTGTGTGTGTGTGTAATGACAAAAGCAAACCCTTTGCCCTTGGTATGACCTAGAGTTTGCTGCATCTCAGCCTCTGTTCTAGGACAGTGCAAAAACACATCACTTACCTAGATCTAGATGTTAAACAAACAGTATATTATACCTTTTGATATAGACTTTGAAAAGTTGGTTAAAGTAATTCCACAGAGCAGCACTGTAGTCTATTATTTAAGACATTCCCAGTGCACAAAATAATAACTGAAGCTGTCATGCCATTACCTGGGATCAAAGTGGTTGGGTGTCACTGATTTGAAATACTGAAGTAGACTTTGTGGAGCTCAAAAGATCATACCCAGAGACTCAGAGGGAGTCTTTTTTACAACCTTGTCATGTGGACTTTCATTTTAACTCTCATCCGTAGCCCTCCTTGGTCTGACAGCTTGGTATTTCTCTGTGTCTTCTGTGTATTACTTTGAACATGAGGGAAATTAGGCTCAGAAAACCGTTACACGGAGGAAATAAAATCAATGCTCAAATTTACAATAGCTTTTAAAAATCAATTTGCGCCCAGATTCACAAAGGAGCGGAGTGAAAAACAGCCAACGAATGAGATGTAAAGTCTGGGAGCAAACTGATAAACACATTGTAAGTACTTCAGATGTATTGGTTTGCAGAACAAGAAGGCAATATAGGTCTATTCAAACCTCAGACTCTTTTATATCAGTATAATGAGATGTAATGAAATATTTTGAATTGCAATCTTGAATCTCTTGATTGTATATTCATTCGATGAATTAACACGAATGTAGAAATTATACTTGAATTACCTGCACACTATAACATGCATATCTCACAGCCAGTCGCATACAGACATCTCAGCCAATGAAAAGCACAACAATTATTTACTAATGAACTGCCATATGTGTTGATCAGAAGTACTCAAGGAACCTTCCAACAAACATTTTGCTTATTCTGAGCAGTTTTGCACTGTTTTGTGGATTTCCGCTATATTCCTGTCTGGGCTCTTGCAGGGCTAGAATATTAAAGCTCCTCACGTAAAATCTGTCAAATCTGATCCACTGCCCTTTACTGTAACAGAGAAAACAAACAGTGTCTCTATGGATGTTTTCAGACAGTTCATTAGATTTGGTTTGTGCAGATCATAGGATGTAGATGTAGATGTAACGAGTACATTAGATCATAAGCACAAAGCTCTGGCTCATTCCGGGCCACTTACCACATCATGAAGGACATAATTGGGTTATAAAGCACTTCTCAAGCACTCATTGCTTGAGCTCAGTCTGAGTCTCAGTTCAAAAAAAGGTCCTCTCTTCTGAACCTGTTCGGAGACATGTTCAGCTGGGTATACACGACTCCACGGGAATGATAGTGAAAGAGAGATGAATAAGAAAAAGAAAAAGAATAAGAAAAAAATACTTAAATAGAGCCTTATGGGCCCTCTGCTGTGCTGTGCTCTGATGTGCTGTGGTGTGCTGTGCTCTGATGTGCTCTGCTCTGCTGTGCTGTGTTGTGCTCTTCTCTGCTGTGTTGTGCTCTGCTGTGCTGTGCTGTGCTGTGCTATGCTATGCTGTGCTGTGCTGTGCTGTGCTGTGCTGTGCTATGCTATGCTATGCTGTGCTGTGCTGTGCTGTGCTGTGCTATGTCTGTCCAACACCATATAAGGAAGCTGAGGAAGCTCACACATCAGTGCTGTGATGTGTGCAGTGGGGAGGGTTCCATGTCCCTGTCCAGAGACCGAAATGTGAGAGGTGGCCAAAGGGAGGCAGAGTCTCTGCCCCACTGCACTTCATTAGACTGCTGAATGCAGGTGACATTGACCACATGCCAAAACTCAGCACAACATTTCAGAGCCGTTAAATGCTTATAGACTATAATGAAGTCCTGTAAATCCAAAACACACTATTAAAACCTGTAACAACATAGCTGGGTTTTTATTGGCAAGTGTAATGTTGTATCATGGTATGGAGTGGAGTTAACAACAGCTACAGGTAAAGTGTGTATCTATTTAGCTTTTGGACACACTTTCCATATAAGCCATGTATATATATTTTTTACAGCATCTACTACCTAGATGCAATGCTCGTAATCAGATATTTTTTATGGCCTTGGAGCAGCACTTCAGTATCTCTATTGTGAGACTTACATTTAAAATGCACAGACAGAGCTACTCCCAGCTCCATCCCACACCCCCACACCCCCCACCTCCTTAAAGATTGTTACCTCTTGGAGCATCATTGTGATGGGAGGCCTGTTGATGCTGAAGGTTTTAAATAAGCCCGGCTTGACGGCAGCACTGACTGAAAAACACTGGTTTGTTTGTGTCAGATGCACAGAGAATCCAATTTTCAGTCAGATGTAATTAGGAAGCCCGCCAATGACACCCAACAAGTGGACTGACCCCAGGCCCTGGCGAAATCAACACCGCTTCCCTAATATCCTCAATCCCGCCATGCATTTTGATTGCATAATTATGATAAATGCATACTGGAATAGACCACATCCCCCACCCCCTGCTATGTCTGTGTCAACTGCTCAGTACTTCATTGGAGTTTGGCTCAAGTATAATTTTATTCAGATAAAGATGGCCTCCAAATAGTTCACACATAACCCAACTATATTAATTTTAACAAATAGATTCCGTTCCACCACTGGACTGTTTGTTTACAAATACGTTATTTGTGAAATTCAATATTATAAAAAAAAAACATTCAGTCTGGACAATCCAGAGCTGTCACAGTTCGCACATGAGTAAATAAGATAGAATATCGTTTTTTTCTCCTGTATCACCACCTCCTTGTATAATCAAGGAATGAGACTGCAAAACAAACAAAAAATAAATATTAATAGCTCCTCTTATGCAACTAGGAAATTGCTATTCATTCCCAAATGTCTACATTTTGTCACTGCGAATCAATCATGAGCACTTCCAAGCTGTCAGCTTCTACGATACGTGTGGTTCATATCTTAAGTCACCCTAAAAGCTTGTCAAAACACTTAGAGAAAATAAAGACTGCATGGTTTTTTTTATTTCATTTTTTAATAATAATAATAACCATTGCCCTCCTCACTGGCACTTTAAAGCACTTGTCAAAAGGTCTGTTACATTATCCAATATGAATAACAATAAAAGTGATAGCTCTGTTTTTATACACTAAGGCCTTTAACATTTAGCCCATTATTTGAGCAACCAGTGCCATTTCAGAGATAAGCGTATTAAAAGAGACAGAGACCTTTATTTTTTAAAGCTTTTCTTTATGTTTACATTTTGCGGTAAATTATTTTTGTTGGTGACTCAGTCTTTAGTTGACTTATCTGGGTTACTCAAACAAAAACCACCTGCCTGAAATACCCCCCCAGGTCTGATGTCCTGGTAGCTTGTTAGTCCGAAAGAACACACTGTAATGCTTCTTTTAAAAAAAAAAACAAGCAAGCAGCCTGGTGTGGTGCACAGGGATATTGTTGTTTTTTAATTTCTTTTGGCAGTGGCCAAAATAAGTACACTGTGCAGCATGGCGTCCTCCCTTGGGCATTGACTCCCACTCTGACAAGCAGACTTTCAGGTCAGCGGCTACCCATGCAGTGACTGAGTACACTACAGTACACTGTGTGTTCACCGCCGGAGGTCACAGCTGCAGCCCAGATGCCTGTTGGGATGGCACCGCAGTAGTTAATGTGGGGGAATATTGTCATTAGCCAGGGCATAAGGCGCTCTGCCAACATGTGGCGCGCCATTTACATTTGTAGGAAGAATTACTTTGCTCGTTAAAAAAGGCATTATTCAGATCTGAGTTCAATGGGATTTCAAACCGGTAGTTTAACTTAACGAGGCTGTAATGAGACATGGGGCCCAATGAATCTCATGAATAATAACACTATTGTTTTGTTTATATATTTCTTAAAAAATGATCTGCAGATCGTTTGGAATTCCTGTATTGCAACACTTTCATCCAAAATCATGTCCATAACAGGCCGTATAAGTGAGGGAAAGGGTCCGCAAGGTAAACAGAAGGATGAGCATTATCATAATAAAATGTCACGTCAAGAGTCAAGCTGTGGAAGATGGGGCGGGGGGTGTGGGGGTTCTGTGACACAGTAGCTGGAGCACCCGTACCCCAAATGGGAACCCGCCCGTGGGGATCCAGGTTCGTAACCAGCCCGGGCCATCTCATCTCTTAACCTTACCCCATCTCTGTCCCACACGGTACCACCCTGCATCATCTTATCCCCCAACCTTACCCCATCTCTCTCCCACACGATTCTGTCATTTTCCACTGTCCTATCAAATAAAGGCATAAACAAAAACAAAACTGAAAAACAAAGATGTGAAAAATGAGCCTCGTTAAGTTGTTAATAATTACAAATATTAATGAAAAGCAATGTGTTTTTCTTTTATTTTACAGAACCCCTTGAAAAGTTAACTTTTTGAATTGTTTTTTCTAAATTACGTGTCTAGAATGAGCCTGTCAACAAACTCTTAATTCCAACGCCATCGCTGACTAAACCTGGGGTCTAATGTTTCTCACTGATGCAGACTGGATTTTAAAAGTAAATATCTAAGCTTAAGTCAGCCTTAGCTGTGGCTTAGATTTTAGTTCACTTCAGGAAATAGGATCTATTTTCCAGTCAAATTGTTTGTCATTCAGAAGACAGAAGGTCTTTTTTCTTAGAAATGTTATTTCATGAGCCTTTCAAATTGCCTTTCGCAAATCACTTCACCTTGAGTGGGTGGTACAACAGGAGAGGTCATCTCATCAACACCTCCTAAATCTAAGAAAATCAGGTGTGTGACATGTTCTTGGAATGCTTGTGACTTGGAAGATAATATTACAGTACACAAACACTTTAGTCATAACACATCTTGCACTTCAGGCAGTGTATCCCCAGTTCACCAAAAGATGGTAATATTTCCCACAACAAATAGATTTCAAAACACCATATTTTATTAATATACAAAAAAATCTCAGAGTTGTGCCCTTTTGAATAAAGATTTAACTCTTTGTTATTTACTAAATAGTAGCGTTTCTTTGTTATTTATGGGTCAGAGAAGTCAAACCATATGACTGGACTACGTGTCTGATGCTGGGTTGTTTTGACGGCTATGAGACCACATGAGGTGCTGCATTGCATGTGTGTCCACACTGTTTACTTTCTTGAAAGAAAAAACAAGTTCTGATTCAATTTGAGAGAGGCATTAGCTGTTGGCATGCAAAAACATATAACCACATTGTTGTATGTTTCACTGCAAAAGAATGTACATGTGTTGTACATGTAAATGTATGTAAATATTAGCCTGGGCTCGGCCATACTGCCTGGTAGCAGAAGCAAGCCAGGGAGGCAGCCACACACAAAACCCTGTGAAGATAGGTGTTAGAAACGTTATGGCTAAATCAGCCACCACATACAGTATGTCTCTGTTGGCCTTCGGGTGTTTTTGTAAGGGCAGCCACTTCACGGTGCTTTCCAAGAGGTGTCTGAAGCTGCTGAAAAAGCAGGCCAGCGACTTGGCTGAGGTGCTCTCAGACTACAGCACTTGGAGATCTGTGAAGTAAGATATATAAGGTGGAAGATGTATAAGCCTGCTGCAACAAGCTGTTTGGGTGCTTAATCCCAGGCTGAGACCTCCCGTTTTTTCACCCCAAATCTGATACGGTGGAACGTCGGGGCCAGTTGCAGGTCGTCCAGGGTAGTTGGAGGCAGTTGGGGTGCTCAGTTGGGGTGCTCAGTGGCAACAGAATCAGAATTGCATCCACAAATTATTCGTGATGTTTGATGTGGAGACTGATTTGTGGATATAATTCTGATTAAATACAACATGTTTGATTTAATCGGTACCAGTCTGTGTCATGTTGTCATGGTTGTGATTGTAACAACAAAGTCCGCTGTATTTATAACACGGTTTTATGGTTGTGCTTACAACCGACTCAAAATCGCATCGGATGCTGTTAGGTAGGCTTGTATCACATCTTTCTATCAGGGTTTGTATCACATTTTCCTCTTCCTCTTCCACTAACACAGGTTCAGAGTCCTATGGGGCTTACCAATCCCTAAACCCTTCCTTTTCCCTAACCTAAGTTCATATTCAATTTCTATCTTTACCCTAACCTGGGTTTGAACCTCCTGAGGGTGTTTGCAAGTTTCCTGCATAGGATGGTGAAGGTTGTGGCCACTGTGGGATGTTCCAAGCCAACAACAGCAAAAGGATTTACAGACTTTTCCTGAGCAAGGCTTCATCTTTGTACCTTGCCTTTATATGTGTACGGAAAAAATGACGGGGGGCAAAAAAAAAAAAAACCACAGCACCAATCCACTTTATAGTGCCATGTACAGTCCACCACCATCTTGATGCCCTCTTACACCGGAGAGAAAAAGACAGAGGCTTCAGCAAGGTGAAACAAGGTACTTATCTAAAACAGAGTGGAAGACTGCATCTGTATTGATCTCCAGCGTTCTCCCCTTTAAACTACCGAACAGAGAGCATCAGTATGCCCAGTGTCTGGGCAGTAGTTTCACCCTAACCTTCCCCACTAATAGAGAACCACTTCAAGAGCCGTCTCCAGCCCCACAGAGTCCATGCCCGTGGGAACAGGGAGTCATAGAGACTTTTATTAAAACACTTTTATGAGGAAGAAATTTATACTCTTCACTTTCACCCTGCCACTTCTCCCCCCACGTTTTTTTCCTCTTATGCTATTTTCTACTTTTTTTGTTACTTCTGTGATCCACCATTGTGCCATTGACCAAAGTTTTCATGCGTTTCATCCAGAGACTCTTATATACAGTCAATGGTTTCATCCCTGCCCCCCACCAGTCCCCCCCCCCCCGCCTCAAACTCCCTCCTATCCTGGTGGGATGGTGTCTTGTTTCTGTCATGGCTGCTCTTCAGGGGTACCAGCCAAGGAGAACTGGGGGCTGGATGGGACCGACTGAACCACATCACATGTATGTGGGCTTCCATTTCCTGTCACTTTCTTCACATCCCAGCAATCTGCCCTATCACAGTCAGCTCAGTCAAACTTACTGCTGGCTGCCTACTGACAGACAGCCAACAGAAGGATGTCGACAGCAGTATTATTTTACAGACAGAGAGGGAAAAAAACACTTCCTCTCCACAGGCCCTTTAAATATCAGTGTTATTTTGTTTTTCTTCGCAGTGAGCAACCCTTTCCTGCAATGCGAGGAAAAATAACCATTTGTCTGCTCTGTGTGCGCTTTCGGTAAATGAAGACTTTTTTGTGTGAGGAGAGAACATTTTCATTTAGATTTAATGAAATAATGTACAGCAACACACAGGGTGCCCCTATTGTCCCTATGCAACGCACAAGGTTTGAAGCATACATTATAGGTGAATTTTGGCCATGTCCGATCCACTTTTGCCATTTTCATCGAAGGGAAAATGCCTAAGTGCTAGACATGTGGTCTAAAGAGTTGGCCCCCTTGTTTGCTTTTTTTCGAAGGAGAACTTCTGTACATTGAATCTGTATCCTACTATTAACGGTAATCATGAGTACATTTAGGGCTAACTTACAATGATCCAATCAGGGAGCTTTATTTACTGAATTAATTATGGGTGTGTTTGGGTGTAACGTACAATAGCCCCAATCAGGGTGCCATCTCTTATTCCCTTTACGAACCAGCTGTGCCCATGGCTTGGCAGATTGCTATTAGGAGGCCAGATTGCTCAGGGCACATAGAAGAAGAATGTTTCTCTACAGAGCACACTGATCTGCTCATGCATGATACTAAATCTACCATGGGAACAGCGGGGCTTTGTGTTGCTTAGCGCTGGCACAGCATGGCATTGCAAGGCATGCCCTTTCAGGTTGTGTAACATGTCATTTATGTCCAGCAGACCTTCACAATGCATCGGATCACATAACATGCCACAGAGAAAGGTCTGACCATCTGAAGGCTATGTTATGATGTATAAATATACATGTAAATTCACACAATGTTGAATTCATGATACGTATACAGTGTGATCATCAAGATCCCTTATGCTACGGTATGTATTGTCGCAAAACAGCAACCTCTCCGTAACAATGAACAGAACAATCACTGACATGCCATGAAGCTGCACACATGCATTTGGTCACATCCAATACCCTAAAAAATCCCAGAGTTAGCCAGAAAACCATGTTTTACCGGCTCTTGGCTGACAGGCGTCATGGGGACCTGAATGAACTCACTGCTACGGCATGTCTGTCTGGACTGGTCCAGAAGATTGAGACATGGTACCAATTTCACTCAGGAGATGCAGAAGTGACCCAACAGAATAAAAATGCAAATCAGCCTCCGTGATTTTCACAGAAAGCGGGATAGGAGTGCAAAGGGACAGTTGCCATTTGTCTCCAGATCCCCTGCCACCAGACTGCAGATGTCTGTCACGCCATGCCGGCACTCTTTTCTCCGCTCAGGAGAAAGATATATGCTGTACTGGGCTGGTACACAGGGACCCCCTGCTTCCATTGTCTCTCAATCCTGTTTCTCATCGGGTGGCCTATACTCTATTTGGCCCTCGGAATAAAGAACTCAAAATGAAACAACAGGGCAGGTCATGCCTAGCCATTAATTTAGCTGAAAGGTTGGAGAAAGAAATAGAGTGAACGAACTAGTTGAGTGGGAGTGCTTTGACTAGGAGGATGTATGGTTGGCCTTGTCCCTCTGAAATCATGCCAGGGATGTTTGGTGTGGTCAAAACTACTGTATAGGTTTTTGGGGGTATTTGGTTTGGTTTAGCTTTAACAAGGCCTATAAAGTACATGAAAATAACCAAGGAATACATGTCCATGTGTACATGTGTGTATGTTTAAGTTTAGGCTTCACGATAAGCCAGGCAATACAGCAGCAGTGTTATCAGTTAGTTTGCAGTGCATGGGTTTGATTGTGTGCATCCATGTATGAGATAGTGTTAATCCCTTATATTTTTAATTGTATATCTCCAAAACTGTATATATCCAAATTGTATATCTCCAAATTGTATATCTTAATTGTATATCTCCATGTGCATGTTTAAGCTATTTGGCATGAAATTAATGTTCAGGTTTTATAAAACAAAAGGTGACACATTGACAGTTTTACAATATAGGACTGAAACTGAGCTTCTATGCGTCATAGACAGAGAACCACCACTAAGTAATAGGGAGAGGATTTCATAAATGTCTTGATACATTATACCAAAAAAAATTGTAAAACACTGTAGATCACGTAGTGGTGAGACACCAGTAGATAGTACAAGCCTAGACACAAACACAGTGATTGGGTGCATCTGAGATAGTTTCTGGCCCATCTGTTAAAAAATATTTCATTTAGACTGATTTTACAAGGTATACCATGGACAAGAAGAAAAAAAGGGAACACAATGTTCTACCCTTCCTTTGAGCTTATCACAGCTTTCAAGAACGGACAGTTTTAAGTCCACCCATTGACTTGCAGTAGTTTCTTTGAAATCTCCCTTGACAACTTGAAGAGGCAGTTACTGGCAGACCTGTGAGGGTGTCAAGTTCATCCTCTGACTTCCTTAGTGGAACACACAGCTTTTGGTGCATTGTGACATCACAGCTTTGGTTATTCCTCAAAGAACAAAACCCCAGTATTAGTGTATTTACACGGTGTGAGAGTTTTTGCTGACGTGTGTTTGTGCATGCATGAAAAAGCTGACTTTCACCAGACATCATCACTGACATCATCACCGCCTTATTCATAAATGAAGGTGAGAGGGATGTTGTAGCCAGGACAGCTAATAAAGATTCTGTCGGACTATTGATTATTGGCTGATGAATCTAAGTGTAGGCTTCCTATTGTATATACAAATTCCATTCAATGTCATTTTCTGTAGTTTGTCTGTACAGTTTGTTATGAAATATGATGATAAAATACAATAACATACCAATCCTTTACAAATTCTTTGAGGTGAAATATAGTTTGTTGTGTCTTATTTTGTATTATATTTTCCATTAAATAAAAAAAACACCATTTATTCAACGATGAGCTTCGATAAAGAAAGTGGCCATGAACCACACAAAGGCAAAGATATTTTATAAAGGATAAAAATTCAAACACGTCTCTAAGAAGCAGCAGAGCTGCAGTCATTTGGGAATTTACTCCCTGAATGGGAGTCTGGCCCCAGGCATGGGGGGCCCACCAGGGGTGGAAATTAACTTTGCAAAATGTGAACCTTCACTAACCACTGACAAATAAATGGTAAAATTCACCAGCCACTCAGCAAGCAGTAAGTCATTATTTTGTGTCTGAAATCTACCAGACGCTTTCATATTTTACCAGCATTTCGCTTTTGGCTGGCTGGCAAATTTCCATCCCCTGGTGCCCATCCCCATGAATCCACAAGTGCCCCAGTGCCCTCCAGCTCTTTCCCTTGCATTTCCCCCCGATCTTCATCTAATCATCCAGGGGGACACGGAGGACCACCTCTGCATTGAAAAACACTTTTCCTGCCTCTCCCTTCTTCTCCCTTCTCCCACCACCAGTTCATTTCCCAAGCACAACACGGATGAAAGCTCATCAGTGCCGGCTGGACAAATTAACATGCATCTGTTAATCTTGCTCCACTTTCATCAGCTTGCATAGAGAGCTACTCTATGCCTTCAAGGTGTGTGTGTGTGTGTGGGTGTGTGTGAGTGTGTGTGTGGAGTATGGGGTGTTAAAGCTGGGCTGTAACTAGAGGGTAAAAAGGGGGAGCTACATTTTGTCTGAACCAAACTTGGGCTCCCTTGATCAGCCTTGGCTTTTTTGATCAGAACTTTTTCTGATGTCCTTAAATGTATCTCATCTCTCCTGCCTTATTCTCCATATTCTCCATCCTTGTCAGTCTAATCCTGCAAGTGCAAGGCATCCCTCACTCTGTACTTTTCTTTTTTTTCCCATGCAGACAGACACAATGGAGCTTCTTCGGTGAAATTATTTGAACATATAAAGAAATACGGTCTTTGGATAATCATTCTCTCATTTTCTTGTCATAAAGACAAGAAACGTCTGTGTGAAAGAAAGATCAGATCACAAAGATCATGTGAAAGAAAGATCAGATCCAGAGACCTCTTCGTTCTTTTCTTTTAGCTTTCACTTTCATTGTCATATTTCATGGCAGAAAAAAATATATTATGTTTCATTTTACAGTGCATCTTCCATAACATTTACAACACTTAGAGCCAGCGCAATCTTGGCACTCACACCTTTTTTTAATTGCGCATAGACATGTACAGTTAGAGGTTTCAAAACTCTTCTAAAGCTTGGCCTTAATGTGTTTTTTTTCACAGGAAAGACGGAATGGAGATCTTAGAAATCACCACTTTCTCTCTACAATCAAAGCAATGCACCTTTCAGAGGGTTTGGCTTGAGCTCAAGAACTACACAGTTCAAAACTTTCAAGCCATTTTCTTTTTCAAGTCTTAACAGCATGTCAGTATGCTAAACACATGCAGGTGTGGTATGAAGGAAAAACCTGCTCCACTGTGCCCACATCAACTCTCTCTAGAGGCATGTTTGTATTGTGGCTTTATGTTGCTGTCATGCATAGAAATAAAATGGTGAGCACTCTTAAATACAGTCTTTAGCTTGTACCCCATGAAAAAGATGATGTTGACACGTATAAAGCAAAAACATTTTTGTGTGTGAAGAGGGGACATTATATGTGTACCCTTTGAAATGTCAACAGCTATGTGATTTTGGTAAGGTGAGTTTGACTTGAATTATTAAGACATAAATAAACTCTGCATTATCAGGACAAATCCCCCCCCCAATGCAAAATATGCAATGGTCTTTGCCATCTAACCTACACCAACTACAGTGTAAGGTGTCAGTTGTATTATGATGTTGGCATGATGCTGAACAGGACTATGATAAGATGTTTCTAGTGTTTAGCACTGTCACTGACAACCTCACCATGACCTCACACATGGAAAACAGGTACCCCTGCAAACCTCTATAGATATCTTCCAGAGTATCTATCCTAAGCTGTACTGACAGGCAGTGTGCCTGCTTTTACCTGTGAACACATGGGCATACTGAAATAACATGAACAGGAAGCACAGCCCTCAGGCAGTGCATCCAATGTGACAAAAGCCTCCAGGCATCCAACATGTAAAACATGGCTACAGGGCTGCACAAAAAAAGAAGAATACTCAACTTTCACATGACCTTAGTGACAGGAATTTAAGATATATATTCCAGAACATGCCCATTGTGTGACTTCATGTCCTTGACAGTAAGCACACGTGCATGTGTCTTGTTTTGATGGCACTAATTAGCTGCTGGGATGAATTTATAGTCTTCAACTCAACTACACTGGATGTTTTACTTTTGCACATCCTGTATTCCTTTGTCTTTAGTCTTTAGCTAAAGTAGGAAATAAAGTCTACAAGTAGTATGAAAACATCTAATTGAAGAGATTGTGAAAGATATATAGGATTTTATTTGCAGCTATTAATTGATATTTATACATTAACTTCCCCTTTAATTAGAGTGAACAGACTCTGTAAATCAGTATTTAAAAACCCAGCAAGGCAGTGGTAGCCTGGCAGTTAAGGACACAGACTTGGTCACAGGTTCAAAACTACCAACACCCAAGAGTGCCACTGATACTAACTAACTGTTTAATTTGTGGTTGAAATCTCTGAAGGAACGGGGTGTGAGAGAAAGAAAAGATGGGCTAGGGCTAACTATTTAGTATTCCAACCTTGATGACTATCTAAGCAAAACAGACAGCCTAGTCATTTTGACATTACATCAAAACTGTCATTTCATCACCTTATGTTTTCTATTTATGGTTGTTTTTTTTAAGAACCTTTAAGCAAGGGTTAGGGTTTACCCAAAGGCAGCTATACCGCCACAGGCGCATACTGCACCATGCTTTGCAGCTAGCTACTGTAGTAATGAACTTGTTGTAGCCTTGTATCCTGGAAAGCCCTCGGTTGTGGTTCGTTCACACCGCTCCCTTCACCTGTGCCCCAACATCCCCTTGGGAATAACAACAGCCACAATGGCAAACAGTGATTTAAAAAAGCAATGACAGCGGTTTTCATTTGCAGTGCGGTGATACAAGGTTAAAAGAAACACACAGAAACTAAGTGCAATTTTGAGCACTAACTCAAATCCATTTCACAAATTGCCAGCAGTACACATAAAAGGGAAAACAGCTGCAAGAAAAGGACAGAGAAGAGAACAGAAGAAGAAGCAGAACAGAAGAGAAAAATATGAGCATGTTTATTTGCCTGCCGAATCAATGCATCCCACATGTCTAACTAATCAATTTGTCACTATTGTATGGTCTGGTGCAAGGTTAGCCTCCCTCTGAACGTGTGTGCGCATTGCACACAAGTACGCGCCATGCAATTTAATGGGTAATTAGTGACATGAAATATTAATGACGACCCTGCAGCCACCGGGCCCCAATATGATTTCTTGTTATTTGTGTCTTATGACATGGCAGTAATTCAATCACTCCAGTCTTTAAATTTAGATTTATAACAGACGAAACAAAGTGAGTCTCTCTTTCGGAGAGCGGACAACGAGGAGGGCCCCTATAGAAATTAGCATTACACTTAAAATGCTGCTGCTCACGTAATGTAGGCACCTACCATAAGGCTAATGGTTGGAATGGTGGCAGTATAATTACTACTCATGATTTACACCGCTGGCCCACAGGGGGAAAATCATTACAATGAACTGCCTGTATTATGCGGTTATTGCACTGCTTAATACGCTGATAACCAAAAACAAGTGCATAGCGTCTTATAAACAACAGCCTGGGCTAGGCAACGGTGTCCAAAATAATATGGGGACATTTAAAAACTTCTGAAGGTGCACATATGTTAAGTAATGTAATGTAATATAGTGTAGTGTAATGTAATTGCTACACATAATAAAAACAATAATAATTAGAATCTGTACTTGTATAGCACTTTTAATACAAAGGATGTAGCTCAAAGTGCTTCAACAGTTTGGCAAAGAAACACAGGACAGAGATATACTCCAGTAGTGCCAGAGAAACCCACCAGGGTGCTGTGGAGAGGTCTACTAATGTCCCCTGTGGTACCCAGGGGAGCTCAACTTCCTGGCTGGTAGAGGGAAAGTCTCTAAGTGTTCAAGGAATGGAGTCCCTCTGTAGGGGTTGGTAGGTGGAAGATCTCTGAGTGCCTAAAAGTCTTTGAGCAGGGTAGTAGGCGAGGTTTAAGAGTTACGTCTTCAGTTGCCGTTAAAAGCATCAATAGGTTCTGCCTCCCTAATGTGTTGAGGTGGGGCTTTCCATTTCTTTGGGGCGTAGTTTGAGAAGGCTGCCAAAGCCACTGATCTCAGTTAACATTTTATAGGACAGACTTGCAAGAGCCATATACAAATTGAAATGGAGAAGTCTGCTTTAATGAAACAGCACAGCACTATTTGAGGAAAACAATTAATACTACAATTATATAGGACTTTATATAGGACCTATTATAGCGTTGGACCACTGATGTAGAGTGTTTAAGCATAGGGAAGCTACATGGAGCACAGACCTGTCTTTTCCCTACGCCTCTTACGCTCTCCCACACACAAAAAAAAATGAACTTGCCACTGTACACTAAAGACAAATTTGTAAATTGGGCATAGTCACAAAGAGGCACAGAGGACATTATAAAAGTTTTATTCACTTTATAAAAAGCCTGCGCTTTAGTTGTTTTTTTGTAAGCAAGTTTATCCACATTAAAAAGAAGGTCCCTCTGTGTGTTGGGATTGTTGTTTTGACCATCAGCATCAGGAGGATGGCGCACCATGGGTGCCGTTAAGAGTAATGGCTTTGTCCTCTTTCTCTTAAGTATCTGGCATGATCTCAGATCTCTGTGAAAAGGTCCTGTCAAATACGACGTCGTGAGCAATTACATGATGCCAAAATACCAGCACAGCACGTCCTGTCAGCGAATAGGTCCAAAACACATATCTTAATCACAGTCAACGCGGTCGCCAAATTGTGACTAGCATCGCTCCCATCTCTAAAGTCTTGAGAGAGTTTGTGCTGGCTCGTAATGATTTGGCAAACGGACAAGGTACTGTAGTGTCTGAGTCACCCTTTTCTGTCATCACTTTGTTTTGTCCAAGGGGGGAATGCTGTCACGAGAATAGTTTTGTCAGCTTGACTCACAGCTTCATAATCACTAATGACCAACAAGGGTGCGAGATGTGTGATGTGTCAGTGGAGAGTGTACTTGTCTAGAAGCGAGAGACCAACGAGAATACATCACGCAGGGAGAAAGACCATTTGTATGCAAATGCAACTTGCCCCAAACCATCCATAGATAGCCATTTTGTTCTTTTGTCCTCAAAATTACACTTAAATAATGGATAACGGGAGCAGTGTTTTTGAGATGTCCACATTTCCACGGGTACATGATGCATTAGTGAGCACTGGACCGAAACGGCTCTGAGTGTCCGACTGTTTTAAGAGTCACTCTCCATTACATTCATACATTAGCCTGGCGCTCACTGGCCACCTCCTCTTAAATTTTATTGTTTCATTTAAGTGCAGCCTTCCTCGTTTCAACAGCTGATGTTTTATTGCAGCCGGTTCTGCTTGGGAGCGGTTCTGGTTCTGCTCGAGTGCCCCTCTGCCCCATAGTGACCCAACAGGAGGAGGGGGGAGCCCGGTGTGCCTGGACTGTGGACAGTACCAGTACCACACTCTGGACCTGGCCATGTGTTTTTGGCTTTAACACTGTCTCCTTCTTTCCACTGCCCCTAAAGAGTCACACAGATGATAAGATGCTAAAATTATTTGTTGGGAAAAACACATTTCCACTCTATTGTGTGGTGTTGTGCTCTAGCAATTAAAACCATGCTATACACAAACCTTTCCATTCGTTGTTTTGCAAATATTTCACATAAACAAGCAAGTAAATTAAACCATCGCACTAGGCTTGGAAGGTATCCAATTTGTCATACCTCAATATTTTCCTGACATGATACCCAGGTATGCCGGTATGTCATATATGTACACATTTTGTTCGTAGGTATGACATGTGTACATTGCCATAAATCAGACAGAGCTACAACCAATCGGACCACTGATTCCGATGACGTATGCGTAGGGTTCATTTTTCATTGGTTCCGAATTTTTCCGGTCCAGGAAGAACTCAGAATAGACAGGTTGGCCAGACTGACTTGAACGCAAAATTTAATGTACAGTAGCATCACAGGCAGCATGGCTGGGCACAAGTTACCTCAGCTATGCAGAGCCTCTCAAAGCATAGACTGATCTGGCCTTACCTGGCCTTATCTGGCCTTACCTGGCTGGCCATTGGGTTGAACCGTTATTGCCCAATAACTTACACTCATTTCTCCATATAGAGGGCTTTTTGATTAGCCACTGACAAGAACGGATCCAAATTGATGAGGCTGCTGCTACCAGAGGCCACCAGGGAGTAGGCTGGTGTCTGCTGTCTGGGACTGAGACTACTGTATGTGAGTACTTTTACATGAAAGCCATGTCAACAGACAGGTCGATTGGGACACATATATCATGGCTTATACAGCACTGCAGCTGCAGCAGGTCCTCATATTGTTCTCTAAATAAATAACTAAATAATGAAAGAAAGCAAAATAATTGTGGGCAAATGGAGCATCATCTTTGAGCAGTCCGTTGCAGGTCTCTCCTGATGGATTCATAGAATGGGACTCAGTCAAAAGCACATCCTTACTTTACTTCAGTGGCTGTCAGCGCGGCACAATGAAGAGGCATTTGAGCCGTCTGGGCCCATACACATTATCAGCACTTACACAGAAACAGAACCAGGATATGGTAAGCACTTAAAGTCAGGCTAACAAAGATGCCCCGATTTCTCAGAAAAGTTAGCAGAGAATGGACCCAGATATATTTATATATTATATATTTATATGACCGGGCAGGCGGGCGAGAAGAAAGTAGGCGAGGATGGTGGGAGGAATAAAGGCTTCTGGTAATTGGTCTGGATCAACATTATCGCCACATTCTCTCCTCTCCTCTCCTCTCCTCTCCTCTCCTCTTCTCTTC
>CM059279.1:6612953-6675453 GCA_030347295.1 Setipinna tenuifilis
CTATTACAGTAAGATACAGCAAGGAATTTTGGGTAATTGTTTTGTTGTCGAGATTATTTCGAACTGATACTGTGGCTGCTCATTTTTATTTGCCAACCCAACCAAAGCATAGCAGCAGCCATGCCATGCCCTTCAGCCATGGCCTCACACAAACTTGGATTTTCAGTGAAGAGTGGCCATTAAGGCAAAGACTACTGCTGACACCTACAGTATGTTTCAATCATACATAAAAAAATGTGCATACAGTAATGTGCAATACTTACCTTACAATGCAATATTATTATTCACAACTTCTGTTCTTTCCTTTTACTATTTACTATATATTATGCTCTTGTATATACTCCCTTCTTCCCTTTGTTTCTACAATGCCTCCTCTCTTGACACTTTGACACTTTCACCTTGCACCTTTGTGGCCCTGCTTGCTGTATAATTTCATTGTACAGACAACTGCTCAATGACAATAAAGGTCTTAAAGTCATTAAGTTAAAGTATAAAAAAACTAACGGCAGTCTCTTACACTTGCATAGTCACTATAATAAAAAAAGGTATTTGCACTCCTACAGTACAGTAAGGCAGTCATGGCTGAGGTTGAGGTTGATGGGCAGAGCAAGGGGAACAGAGGCAGAGAGAATAGTAATGAGACAAAGAGCACTATAGTATGTTATCAAATGAGCTACCCCATTGCATTGTGGGACTGCGGGCTCCTCGTCGTCGGTTCATCCCCTTTAATAACTGTGTTCGAAACCTCCAAATGCCAAGATTCATTCATCAGGCAGGGAACTATTAAAAACCTTTTATTAAGTCATGAAAACTACCCTATCCCCACCATGTTCTATTCACAATTGCTGCATGCCTAATTGAACGAATGAACACATTGCATATTTTTCTTGATGGGTTGAGCGACCGAGAGAGAAAGAGAGAGAGAGAGAGAGAGAGAGAGAAGAAGAGAAAGAAATAGGGGTTGGGGGGTGGAGTTGAGACTTTAATTTGAATGACAGCTAAATTAACTCCCCTCTACTCTGCAGTATGAGTTACTTGAGACATAGCAGTAATTATGTCCCAGATAGTTCCCATTGCAATAAAAATTACAGCAGCAGCAAGACTTCATTATAGGCATGTTCGGTACGGGGCTACTGGGGAGGGAACACCAGGAGCACGGGAATTTCTGTACCCCAAAATCTGAGTTATGTGGTGGTGACAAGCAAAATGACACCAGGAGCACAGGGATTTTTGTACCCCTAAATTTGAGTTCTGGGGTGGGGAGAAGCCAAATGACACCAGGAGGCCAGGGATTTTTGTACCCCTAAATCGCAGTTCTGTGGTGGGGAGAAGCCAAATAACACAAAATAAAAATAAAAAACCAGCTCCAGAAAATAAATATCAATCAATTATATATATATAGGAGCCGTGCTACCTGAGTCACAAACCTGAGATTAGAGAACATTCCAGCTCTCTGCTGCATGTAGGTGTAGATAAATGCAACTTATACTGCAAATAAATATAAGCAAAGGTGAGACAAAACAATTATAAATCAAAAGGTATTTCGCTAGCAACCACAAACAATGCCACTGATGCAGACTTCCCAGCTCCCAAGTTACTGTTCCCTGCACAGCAACAGCATACTCCATGTGGCTAACCCATTCTGTCAAGGGTACCATTCCATCACTAAAGTTAGCTCAGGCTTTGCTAATGCATGATGCATGATGATTTAAAACATGCATTAATGCAAGAGGTGTCATGAACTCCCATTGCTCACCACCACTTTGGCTCTTTGTGTTTATTTTACTCCAAAATTATCATCAAGTATGTTAATTCACCGTTGCCTCACAGTGATTGATAAGCGTTTGTTTTAATGGCATTTTGAGTGATAGTAGGAGCCGGTGGTGCAGTAGGCCACATAGCACAATACCCACATACTGTAGAAGCCAGCTAGCCAGCTTCAGTGGCATATTGGAGGTTAAACATTACTGAAGGGTATGAATTTTACCCTTCTTTTAAAGTGTCACCATAATGACTAATGATTCATTTATCACATTAAATCACTTTAGTTACTGTTTGCCAATGATCCAAGATGAAGAAGGGAGTATTATAAGGGAACGATCAGTACTTAGCCCAAAACACTCTCTAAATCACTTTTTCAAAGCTGATTGGGCGTTATTGGGAAGAGCTCTTACAGAAAAATCATGACAAGCCCAAGTACCATCACCATCATCACCCTAGAGGACGCACATCGTTAAGATGGAGCTACAATTTATTTAACTGAGAAACTACTGATGCAGATTCAGTTAAAGGAGGAGAAGTCAGGATTGATAAAACAAAAGTCCTCTAAAAAAAATCTCCAGGGAGGAAGAACTAATGCTCAAAGCAATAGTGATAAACTTCTGAGCTAAACACCACATATTAGAATGTAAATGAGCGATTCAAGCGAAACGTTGAATAAGAAACACAGGTTGCTGCCCGTTTAAAGCACCATCAAATATTGTCCGCCTCTGGTATCAAGAGACAGAAGAATAATTTTTCATCATACAGTAGGTAGCTAAACTGAGTTTCAGCAAGAGAGAAGAGAGAGGAATATATATGCCTACAGCTAGTGACCCAAACTGTGGCTCTGATGACAGCATATTCAGATGAAATTGCCTCTCCGTGAGTCTTGGGGGTGTTGAGTTCTTTAAACAAACTGAAAAAATTCGAAAGAGAAGGGAATAACAGCAAGAAGCAGTCAGAGAGTAGCCATGTGCGCTGGTGGAATGGGTGTCTTTCAAGTGGTGTTTAACAGGAAATACTCCATTAAATTGCTGTCAGATGCGTTTATCAAACGCGCAGCAAGATTGCTAAAATGCTACTTGGAGCCTTGCAGGTAAATGCCAGGGGTCAAGAGAGCAAGCCTATTAGCATGGCGCTAGCTCAGTCACTGTAATTACGCAAACTCGCTCTGACTGTGGCTCACGTGGCGGAGACAAGTGACCTGGAGGGCTTGGAGAAGGAAAACCAAGAACCACAACAGAGTTTCTCAGGCTTAATCGCACCCTATCCATCTATTCAGCAGTGGCTTAATAACTTGTGTGTTTTGTTTACCTCCTCGGCTGAAGTGAAACTCCTAGGCTAGTTTGTGCAGCTGCAGCATTAATGCCATGTGCTGCTGCTAGCTACTCACCTTCTGTCATTTTTCATTATCAGGCGAGGGCTGTGAAGATGATAACTTTGAAAGGGACTCATAAAAGGCAGACGATTATTTCATCACATGTAATTGGACATATGTCATCCCCCTCGGACCCCTGAGAAAACAAAGGACTAAGGTCAACAGCGGGGAAATCGAGTTGTGAGCAAATTCGCGGCTCCGCTGGGGAAAGAGCAGCTTTGCAGGGGCTGAAATGTCAGCCGGCTGGCCGGCGTTGCATTTTAATCAGCGTGACCCTCCGCTCAGCCCTCCGCCTGCCTCGGCTTATCAAGGTGTTTCACAAACGGGGGCGAAGAAGGTCTCTCACCTGTCACTCACAACATGTGGACACAAGTTCTCTCTCTGTCATACACACACATGCATGGACACACACACACACATACACACACATATACACACATATCCTTCACACACACACATGCATGGATACATGCACATACACACACATGCATGCATACACACATGCATGCACACACATACACACATAAACACACAACCACGCACACACAGACACACACAAGTGTATCTTGCCTGCATCAGTGCCACTTGCAATGGGTCCCACTACTCATAGTTTGTCCAACACACACACACAGACACACACAACAAGTGTACCTTCACTTTGTCCAACTGTAAAATCTGAGTAAGACTTCCCTCAGTTTAAACCCCTGCAGCCACACCCCCCCACACACAGGCACACACACAGACACACAGGCACACACACACAACAAGTGTGTTTCAATTGCAGTAGTTCCTCTTGCAAGGTGTCACAGTACTCATGGCTTACCCACCTGTACAGTGTGTGTGTGTGTAAGCCCTACCTTAGCTTAGACCCCTGCGTACATCAAAGGCTGTCTGCACAGGCCCCGCTAAGGGCAGGATTACCTGAGCAGCAGGTGAGAGCTCTCTCCATCCTCTCCAGATCCCGCTGTCCCCGTGACAGAGAGGCTCCCCGCCGGGGTGAAGGCATTGCAGTTTGGTTTGAGGGCGCTACTACAATGTCACACAAGGGGGGAAAAAATGGGGAAGTCAGCAACCTCTGTCTCCTTTTTCCGGCTCAAATTCTATCTCATGTGATAATGTTAAAAGAGAGAGAGGGAGAGAGAGAGGGAGAGGGAGAGGGAGACGGGGTTAGAGAAATGGGGTGTAAAACTGAAAGCGGAGAGGAGAGGAGCGGAGGGGAGAAGAAGTGATATAGGCTACTGTGAGTGTGAAAGGCAGCGAGTGTCAGAGGGGCTGCAAAGTGAAGTTGTCAGAAAGAAAAGGTAGGAAGTTAGGAAGGTGCAAGACAAAAAATTACAATACAACTGTAAAGTCACTTATATCACACAGAGACACACACAGAGGCAGAGAGACAGACAGACAAGCACACACACACACACACACACACACACACACACACACACACACACACACACACACACAGACAACAGACACTCATGCTCACACAAACATGCACACACACAGACATGCACACATTCACAAACCAACCCCCCCAATCCCCCCCCCCCCCCAAACACACACACACACACACACAATTGGCACAAATACACACACACACACACACACACAAACAGAGGCCCAAAGTTTCTGCTCTGCCCAGCCTTGTTAGTGACTCACCTCTGAGTGGGCCACACAGCCAGGCGAGGGGCAAAGCAGTGCTGGCACTCCCAGCACCGGCCCCTCCAGAGATCCCCAGAGCTCTGATTCGGTGCCATCCTCTCCACCGGCAGGATCCGCCGGCGCCCCTCTGTGCCACAGCGCCTCCGTGATGCCTCATTACCAGCACTGGAGGAGGGAAGGGAAGCGCAGTCAGTGCCACTGTCACCCTCCACCTCTCCACTACCACCACCACCATTGTCACCGTCCACCTCTCCACCACCACCATTGTCACTGCCCACTTCTCCCCACCACCACCACCACCACCTGTCCCTCCCACCACCACCACTGTCACTGCCCACCCATCTACCTCTCAGCCACCACCACCACCACCACTGTCAGCGTCCACCTCTCCCCCACCCCCACCACCACCACTGTCACTGCCCACCTCTCTCCACCACCACTGTCCCCACCACAACCCCCGCTGTTACTGCCCACTCACCACCACCACCACTGTTGCTGCCCACCTCTCCCCCACCCCCACCTGTCCCTCCAAGCACCACCACCAGCACCAGCAGCTTCCCTATCTCCTTCTCCCTCACTCACTCACTTCCCCACTCATGTTCCCTCACTCATCACCCAGCCCTGACCTCTACCGAGTCACTCCAAGCCAAACAGTCTGACACACACACACACACACACATACACACACACACACACACACACAAACACACACACACACACACACACACACACACACATACACACACACACACACACACACAAACACACACACACACACACACACACACACACAGATTAGGTGTGTTCCAAGAATGGCATGTATTGCTTTGGCTACCTGTCAAGACAAGGTTTGTGCTCCATTTATTTCAGTAACATTTTCTTTTTATCTGTGTGTAGCTTGTGTTGCACCTAAATGAGAGCGTATTCAGTGACTGCTCTGGAAACGTCACATCAAGACATCAGTGTTCTTTATATCCATGGAAATAAACCATCAGGTGCATAGTGTAGGCCTGTATGTGTTTTTACTGTATGTTCCACCATTTTTGTCTAATTTGCTTCTTTCATTTTGTCTTTGTGCCCCATCACTCCTCTCCCTTGAGAGACATTGTTGAGCTTATGTTGAGAATGCCGAATAATCAGTTTTAATGGAAGAGTAAGGAGGAAAATTACATTCTTTCTTTCTCTCTCTCCCCCTCTATCTCTCCCCCTCTGCCCCCCCCCCTCTCTCTTTCTTTCTATCTATCTATCTATCTATCTATCTATCTATCTATCTATCTATCTATCTATCTATCTATCTATCAGCCTCTGAAAAACACATTAGTGAGTGCTGCATACCAAAGGAAACAGCTGTGTGAACATCCTCAGGTTAAGTAAGGTGTGTAACTGAGCATATAGGTGCACAAACCATAGAGGAGCAGGCAGCAGTGGCACAACGACTCTTTCTACCCTCCAGAGTAAAGCTTGACTGCCCGACTGATGGATCGACTGTCTCCACTGTCTTTATATTTTAGCTAATGTATCATTTGCTGACAACTGCTGTCAAAGGCTACTGTGTGCAGCACTACATCTGACCTGAAGGAAGAAAGCAGACAGAAAGTGTCTTAGGTGTCTTACTGTAAGTGCAGGTATTTTACTCTGTACTCTCACTGTGTATGTGTGTGTGCATGTGTGTGTGTGTGTGTGTGTGTGTGTGTGTGTGTGTGTGTGTGTGTGTGTGTGTCTTACGTGTTTACATCCTGTATTTTACTCTGTACTCTCACTGCTTTTCTTTCCCAGATTTCACAAGAAGTTCTAACTGGGCCCATGTAAGTATGTTCGAGTTAGCCCCATTTCTTCCCAGGAACATTGATGAATGATTTGCTGACCTCCTTCAGTGCGTGTGTGTGTGTGTGTGTGTGTGTGTGTGTGTGTGTGTGTGTGTGTGTGTGTGTGTGTGTGTGTGTATGTGTGTCTTACAAGCGAGCTGCCGAAGTTGCTTAAAGGGAAACATTTTAACATATGTGTGTGTGAGCAGCAAAGGTCAATGCAGTCAGTACAGTAAGATTTTCACAGTTTACCACGCATGTTTCATACATATGAATACTCAAAGGCACTCTCGCCATGAGCTCACCGACATAAATATACATAATTACACATTACAAACTGCATTCACATAAGCTGTAGAAGAAATAATACATTCAGCATCACAATGTCACATCTGTCCGTGCAGCAAACATATGCATGGGTGTTAAATATGCACTCTTCAGGGCAAAGATTAATACACTCTACAACAGAATAACAAACTGGATGAGAAACACTACTTCTCATACATTATTTGTACAGTGACACCGGCAGGAATACAGAATCTGTATTGCTGTCTCTCTCCATGTTTTACAGAGGAAGACAGAACGACAGACAGACAGACAGACAGACAGACAGACAGTCAGACAGACAGACAGACAGACAGACAGACAGATAGACAGAGACTGAGAGAGAGAGTGAGAGATAGAGAAAGACAGAGAGAGAGAGACAGAGAGAGACAGGGGGTGTAGAGGGAGGGTGTAGAGGGAGGGAGGCAGGAAGCTATGCTTGCCAGAGTTGTGTGAAGGAGAGCTGTGTGTGTGAGCGAGGAAGAGCGAGTCTGTAAGGTTGCTGGTGAGGGTGGGGAACAGGTGAGCGTGTGTGTGTGTGTGTGTGTGTGTGTGTGTGTGTGTGTGTGTGTGTGTGTAAGAGAGAGAGAGAGGAAGAGCGGGTCAGGCTGCTGCTGGTGAGGGTGCGTAACGGGACGAAGCCAAAGCCAATGCTGTCAGTCAGCTCTGCTACTTCACCCTCACCACCGATACTGCTGCTGCAGCCACTTACTACCTCATGAGCACAGTAACTGTGTGTGTGTGTGTGTGTGTCTATGTGTGTGTGTGTGAGGGGGGGGGGGGTATGTGTAAATGTGTGTGTACTTGTGTGTGTGTGCGTATGTGCGTAAGTGTGTGTGTGTGTGTCTTTGTGTGTGTCTTTGTGTGTGTGTGTGTGTGTGTGTGTGTCTGTGTGTGTGTGTGTGCGTGTGTGTATGCGTGTGTGCGTGCGTGCGTGTGTGTGTGTTTGTCTAAACTGACGATGTGGAATAGACATTTAAAGAGTTTCAGAGTTGCAGAGTTTCGCCCTTACCAGCACTCTTGCTGCTTGGATACTTTATTCTGTAGGTGTTCTGGAACATTCCGCCGTTGAGAGAGAACGTGATCAGGGAGACCTGGAACACCGCCAGCGATTGTCCTCTGCTGAAGCAGGTGGATTGCCTGACTTTTTCAGCAAGGGTGCTCAGAATATATTCCCCATAAACAGAGGTGTCAATCCTGGCATCAGAAGGTAAAAAAATACATCCTGCCATGTATGTGTTCCTTCTGCCTGTGCACTTATTTAGCTGGCCACACATGTCTGATAATTTGTGCACTTATTACTGTAGGTTTAGCTGGTTAAGAAAATAGTTGAATCAAATATGTTTTTACTCTATTAAGCCAGGACTGACCACTCTGCCAACGAATGGCCATTGAGAACTCCTGACATATGAATATAGCAAAGATTGACATGTTGTGATGTCAAAACTGTGTTTACTGTACGCTGCTGAAAGCTTGTGAAACAACAATGGCAGAAGCATAAATACAGTGTTTGACATCTATCACAACTCTCGAAAACTACATTTGTCAGATCAGGTGCTAAATAGGGGTAAATCATTTTTTTCACAGTTAGTTATCAATTACCAATTAATAGTCCATGAAGAAAATGATCTATCTTGTTTGGTAGTATTGTACACAGACTATTTTAACCAAATTACATTTTACAGAGCTGCAGTCAACAACCAGTATGTTTGTGAAGTGAGGTCATGATTGTGAAGGGCAGTATGCTTCTGTTTGTAAAAAAAAAAAAAAAACACTATCATAAAATAAGCAGTGTCAGTGACAGACACTGTCAGTGGCATTGTAACCTCAATTCTGGGCAAAAATTAGTCATTGTCATTTTTGGAACAATAAACATCAGTGTTAGCGCCAGATATATTGAGTCAATTTTGTTGTTTTGGGGGAAAAAAACAAGATGTTGTCTTTGCTGTAACACTGAAAACACATGCAAACACAAGATTTTTAGAATAATTTTCCCAGTTTCACACTCCGTTGAGTTAAGGTCTTTTGCCTTTGTAGGGTAGTAGCATTGAGTGCCACTGTTTAACCCTAACCCTAACCCTAGCATCACTGCTGACCAGCACCTTAAACTAACAGTATGTTTTCCTGAAATGCTCTTTGTGTGCACAAACTGAAAACTCAATATTGTAGTTATGCATTGGTATTGATAAAAATCTCATTAATTCCCATCCCTATCTCCGAATGTAAATTTCACACAATTATGCAGCAGCTAAGTGCTAATGTTACACAATCAGCAAATGATAGCGACAGGTTTGGTTTGTGCACATTTCAGCCTCAGATCTCAGGAAGTCAAACTCAGTCGTGATGTGATAATAAGCATCACCTCGATTAATGGCTAAACGCTATTCTGTTCCATAGGCCCAGTGTTATGAATATGAATGAGCACTGCATATAGGCATCCATTAAGAAGAGAAGACACAGCTTTCTGCATCAAATACTGAATGCAGAAGGGACCAAGAGAGGAGGATGAAAAAATAATAAAAAAAGAGATTCTGCTTGCCTTTACACATTTTCCCAACAAAACAGCTTTTGTTCAAATTTCTCTGCTAATTCCCCAAGGGATACACATACACATACACACATATATACCTACACACATACAGACACACACACACACACACACACACACACACACACACACATTTCAGTGTTAATTCCCCAAGGGGCTGCATGGGGCCATCCTCATCCTCCATCTTGGACCCTCCTGGGGATGATTGTTGGTATAATCTATAGCAATGCTAGCCTTCCTCAGCAGCAATCACAGGTAAGCTCTCACCTGCATCCTCCAGCTGTTTTTATGTCCTGCTGGGTATTGGCTGCTTTAGCCTTATATTGTATATGTAAACTTCTGTGAGACCTATCAGCATGATCTGTATCCCTGTCAAGTTCATAATCTCTCCTTTTTTATTATTAATTAATTCCATCTCCCACACACTGTGTTTTACAAAGTTTTTAAAAAATGGTATTGTAATTAAGCTGTTAAATGGAGTTCGGGCAGGGAATACACCACCCCCAAAGCCTCTCCCTTGCTGTACCTATGAAGAAGACACAGGTGATTACCCTCCATTTACCTATTTGTCTGGGTTTCCCTTGTTGGTTGGTAATTGTATGGTAAAATGATGGTAAAAATGATTGAACCCCCAAGTGGCTGTGCTGCAATGGCAGTGAATTTTAAAAAAGAAGAGTTGATTAGAAGAGATTAGATTAGATTTAAATGTATTGTTATTACACATGTATAAATGCAGGGTAACGGAATGTGGTTTAGCCTCTAATCAGAAGTGCAAGTAGCAGCAAGTAGTACAATATACAGTACAGTACAGTGTACAATTACTGTATGTACAAATCATGAGGACACTATGGTGGGAATAATTAGACATTAAAGGAAAACTTTGTAAATGACCTTATAGCCCTGTTGTTCGAGGTTATCCAGTACTGTTGGTAGAAAAAAGAACAGAAATATTTCAGGTAAGATGGACCGAATAATGAACTGGTAGCTACTATTAACTTAATGGGGCACAGACACTCACTTTCAGTTTCATTTCCCCATGCCCCATTCAGTAAGTGTTAGCTACCATACCAGTTCATTATTCAGTCTACATTGCATGACATTTTCTTGTTCTGTCTCCTACCCACAGCACTCTGAAACCTCGAACAACAAGGCTATGGATTGATTCACACCAAAGTTCTCCTTTAATATCCATCAGGGATATAAGTAAATGTATTATACACAAGTATACAGGTGTGCTATATGAATATATGGTGTATTATATATGTAATATAGTGTTTTAATAAGAAATGTAGATGCTGTTTACTTTGGAATATAAGGTATCAGGGCGACCTGATGTGCACTCACGCTTGTACATACTCATCAGCGTTTCACTCATGTACTCATGTACTCAATGTACATCCCTGAGGAGAGAGATAAAGTACACTTACTGTAGATAAATAGATAAACAGACCACACAGGAGGAAGGGGGGGGGGGGCGGTTCAAACCTGCCTAGTGCAGCCATAAGCTGCTCACAGTATGTCAGTTTAGAAAGCTGACAGACTGCTTATGTGAAACCCATCTCGTCTCAGTCTGCTGATCTCGTCCGTGTATTTCTGCACATCCCCTCAGTCCTCACACTGTGTGTGCGTGTGTGTGTGTGCGTGTGTGTGTGTGTTTAGGTGTATGTTGTGTGTGTGTGTGTGTGTGTGTGTGTGTATGTGTGTTTGTGTGTGTGTGTGTGTGTGTGTGTGTGTGTGTGTGTGTGTGTGTGTGTGTGTGTGTGTGTGTTTGTGTGTTTGTGTGTAAAATTGTCAACTCTGGGCAACAAATACAGTACATACAAATATGACCAGCTGCAGACCAACCTCTCTGATTGATAGCTTCACGCAAGAAAGGCTTTTCTGTGTGTCAAGCTGAGACATGAGCCATTGTGTGTGTGTGTGTGTGTGTGTGTGTGTGTCTGTGTGTGTGTGTCTGTGTCTGTGTCTGTGTGCATTTGTGTTTGTGTAAGGGTTTGCGAGTGTGCGTATATGCACATGTATGTATGCATGCATGTGTGTGTGTGTGGCTGTGTGTGCATGTGTGCGAGTGTGTGTGTGTGCATGTGTGTGTGTGTGTGTGTGTGTGTGTGTGTGTGTGTGCAGGTATACATGCAGGCATGTGTGTGTGTGTGTTTGTGTACAGTAAGTGTACGAGTGCGTGCTTGTGTGTAGAGTGTGTGTAGTACATAATCCCTGCGCACGCTTTACACATCTCCGTGCTGGGCTTGAGCAAAGAGGCCCTCCTACGGCTGCCTCCAGGGATGTCTCTTTAGTTTAAATCGCCATGTGATGACTAACACACCCGTGTGTGTGTGTGTGTGTGTGTGTGTGTGTGTGTGTGTGTGCGCGTCTCTCCGCTGCCATGTATAAACACGCCGTCTTTGAGAGCGCCCACGGGCACCAATCTCAGCCCAGCCAATCAAAGCGGACGGGCCACTCGTGCTGGAGCGGGACAACCAGCTGTGTGTGTGTGTGTGTGTGTGTGTGTGTGTGCATTCCCCCTGCTTATCTCCACTGTGGCTGTGTTGTGTTTACAGTAACGTCTACCCAGAATCTATGTGGTGGCTCGGCTGGGCGTTGGAATGCATTACGGAGGAAGTGTCAGATAGATCAACAGCTTGACCGGGAGGATGAACAGTTGGCCAATCAGTCCAGGATGTCATTGGTGCGCGGCCAAATGTGCACATGGTGGAGGGAGCCTGGAGGGAGGGAGAGGGGAGGGGGAGGCAGAGGGAGGTAGGGGGGTTTGGAGGGTTGGGGGGTTAGGGGGATGGTGGAGGGAGCCTTGAAGGAGAGGGGAAGGAGAGGGAGAGGGATGGGGAGGTAAGGGGGTGGGGGGGTTTGGGGGTTGGGAGGCGATGGAGGTGCACCTATGGTGGAGGGAGCCTTGGAGGGAGACGGAGAGGTAGGGGGGTGGGGGGGTAAGGGGGTGGCAAGGTTGGGGGGGCGATGGGGGTGCAGCTATGGACGAATAAACAAGGGGCTGCTTGATGGGCCTGAAGCGGGCATCCAGATTCGCCAGTGAAGCAGGCTGCTGGCCTGGAGTCAGCTGAAACACACTCCGGTGACCCTGGATCCACATGACAGCTGAACCGATCGGTGTGTGTGTGTGTGTGTGTGTGTGTGTGTGTGTGTGTGTGTGTGTGTGTGCGTGTGTGCTTGTGTTTGTGTTTGTGTAAGTGTTTGCGGGTGTATGTATGCGTGCATGTGTGTGTGTGTGTGTGTGCGAGTGTGTATGCAAGTCAGCTGAAACACACTCTGGTGACCCTGACCCACATGACAGCTGAAGCGATTGGCATTGGGACGCATTCCACTACACTGCACCGCACTGCATTGCACTGCACAACACAGCATTTCTTAAAGCACATCAAGAGAAGCCTTTGCCCATTTAATGTAGAGTAATGCCCATTCATGCACACTGCTCCCGACAACCTGTGACCACATCTGGTCAATCTAGCCTTAACTCAGTGTGTCCATGCCCATTATCATTATCACTATGGTCATCATCATCACCATAACATCATCATTCTTATCTTATCATAAAGGCTGTAATACAGATGTAAAATGTATATGAGAGCCATAATGTCCATGTCAGAGGGAGAGGGAGAGAGAGAGAGAGAATAAGAGAGAGAGAGCAAAGATAGAATAATTCTGTGTAATTCTATGGATTTACTTGTATTTTTTTATTTGTAATACAGCTACAAATAAAGGCAATTTAAAACAATACATCACCTTATCTGTTCTGCCTTTTCATTGTCAACTCTAACCACAATTCCAGACCAAACGATTTGTTATTCTAGCATGTAAATGGAAAGCCCATCTCTCAAGAAAGAGAGAAACCTTCACACACCAGCAGTCACATATTCCAGCTGTAATCCTAAAGGAATTTATCCTTACGCTCAGAGACTGTAAGCGTGTAGGGGAACAGGCTAAGCACACAGATATATAAATGTCAACATTTGCATAGTCTGAGATTGAAGTAGCGTGACATAGCTGACGCCCACAGTCTGTGTCACTAATGACTGCAGCTAGGGACTTACTTGAATATGCTAAAATATGCATATAGAGTTGGTATCCGCTACACTGTACAACACTAACACTACAGAAAAGTGGTTAAAAAAGGAGGAGTTAAGTTCAAGTATATTCACTCTTAAATCTATTTTACAAACACTTTAATTTCCTCATTAAAGAAACTATAAAAAAATCCTCCCATAAACCCCTAGTATTTAATGCAGGTGACAGACATTACCCACATTAGACACCCATTGCATGAGATCACACACCGTTCCTTCCTTTGTGAATCCAACGCGTACACGCGCCCTTATATCAAATCATCACACTTTGATTTTGTTTTGCGTTCCTGAAAATCTGAATTAATGATCCTTATTTGAGGGTCCTGCTCCGTCATCGCCTATCTGGCTGCGTACCCTGGGACGCTGTCCATTATCTTAATCAATCTCTGAGGGTGGGTGATAAATACGGCGCCTCCTACCCTAATGCTAAGCAGAGGAACCACTGGAGCAGAGATTAGCTTCATTTGGAAGACAGATCTAGCGGGCCCGCATTATGATAAATAAATACACTGTATAAATAAACAGATTAAACAGAATTTTTTTTTGCCCGCTGTCAACAGAATGCGGATACTTGTTTCAGTACTATGGTTGCAGGTAAGCCCATGTAAAGACTGCCAGACCGAGGAGTTATAGGATGAAGGTGAGGTTTAAAGGGGCTTTTTATGAACGAATGTGGCATATTGTCAGTCTTTGAACTTTGAACAAGACATCCCACACAGCATGGTAAATGTGTCTCATATATGTGTCATATAAAGACTCATTCTGATGAAATAGTCATTTTTATGAGAGGACACATTGAGAAATGTCAGGGAAATATTTCTGCAAAAAATCAATAAATAAATTGCCAATAGAGCCCTGGAGGAATGTTAATACTGTAATGTAAATAATCACTTTAAAATATCTAGATGGAAAATAAATAAATAAATAAAAATAATTTAAAAAGGATCGTCTTGGCTTTTATTTCTGGTGAACTGTGTTTATGTACTAAACTAATTTACTTGAGCCTGGGTGGAATAAGGTAAGGTATTGACGACATTTAAGGAGCAGCTCAAAAGAGCACACTTAACCTTACCTTGTTAGATGGTCTCCTGCTGTGGGCATGCTAAAATATCACAACCTTAAGAGCTCCTGTCATGACAACCGGTGATATGTGGGTGGGCGACATGTTAATGTGGGACCTTTAGTGGGCAATACATGCTAAAGATCATTATAGATAGCGATTTATATTCCAGTGCCCTTATTACACTGTAAAGAGCAGTGGATGCCTGAAATATGGGAATGGACCTCAAAGGGCCTCAAAGTAAATGTATTTATGACTGCCAGGAAATAAGAAATGAAAAACGAGGTAAATCTCAGAATGGATACATTACGTCTGACCAGTGAAAAATGAAGGACTTTGCACAAACTGAAATAAACAATTGAAAAAAAGGTAAGCATTAGAGTGAGAGGTTGATGATGTAGCATTTTAAATGTCTCTACCTCTCTCTAAATATATTGCACTATTCCACTAACTGCTGAGTATGATTAACAAGCAATAATCACAGCCTTTTTAATATGGGTTTTACTTTTGAAATTTGCAGTACACACACATCCTAAAAATAAAGTTCAAAGCAGTATCGCTTAACCTAAGGGGCTTGAATTGAAAATAGCACATTACTATAGCTCAGAATAATAATACCATCCGTAACTGTTGCCTGTCCAGGTGGACGGTCAGTTACACCTTATTTAAAGGGTGCTACATAAACCCTTTATAAACATGCCATGACACATATCATGAACATGAATGACACTTCATTCATGTTTATGACTGTTGTCATTAATGTCTCCATACTAACACATATCTGCTTAACACTACATGACAGGAGTCATAAATATGAATGAAGTGGCATTAATGTTTATAACATGTGTAATGCCATATTTATAACATGTCCATGTCACTCTTATGTAGACACCTTGAAATAAAGTGTTACGGGATGGTCTTTGCTACACTGATTCCAGTTTAATGTAGTTTCTGCAAGGCCCTGATAAATATATTAAAACAGATCAAACTGAACACTTTGCTGTAGTTTGCTGTCTACTTTTTTTGGTAAAGTGTTACAGGGAGAAGTAAAATGATAATATCAAGAAGAGCACAGAGTGTTCTACAGCAGGTTTTTCAGGGAAAAGGACAGGTAAGGTCAAACAGGGAAGTTTGGTCACCAGAGTCCACCTCATGCATTTCCAACAGCAGGGAACTACTTTTTCTGGTCTGATGCATCAAAATACATACACATCCTGAGTGCGTTGTCATAGCACCCAGCACAGTGATCGCTGTGTTATTCACTGCACCTGTATCCCCGACGGAGAGGCACATTTTTCAAGCTAGCAGCACTCTTTGATTACCCTGGTGATGGAGGTGTGTGTTGTCATGACACTGACAGTAATACCAGCAAGGCCATTTTTAAGCCATATTCTTCAGGGTCATTGTGTCAACGAATTGTCTTTCTAATGCCTGGGATTGTTACGACTATTATGTTTGATGGGGAACAGCGGTGCCAGTTAGGTGTCCAAACCTTCAGCTCATGCTGCCCGCAGACTGTGTGAGTCATGCCATTCACAGCTATCCACATGTCAGAGTGAGGTGGCTGAGAGTGATGCCTGACAGAAATTCTTCCTTTCCAAACAACATTCAGCGTCTCACCGGCAAACTGCTGTAATAAGTCTGGGCGCGGGAGGTGGGCGAGGGAGGTGTGTGGGTGGATAGGAGTAAGGCTTGGAGACATCAACGGGAGCCATAAGTCAGGAACTTCACCAGATCTCAAATGATCCTCATTGGCTGGTCTGGCTGTTTGACCTCAGCTGAGGTGGAACCATTCATGTCTGACCTGAGTATAATCTTTTTACACCACACATCAAATAATACAGTTAAACTATGGGACCCCAAAGTATTTTTGTTTTAAGTCAGTAGAATATGTGTTTGACTGATGTCAGTCCTCTGATGACACTTCAAATCTCCTCCATGCCCCAATTATGACAGGATCAGAGGAGCTCATATTTTGTAGCAGATCACAGGGACATCCTTGTTACACGTAAAGGCTCTTCAAACAAAAGCATTAAAAGCATTTCCAGCTGGTTCTGCGTTAGCAATAGTTTCAGAGAGCTCTATAAATGACCTGTGATACTACTCAATAGTTAGCATGCAGTAAGCAAAATGCTGCTTGCTATATTTTGTTTATAAACAGGTACAGATGTTAACCTCCTTGTTTGATTGGTTAGGCACCCCCTACAGCAGCCCCCAGCTGATGATTCAGAGCACCGTAAGTCTTCTTCAGCCATAATTATGCCACCTTCACGAGGGCCACTTCAGCTACGTACCTGCCACACTGATTCAGGCAGAGGTGCCGCTAAGGGGGGTAGATCAGGATGATTCAGGGGGCCCAGAGCTTCACAGGGGCCCACAGAGGACTATGATATTGTTGAGGTGGAGCCCCAAAATTATTTTCTTTCATTGGGCCCACAATTTGTAGCAGCGCCACTGGTTCAGTCTTTCGGTATGCCAAGCTTGCCAACTTCTGGAATATCTTAAAACAACAGGCTTCTCCGTGAAACTCACATCTCCTCAAATCAACTCGCACATTAATTCACATCTCCTCAGGTACTCCAGTCTGTGAGTGCCTTAGCCATAACCCCTGGCTTGGTGAGGTGAGCCTCAAAGTTAAAGTCAGGTTATGTCATGCCTCAGGTTGTGTGAGCTGAGAGATTTTTCAATACAGCTTGACAGCTGTGTATAATCACATAAACAACTTATTCATTCTTTGTGAAGCATCTTGAACTATTGAACACAGCTACAGTACATTGAACAATGTGAAGAAATGAAGTGGGAAGACATTCCGGGTCAACTTAAACTCACCTGATCACCTGAACACTGAAGTCTTCAAAAATAAATAAATAAATAAATAAATAAATAAAATCCTTCGAGTCCCAGTGGCCATCTATGGCTTTCATTTAAAAGCAGCACTTCTGATCCATTAGCCTCCTCCAACAAGCCCCTTTGCCTTGCCTCAAAACATTAGTGTCAATACCTCCCCACCATCCCATCCCATGTGTGGCAGCTCTCTCTCTCTACGAGGATGCTTTTTGGACCCGGGCTGCCACACCGCCATCAGGCACACTCAGAGACTCTGGTGTGATGTTGATGTATCAAAGCAAGTCATTAAAGTGCATCTTGCAGGAATGCTAAAAGCTGCCTCCGTACTCCCCCTTTCATAAAAGCTTGCTTGATGCTTGGATTTTGGCGTAATACTGTCCAGGACACGCAGGTCAGGGAACAGACCACTTTTCTATGTACTTTCTGGATGGGATTTCATATGGGCTTATCAACTGTGGCTGAAAATATAGAATTGTGCCTTTCAGAGAAAGAAATGTATTTTGGGCGAGTCAAACCAAAACACTAATATCTTTTAACAAGCACCATCTCTTTTAGACATTTCACCAGGGATTGAATTGATGCAACTCTCGTTTTTAATGAACTGGAATCCCTCTAAGGCGTCAAATGTTAAAACTTCTGTGAAAAACTGAGGATTTGACAAATTAGGATTTAGGGGGATTTGTCGTTACAAAAACACATAGATGTTTATCATCAGTATTATATGTCTCTTCACAATTATGGTACAATTATGGCAAAAAAAAAAAATCTCGAGTTCATTCATAGTCGTAGAGTAGAAATACAAGAGATACTTTATTTATCCCGAGGGAAATTAAAGAGCTTTGTGGGCATGCTACCACTCTCATCGGGGGGAAGTGCATCTCTTAATGCGATCTAACTTTAGAATACGAGTGGATGGAAGTCTTTCACCTGTCGGAGAACTTGTGCTTAATGCGATCTAACCTGAGAATACGAGTGGATGGTAGTCTTTGACCTGTTGGAGAACTTTTCTTGCATTCATCACCGGAAACTGTCCAAAAGGTCATTCCGCCACAGCACCCCAGGAGTATTAATGCGTCATGCCGAAGTGCATCCAGGCCTGGAGGGGGAATAGCTGTTTTCCCTGCTTTCTCCTTCATGAAAACCATGTGTCAATCAGTCTACCATTTATTCACCCCCAACTGCCCAACTGTCAGACTT
Organism: Setipinna tenuifilis; assembly: GCA_030347295.1. Lineage (NCBI taxonomy): Eukaryota > Metazoa > Chordata > Actinopteri > Clupeiformes > Engraulidae > Setipinna > Setipinna tenuifilis. Next base: position 6,631,627 of record CM059279.1, read on the forward strand.
TTTCCTGGTCAGGGCACTCTGACTCAACATCTCCCTGCAGTGACCTTCACAATGGCTCACATTGGCCCTTTCAGACCGCAGTGAGACAACTGGACAAAGTATTGCCCCCTATGGCTATTGATCAACCACCTGAGACGACAGAGAGAAAGAAAGTTGAGGATGAAAAGGAGGAACATTCTTTGTCTCTTTTTTCCCCCCTGATAATGTATGGCGGAGTTAATCAGGTATGTTACTAGGGTCTGATTTGCTCAACAAGCTGGTTTTTCCGTTAAGCAGTCGATCAGTGACTGCGGAGGGAAGTGGGTGGGTGGGCGAGGTAAATGAGAATGAAGAGAATAGATTCAACACCTTGAATAATTGTCCCGTAATGGCATCGGCAGGAATGAATCTCATTCAGCTGTGACAACACAATTACACGTTTCCAATGTTTTTTTGTTTTTTTTCCTCCCCCCTAATGGAGTTCTTAGGGTCCCTCTTTAATTTTTATGATTAACCCAGATACATGAGTAAGTACATAACCCAGCAATCAGAAACACACTGCAGGACACTGTAGCCAGGGGCCGCCAGTAAGGGGTGGGGGTAAGAACAGAATGATTCAGGGGGCCCAAAAAAAGGACTATGACATGGTTGGGGTGGGAGCCCAAAATTACTTTTCTTTCAGGGGGCCCACAATTTCTAGCAGCAGCCCTGACTGTAACTACCAACAAAGGATGCCATAAACGGAAAGCAGCAGCTGCAAACAGACTGCTGAGGCCATTAGAGAAAGACCGTTCATTGACGGGCAGTAATATGCATATGAATGAGCCCCACTCACCTTGAGTTATTTCCCAGCATTCAGCCACCTCGGTGACGTCACATCCTCTTTCTGCCAGAATAGCCACTGTGTGCACGAGGGTCGGCCTCGCCTCTAACCCACATGGAAGTTGGCTGAGGGACTGAGACTGAGTCAGCTAGGCTGAGGTGATTTCCATTTCATTTCATTTCCCTCACCAACTCATCCAGAAAGAATACGCTCTGTGACAGCGTGAACGCGAGCGGACTAATGCAGCGACACATTTACAACCAGCTCCATGATTAAAACGAAAACAAGACTACAAACATGCCTGGCTGCAGGCCAAGGCCGCTGAGGCAGGGCAGGCTTTGTTTTTGTTGTTGGGGAAATACGTACGTCGCACTGCTGGACTCATGCCTCGCTCTGTCCAACCACAAGAGCCGACATCAGTATCAGGGAATAATTCATGCGGCCTTGATCATTCCCTTGTTTGAACTTGTGTCTGGCCACACACACTCGCCACAGTCCCTGTTTTTCAGGACGGGAATCATAGGTTTCGCTGAGCTGAGCAGACTCTGCTTGGGATGATTATGGATGGAGATTGGTCACAAGTCAAGGCTTGTAACTCACTCTCCGAGCATAAAATGACCCACTTCTGGGCCTCTGTAAAATAGCAGACACATTCATACATACAGTGTAAATAAAAAAAAGAACAGACTGCATGAAATAAATTTCATCCTACTTTCAGTGCTTTTTGACCCTGTGTCTGCCGTTATTGAGAAACTTTTTGTTTTCAAAAGTAAAGTCGGGGAAATTAGCAAACTGTAAAGTCTAATCTAGTGGATGTGTTTTGCTTCTTTCCCTTTTATCAGGCCTCGAGGGAAATAACTCAAACTTTACTATATCATAATATTGACTACAGTAATGCTTCATGGTTGTCACAAAAACTCAACATCATATATTGACATTGTGCCAAAAATGACTCAATTTTAGTTCTAAGCTGTCAGTAGGACTGAATAAAGACTTATTCTTAACCTCTCTCCTGCCCCGCTCAGACTGGTGATGTGGTGTTGTCATAACAGAGGCACAATAAAACATGAAGAGCGGGAGATTATTGTGTAGTATTTTTCATGGTTTTGGAAGTCAAATTCTGTTTGGTGAACTTGGCTGTTGCGCAGGGCACAGTTTAATGACTGTTGCTCTGACTCAGCTGGGTCATAATGTTTCACCATTAGTCAAACAGCTGGGTCATAATGATCGACCATTAGTTGTTTAAGAGAGAAATACCTCATACATGTGGCAGAAGGGGAGCCAGGAAATACATGTTTATTTAGTTTGCGAAACCCACAGGGCAATTGGGCTGGAAACAGTAGTCTGGATTGCCGTTCCCCCTTTTGTTGTGATTGGTGTGCATGCAGACAGTATGCCAAGGTCATTTGCAAAATTAGGAAAAGAAAATATAGTTTGTGCCAACATGGCAATTATTGTTAAGTGTCTCCATTTACTATGCTCCTAGTACAGACTGCGGGGACCAGAATACATTATCCATATCTGCTGTGCTAAATCGATCCTCCTCCATTTGGCCTTTTCATGCACCACCTGGAGATCAATACACATCTGAAGAGATTTCTGCTAAACAAATATGAAGCGTCACGTGAAGAACCACTAACATCCACACCTGCTGAGTTCAGTGCCCTATTATATTTTGTGTGTGTGTGTGTGGAGGGGGGGGTGCTGTGTGCATGTGTGTGTGTGTGTGTGTGTGCACGTGTGTGTGTTGTTGTTGTATGTGTAAGTGTGGGTGTGCATGTGTGTGTGTTGTTGATGTTGTTGCTGTTGTTGCTGTTGCATGTGTGTGTGTGTGTTGTTTTTTGTGTGCATGTGTTGTGTGTGTGTGTGTGAGTGTGGATGTGCATGTGTAGGTGTGTGTGTGCATGTGTGTGTGTGTGTGTTGTTGTTGTTGTCATCTGGACCAGGACCAGTGCTGCATGTGCTGCCTGTAGTCCTCATCCATCCTCAGTGGCCCTGCACTCCACAGGGAGTCCTGATCCCAGGTCAGTCTGTTGTAAATAAAACCCCTTCTCTCTTTTCTTGGTCTTATTCTCTTCCTCTATTTCGCCCTTTACTCAGCCTTGCTGTCTGCATGAAGTCTGTGGCTCAGGCTGACACAAACGCTTTCTTTCCTTTCTGGGTGCCCCCTCCTCTGCTGCTGCAGGGGCGTATCCCCCCCCCCCCCCCCCCCCCCCACCCCCCCACCAAGGCTGCCGAGCTGCCCAGCTGTGAGCAGTTGGCTAACCTCCACGCTGTCTGCGCTGCGAGCCCGCCGAACACACCGCTCCCTCCCTGCTCCCTCCCCGCCATGAAAAGCAATTATCAGAGTGTCCAGGAAGGCGGCAGGAAAAAAAAATGAAGTCAAAAGAAACAATTCTGGGTTTTGCCTGTGGGCATTTTTTTTTGTCTTTTCTTTTTTTTACGGCTTTTTTTTCTTGTTTCTCCGTTTCTCCTTTTATCTCTTCATTCCCCTACTGTCTGTCGTGTACTGGAGCTGCTATTCGTCATCCAGCTATTTCCAGCCACCTCGTGTCTTTTACAATCTCCCAAACTCACCCTTGTGTTTTTGTCCCCCTGTCCACTCAGTCTATCTGCTGCTGTAGTAATAATTACTGAAGTTTGTCTTTGCATGGTTCACACGTTGCAGCGCAGTTTCAAAGTTTTGAACCGGAGAAGTTTCTGATTCTCTTTTTTTTTTTGTGAGCAATGTGTTTGCGATGCATTTGTGATTTGAATATAGATGATCATTACATCATTTTCTAGTCAGGGAGACCAGAGTTAGTGATCGTGATCATCTTTACTCTGAAAAAATCATCAAATAACCTGGCTGATGTGATGTCAGTTTAAGTGAGATAAAAAAAAAAAACAAAAGTAACAGGATACTCACTGTAAAACCAATGATTCTGCATAACCCCCTTAGAAATACAAGGATTGAAAGGGGAGACAAAAGAAAGACCAGTGTCGGCTATTTCTGTGCCATATTGTGACATCTGGAGCTTCTAAATGAGTGTCCCTGAGGGATTGGTCAGCTACTCTTTCCCACATCACAGACAGACAGACATCTAAACCTGCACTGATTTTCACAGCATGGCCCTTTTTATGTGGGATTCATTTTTGAGGAAGGTCATTGCGAGCTTTCACAACAACATATAAATGAGGATGAATGATTTTTTATGACAGCAGAGTCATGGTATTGCAATATTACTGTAACACATTGTCAAAAGTTCCGGGTTTAGTCCAGCCAGAGTCCTAAAAAGGTTTCAAATTGCAAATCAATATTTACCTTGTTCAAGGACTATTACAATATTTATTAACTCAGAAATGTTTTATTTGATTGTTTTCGATGTACATTGTGTAAAACCAGCAGTCTATCACTAAACTGAGCCTCCCGGAAGGTCCACAATTCCAACCTGGGGAAAGAGGAATGCAATACATTCAGTGGTCCCCTTTTCTTTTTATTTTCACCCTCCACTTTGAAAGGAACTTAATACAGCATTTTGTCAAGTACCAGTAATAGTTAAAATAGGGCATGAACTTATATTGTTCTTACATTGCTCAAAGGCAGTGCCAACATGTTTTGAAAACCAGATTCAAATATGTCACCATGACACCTACTATAACAAGGTCTGTACATCACAACTCCTTTGGAGAACTGAAGCAAGAGTACATAGCAGAAGGCATCACTTCCAGGAATAGTCCCATCGGCCTGTTTAGAGAAGCACTCCCAGCATCATTATGTAAAAATAGGTTAGCAACAACAACAACACCGGCTATGCAGCCAACTCAGTAGATGCACGAGTCTCCTATGAGGATTCTTTTGCCACAGTAAAAAACAGCATGGCTTGATAACAATAAATACAAATCCTTTTGGGGGTTTTTCTTATACTGTGAGCATTGTGTGGATGCATATACCACAAACTTTCACCCAAAGATCTGGGCACAGCGTAATCTTAGAACAAAAGACAGGGGGGGTTACATAAAAATAAACCCCGAGACGTGCCAGTGCCTAATCGGATAAGTGGCAGGGCTGCCTCTGCCTTTGCTGGGTTGTTTGTCAGAGTGGTGTGGACAAAGTGGGAACATCGGCGTTGCTCGTGGTTATATAGTAGACTTTTTTTATTATTCCAATAAAGCTGTTTGTATGCAACTCTTCCCTCAAAACTGGCTCTTGGATCAGTGAATGGCATGCAAGCCTGTTCCTCTTATTTGTCTTCGCAAGCTTGTCTTATACTCAACAATGACATGAGGAAGTTTGATGCACATAAGAACATGGTCTAGTGTTTGCAGTTCCTCCTGCTGAAACCGCATTGGCTAAGGTGTGACAATGTTGCTTTGTGTCCGAACTATTTGAGAACAGAAAGGTGTTGTTTCTCAAGAATGTGCATGGCATGGTGCTCTCTGGATGAACATCCGACAGGGAGGGGAACGGGAGAACAAAACCTCTTCTGCTGCTGCTGCTGTTTAAGCTCTCTGAGCACTTTAAGCACTCTAAAGAATCATGGCAGAAGTCAAGAGGCTCCCTCTGCACTATACTATACTGTCCTGCTTCAGTATCCACAGTACAGCCATAGGGTCATGGGGATGCCACTGCCATGCCACAATAGATTTTCACAGAAGTCCTCTGCACACCGGCTTTAACATACAATGCACTTGTATTAATGTGACATTTTATTAATTTGCACTCCATTGTTTTCAACAGACTAGTGTCAGACTCTGCTGCCAACATGAGGATGATTGCGAATGGGGTCTATTTTTGATGGCACCACCCAGTAAAATCCAGTGCATATCATAACGACCGTAGATTAACCCCGTTGGAAATTATAGCGTTCACTGCCCAGCCAGTGTGTGTGGACAAACTAAATTGTCAAATTTGAAAGTGTGCTGCAATAATGTCAAAGCTGGGGTGAGGAGGCCCTGAGAGTCAGACATACTGTGTGCACATTAGAGGAACTAGCATGAACAGAAACATGGTCAGCCTGCACAAAATGCTCACTGTGCCTTTTTTATTTTACATGCAATGTGTGCAAACCTGCCCTGAATCATGCAATCAGCACATCACTAGCACACCAGCCATCATAATTTGCAGCACGTAACAGCTGTTTCATACAGCCGTCTGTCAGATTTCATGTCAGGAGAGTAGATATTATCACCTTCAGACATACCTTTAGTAATTCAGTACATGTATGTACAGGTAGGTATGATATGATATGATATGATATGATATGATATGATATGATATGATATGATATGATATGATAGATCATATTATATCATATCATGTGATGTAATGTATAATGTAATGTATGTATAATGTAATTACATTACATTTAGCTGACACTTTTATCAAGACCAGTTTACAGTGAATTAGCTACAGGGACAGTTGCAATAGACCAATGTGAGCAATGTTAACTGCCTTGCTGAAGGGTACTTCAGCCATGAATGAGGGTGCACAAGAGCACTGGTTATTCACTTTCCCGTCCCCATTGTTCCTACTGATAGGGGGAATTGAACCTACGGCCCTCAAATCACAAGATTAACTACCATTAGACAACAGCTGCACCATATTATAGTGTATCATTTAGTCATTGGTGCAACTGAATGGAATCATGTAGCAGTCAATTAGTGCTAAAAAAAACGCTAAGTGTTAGCGATCAGGAAATAGATAAACGCTGTAATCATGTGTCATTAAGCACAGATATGACACAAGGCAGTAAATCATTTTAAAAAATACCATTTGTGCAACAACAGTTTGTGCAAAAAAACAAATTGCTAATTAGCAAAAACACTGAATACTGATTTCTCTGTTTGTGGACGTTGTGGTTTCTAACCACAGTTTGGATTACGCCTGCTTTTAAAAGGATTATAAGATTATAGGCTATAAGAATGCAAATTAACAACCTTTTTTATTTCATTTTCGTCGCAAACATATTTTAACATTTCTTGGTCCTCCTTCTGTAATTGAAGTCATTTTTCAACTCTTGGTTATCACAGAGTGTGTGTGACGTTTCCTATAGTTGAAAGCTAGACTGGTAGAAAAATTTCAGTTTGAAGACAACATAAAAGCACTATCTCACTGATGTGACAATAGATGACAAATGATATGCTCGCATATCTTAACACAATTGCAGAAACAAAAGCTCGTCAGACAGAGATCTGATACCAAGTCATGCAGATGGAATCTCATCTTGTGGAGAGTGCTATGCATGGATGTGGGTAAGAAAAGTGCCCATTCATTTATTTCTATTCTTATTGAGCTCTCTGGCTCTGACTGGAGAATCTCATGCAGTAATGGCAGTGGTGGTGACAGTGGCTCCAGGGGTGCAGGAGTCAGCCGGAGTCAGAGGGCTGCTGCCTGGACCAGGATGAAGTGTCCTTGAGCAAGGCGCTGCTCCCAATGAGCTGGGTATGTGTGTGTGTGTGTGTGTGTGTGTGAATGGATACATTTGAGGCATTGAATGTAAAGTGCTTTGGAAAAAGTGCTGTACTGTATAAATGCAGACCATTCACTACTGTGCAGGCTGTCCGTCAAAGAATGGATTCCAGTCGTTAATTCATTCGTAGAGATTGGCACCAGCCTTACTTAATTCTGTGTATTTTACTGACCCCAGTTAAGCAGTGGCAAGGGCCCTGAGTGTAGTCTACTTCTTTGCAACTTCACTGTTGAGTCAGTGAGACGCATTAAGTGTATTATTCTTAGGACTGTTTTTTTTTCTCTCTCTCTCTCTCTCTAAGTAAAAATAAGAAGAAACTTTAGAGAGTCGTCCATCCAAATGGCGCACACATGGTTTGAAGAGACACGAGTCAGAGAGCAGCTCCTGTTTTATTTCCTAACATAATGGGACTGAAATTCTAATCACTTGCTTGGCTAGTCACATTGACGCCGAGGCCTTTGGGATCGCAACTGATCCTTTCCAGAAGACCAATTAAAAGTATCTGGGTCAAAGAGCTGCATTTTACTTTATTTTTATTTTTAACCTGTCTGTCGGCGTCAATGTAATACCATAACTTTAGTTTTCTGCTTTTCCTTTTATTTTATTTGAGCTAAGATTAGCAAGGAAAAGAATTGTTTTTATTGAAATAATTACATCGTATGAACTTGTTTTTAGTGTCTTTGACCCATCTGTTCCACTCTTGTTGTTCAAATAACTTTTATAATCCTCTAGGCAAACTCTCACACTTTAATATGCTTATTATGCCTCTTCCACCTCATGATGCATGTTGCTGACTGACCTCAAATGTTCAAGGTATAGGTTTTGCTTATAATATACTTAAGTGAATGCATTGCCAGGTTTCAAGCTGTTTTGTGATGGAGTGACCATGACTTGGGTTGTGGGTGTGCTCTGACTGCCATACTAATGAGCCTGGCTCTTTGGCATTGCGGTCAAAGCTCACATTTGGTGCCCCCAGAGACCTGGGTTTGAAGCCGGATGAGGTGACTTCTCCACTCTTTCTCTACAAATGGTGTCAGAAGTGGAATGGCTTGACGTGAGGTCATCAGAAGCACAGCAACTGTGTGAGCCATATGAGGGACCCCCAGGTTAGGTTGACCCCGGTGTGAGGGACCCCAGTGATGGGTGAAGCATGAGTATGTGGGGCACCCTGGATGTTCGAAGTATGGTGGTAGATGAGTGAGGGACACTTGATTGTGTGACGTGCATGGTTGCACTTCCTGAAGGGGAAGGCAGTGTGATGTGTCACTGCTCTATCCACTCTAACCACTCAAGTAGTCTTTCATACTGTGATGTGTGCATTTGTCCAACACTGGTGTGTCCGCCACATATCTCTCACATGTAGTAACACTGCCCACTCAAAAGCAGTATCAAAAAGACAAAACAAAGATGTGAAACAGTAAAAAAGACAAAAACAATATATATGTCTATTTTACTGTTTCACATCTTTGTGAAATATATATAATATATAATATCAGACACATTTTGAAGACTCTTAACATTACTAAACTACACATTAAACTTTATCTAATGTTGTTGTACAGTCAACAAAGGTATTAAAGTCTTGAAGTCACTAGTTTATACAAATTCCCTTTCCTATAATCTTCAGCCTCTTTGTTAATGTACTACAGAAACCCCTAGATTAATTGCAATCCATCAGTGTTCAATAGGATTTGGTGACTACATGCTAACCCTCATTGAGTTTATGACTATAACCATCACTTCCCTTTGTCCTGATTTATTGAAGATGTCATGCGTCTTTATCTGTCTACCATTTTCTTCGGGATGTTCAATTTAACTTTTCTGATAGCTAAACATCTGTGCCTTGTTAAATTAATAAGGTGCATATTATGCTGTGGGAACACTTTCCAACAAAATCGCAAGAAAAATGTTTTTTTGTAGATCCCCAGAGGATTTTTATGTTTGACTCTGTGGGCTCTGCCCATGTGCTATATCAAATTAGTAAATGATAACTTTAAATGATATTCTGCAATGACTTGATTTCTAGATGATAATGTATCGCACAAACACACAGCTTCCTTTGCATTAGACTAGAAAGGATCAAATATTATTCAGAAAATCTAGCATTATGACCAGAATTTAGGTACTCCACTCTACAGACCTGTCTCCTATCATCCCAGAATTGCAGTTCAGCCAGAAATACTCAGAGAGAGGAGTATGATTTAAGCGTATGATTTTATATAAACAGAATTCAGCAGGAAATAGATGTTCTTTGGTGTAGGTCCAGTCATCAGCCTAGGTCGTGCAATGATGGATCCGGCAGATCCTGCCATTGCCATGTAGCAGGGACCGGAATCACCCCCAGGCGGATAGGTAGGCTAGGGACCAAACTGGTGGTGGTGGTGGTGGTGGGGAGGGAGGAGGAGACTTCAATTGCATCAGCACCTGACGCAGCAGAAAACGTGACTTAGACAAGTCATTATAAAGCAGGTGGCGGTCGTTGATTGGCCAGAGGCAATATGTGCTTCTTGGCGGAACTTGCGCAGGCTTACATTTCAAATAAGGTTATTCAAGGCTTTCTGATAGGATTTGGGTATTTTATTGAAAACGTACCATCATTAAAACCCTGTTGGCCTTAAAATGATAGGCCAACAGCATGTCATGTCTCCAAATTAGGTGTCTTGCTTGAAGTTAATTTGCTTCTCCTCCAGCCAACTGATGTCACTTGACAGCATTTCAAAGGGAGTACACTGACATGGGCTTTTTGACGTGTCTGAAGTCTGAAGAGAGCTGTAGATGTGGGCTGGATCTGCCTTGCTCTGGAAGAACAGCTTTGTCTCACTGATGTGTCATATATATACACCCAAAGCATTTTGTCTCGAAACATGTATCCTGTATGTAGTGTAGTCATTTTGTCTCGAAACACGTGTGTGTGTGTCAATATTGTAGAAGACAGTGAGATGTGTGTGTGTGTGTGTGTGTCTGTCTGTGTGTTTGTGTGTAAGAGAGAGATAGAGAGGGACAGAGGTTACACAGACAAACACATACTCACTCACACACAAGCGCAGCACATCAGTTTAATCAGGCATATCATGCATATTTTTCCACCATGTTGTCATGTTTATCTCCTCCATCCCTTTCCCTTTCACAGACATTGACTTGACACATTCACCCACACATGCAAACATACAGTACAGTACACACACTCCTGTGCTCTGAGTGCATTTGCATCAAAACGTTTCTCCAGTCAGGATCACGAGATGGAGACACAAGGACAAGTATTGCCAGTGACACTAAGAAAAACTAAGAAAAACACCTGCTCACCGCTAATGCATTTAGCATAAAGTAATCAAACTTTTCTAATTATCTCGGCTATGCTATCCAATTAGGCATGAAACATCAACAGTTCTGTAATTATCTCACATTACAACTCATTAGCCAATGATTTACTTATGTTTTAATTAGCATTCTGGCTTGACATGGTTGTATCTGGTGTTCTGATAGCTGTTTGCTCTGTTGTCATTGCTTTGTGAGTTGGGGACTCGGAACGCAATTCATAGGTGCATTTGCTTCTGTGGTTTCAAGGCACAAACATTGTGGCGGAGGGAGGCCACTGGGGGCTTTGGAGATTGAGATAGCTATGACAAAATATGACAGATATTGTGCTGTAAAAACTACAAACCACAGGCACACTCTCAGATTGACAAAAACTGTAATGGATCTTACTTTAGAAAATAAGCAGTCATCACCACACCCTGGAGAGGGTTATACTGATATTTTATAGACTAATGAATCCTGCTTTATTTTGAAATTGTTATAATGGCCATAACATATTGTGGGCAGCATCAAAGATATTTAATGTAATACTCCCATGTTTTTTTTTTTTTTGGTGGGGGTGGGTAAGGGATGAGGCTAGTGGCAGTAACTGGACAATGACTTAATTAACAGGTTGTATAGAATAAGACTATTCTGATCATTAAGTTTTCTCAAGAACAACAGCTCGACCAGACAGGCAGGCTGATGTTTTTGAGTATGATCACATAATGGACCATCACAATTAAGCATTACCCCACGCTGATTTACATTTTATAATAAAGGAATTAAAGCGTCCAAAGTATAATGTGTCATAAGAGATGACAAGCCAATATATCAGACAGCAGGCTTTGGAAGAAGAGAGTGGAATGAAAAAAAAACATCCTCTGGCGGAATTGATTTTCTCTGAAGGTATTGCCATGGTCTGGTCTGACTGATGATTTTCCATAATGGCTCCTGTAAAAATATTTATTATTAAATTATGCTTTATTGCCGGGGTTTAACAAAGCAATTTCGCGTTGACACTTGGTGTTGTCTCAAATATATATGTATGGATGGCTCGAGGCTCAGGAATTGTTTTAAGTATTCTGTAATTGTGAAGACGGATTATGACTGACAAAGAGGATTGCCCTTCTTCATATCGGGCCCCCTTGCTGTGAGTACATCCATCAGTTGTTTTACCCTCTAATGCCTTTCATTTCTCCCTTATGGGTTTTAACCATTTTTACCATCAGCTGGCTGTCTCACTGTTTCAGGATAGAAAAGCAATTTACATTGTCTTGTCTTTAAAAGACAATCACTGGAGTGTCTTTGGTTTGATTAGATTTTCAGGTACCCTATTTTCACTGTGTCAGTTTGTCCTCTATCTCCTGTCCCTCTTTCCCCCCCTATCCCTGTTTGTGCCCTTTTCTGTTGTTACTATTGACAAGCCTGCAAAACCTCTTTTTAGACAGTCCTTGACCAAAAGCACTGAACACTAGGGTTCTATTCAAAATATCCATATCCTGATATATGGTCCTGTAGTCCTATATCGATGTCCTGATATATGGTGGCGTGGTCCTGTAACCCCATTTATCTCGACATATGGCGGCTTAGTCTTTTATCGATATGTATCTGAATATATATTTGCCTAGTCCTGTATTGATATGTATCCTAATATATTACTGTAGTCCTGTATCGATATGTATCCTTATATATATTGGCGTAGTCCTGTATTAATATGTAAGCTGCAGCTGTCTGTATCGATTCATCATCGAAACACTAGGCAACAAAACACGATACATTGCATGCTTTACTTTCAGCGTCATTTAGAATTAGAACAGCTATTGGAAAGAATTTGGTAATGGTAATAATCCCGAATCAACATGTATCCTGGTATGTATCATATCGTGTCCCCTTTATTGTGATGTTGCTGGAAAAAGTAAGCCTTACTAAACAGCCCATCTCCCCTGTACCAGTCCAAACCAGGCAGGTCCTATAGCGCAAGTGTGCTGCAGCTGGATACCCTGTGTTTGTCTCTCGCCCTGTTATTGTACCCTCTGGAATGCTTCAAGTCGAGTGCTTGAGTGGAGCGGGGCGAGCTGGAGCTGGAGTCAGGCTGGAGTGTGTCTCCTAACAAGCGAGCGGCACTGGTGGCGTAGTGTAGGGGGACCCAAAGCCAATTGTGTATTACACATTTGTTGGAGCACAGCACAGCACAGCACAGCACTGATGTTGTTGACAGCTAGCAGCGTAGCGTGCACACACAACCGCTGTGGCTAACTGCTTCCCTTGTTGCAGCCAGAGAGCCCTGACCTCCCCCGGCCACCACCCGCCACAGAGGATCCATAGATCACCTCCCACCCTCACACCCTCCCACCCTCGCACCCCTCTCGTGGGCAGCCGTGTGGAGAAAGACAAAAACCTTTGAGTACCTAAGGTGACGGCGAGACAAAAAAGTCACAGAGGAATGCCACACCGACACCAACATCCCCCTTCTATTAAATCAGAGTCAAGCGCTATAGATCGTTGGGTACTGAGCCTTGGTACAGCTGCTAGGTATGCCTTTGGGGTGTTGCTGGGAAACACAAGCCTTAGTACAGGTGAACTAGGGACACATAGGATTTTTTTGATAACATACATCAATAATGTTTGTTTTATTCACTGATCTATGAACAGTTATGGATATGGTCAGGGTTATGTGTTTGTCAGAGTGGGTGCAGGAGGTTTTGAGTTGAAAGAAAAAAGGACAAAAAAACAAAACAGACAATCAGATAGGTATATGGAGAACCACTTTCATGTAGTCATTCAACCATGCTTCTTTCAGATGTCACCCAACTATGACAGTGCATGTTTCAAATAAATTGAACATGCGTGGTATACTGTACTTTCTTTTGACAAATCAAGATTTTAATTGTTTTAATAGACATAAACATCTCACCCGTAATGCCATAGTTACTGTATGTAGGCTATGCTTTTAAACTAATTTAGCCATCCTTACGTGAGGTAATTAGAAACAAAGGATGGTTGCACTTTTTAAGGGTAAAGTCAGTTGTTGTTTTCAAGTCACACTGCTTTAAACACGTTCCAGTCACACCTACAGCTCAATCACACCTACATATACATTAACTACTGGAACGTGTGACAGATGCCGACGTTTCATTGTTGCTCATCAATGTATTTTTAGATTATTTTTTTCATGATTTGCCAACAAAATGGCTGCACATCTACAGTACTCACTGTAACTGTGCTTTTGTTCTCTGTTTTTGTTTCTGTCAGTAGGACTCCTCGGTGCCTCTTTTGAGCTGTTCAGGCTCCTCGGCTCTTCCCCCTGCTGCCAGCCTGCTGTCCATAAGACAAACACCAAAGGCCCAACATTGTGGCCAGATCCAACTTCATTTTAACTCAGCCATGACTTGTAAAGCGCCCTAATCTAATGAAGACTAAATAAATATTCCATCATGGTCAAATGATGCATCTTAGGCCTGGGCTGTAAGCGCCCAAAATAAAATAGGACCCCATTTAAACATGCCATGCCATTTAAACATTGTGTTCTAACTCAATGAACAGTTATTACATAGTCATAATGCATAAATGAATTATAGCACCACCTTTCTGTCCAACAGCTCATCCATTTGTTTCCTGTTTCAAAATGGTTGTCTTTTTAATTGGTTTTATGTATGTATATAAAATCATACTATAATAATAATAATAATAATAATAATAATAATAATAATTCACTATGGTGGTATAGCAGTCTGTCAATAGAAATTCACTCTTGATTTTACACTCACAGAAATGTTTTGAGACAATAAGATCTGTTGTAGTTCATTTACACTGAGGTTGTGGTGTCTTAGACACTGTATAATTAGCTGTCAAAGATTCACTGTGTTGTTGTTTGAAACAACATGCGGTATGTCTCTCGTACATACTAAGTATTTTCATACATGTTGTTATGCAAGGTGATGACAAATGACAATTGACTGCATGCATTTCAACCATGTTCATGTGTCGCAATTATTATATCCATCCTAGATGCCCTGCTGTGTTTTGATTAGAATGTGCAGCCATGTTTACTGGTTGTGTAAGTGTACGATGTCTTTATTTACTTGCAATAAACTCCCACTGTGGCCACCAGGTGTTCCTGCGCTCGAAATAAAACCCCCCACACAGTTTGCACTCGTTTCTTCTTCTTCTTCTCTCCAGTGGATTCCATTGTTACTTCAAGAGAGAACAATAAGAAACGCTGATCGTCAACTTTGCTGCTAGAACATTAGTGCCCATCATTGTTTACAGGAGAGCTGGGCAGAATGTTCTGGATGTGATGCAGCTGGGATTACAGTGATGTTGATGCTGCACCATGAGAAGTATATAATACCAGCAAAACAATGTGTTGCATAAATAACATTGATCAGTACTAAAGTCAGAGGCAAGAACAATGTGATAGGCAAACAATGTTTATTTGTCTTGAAAGCTGGTGTTGAAATGTCATCAACATTATACATGTTGTTCAACCTACTTCCGTACACCTAAACCACACTGGGTTGCATAATCCCATTTGTGCCTTATTTTTTCAATGCAAAAACAACAATCAAAACTGCAGATGCAGTGAATCGTTAAGGCATTCGAAGTGTGAGAAACATTTCTGTTTACACACACCTACGCGCAGAACATAGAGACCAAAGGAGAGAGAAAAAAAAAAGATACGTGCCCCTCTTGCTCTTCTTCTTCTTCTTCTTCTGCAAATCGCTTCTCCGTCACCTCAAGGAATCTCGATAGGCAAATGATTAATGTGCTGTCAGGGAGAATTAGCCCCGCGGCCATCACCGTCCACTTGGAGGCCAGCCCAGGGACAGTGTTGTCACCAAAGTGGAAACATTTGCAGGAAGCCCAGAAACTAGAGGGGAAGGGGCGCAGAATAATAATGGAGAGAGGAACAAAGAGGTTAGCCAGAGAATGAATATTGTGAGTGAGCGGTGATGGAGATGAAATTTGCTCACTGTGGTGGGGAAGACCGACAGAAGTTGACAGAAGATCAGTACTGATGGAGGAGCAGTTTATGAAAGGCTTTTTTTTTAGAAACTTAAAGAAAGTGTTGTTGTCTATACTGGAACTAAACAAACAGGAAACACACAGGAAACACAGTACTCACTTATCACTTAAAGTTGTAAAGGCTTATAACAGAGTATTATAATGCCTTATGAGTGCAGTCATGGGTGTTTATAAATAGATGTGAATACTTGTGTCAGTCATTATAAATGCCTTTATAAAGGCATTATAACCTTCTATGAATGTGTTGTGTAAATGTGTACATGATACACCACACCACAGCACACAGTGTATACAACGAAATTGACTTGGCATTAAACCCATCACACATGTGAGCAGGTGGTAGCCATGACAACGGTGTGTGGGGACGGAACATGCTCAGGGTACCTCAGTGGCACTAGTGGCAGTTGGTGGATTCGAACCTGCGATCCTGGTCACAAGTCTGTTACTTTTATTTGCCACCACTGCCCATCTACCATGACAACAACACAGTGCATTAATATAACACTTTTCAAGGCACTTGAGGTGCTTTTTCAAAGTGGATCTCACTAGAAGGATCTCACTAACCAGGACCAGTATGTAGCACCCACATGAGTGATGCACGGCAGCCATTTTGAGCTAGAATGTTCTCCACACACCAGCTTGAAGTGGAGAGTGAGGCAGTGAGTCAGTTATACCCCTTTGTTACTCTGTGCTCCTCTACACTTCTGTTAGCTCATTTGTGTCATTTGTAAGTCATTTTCAATAAAAGTGTCTGCTAAGTGTAATGTAATGTACTGTAATGTAATGAGTCATTTACACCAAAGGATGACTAGGGGGGCAGATTGAGTGAGCCAGGTTGGGATTTCAGCCAGAGCATCAGGGAAATGCCCTGCACT
This sequence comes from Setipinna tenuifilis, assembly GCA_030347295.1. Taxonomy (NCBI): domain Eukaryota; kingdom Metazoa; phylum Chordata; class Actinopteri; order Clupeiformes; family Engraulidae; genus Setipinna; species Setipinna tenuifilis. Next base: position 6,648,078 of record CM059279.1, read on the forward strand.
TCTTTTCTTAAGTCCCACGGTATCTGAGTTTAACATCTCATCCGAAAGACAGCCACTCCTACACCCCAGTGCCCTCGCCACTGCACTGTGACACAGAGATTTATTTGCAGGCAGGGGGAAAAGTGTCACCTGGCCGAGTAGACACCAACAAGCAAACACCACTTCCAGCAGCAAGTCAAAAGTTTTCTAGGTGGTCTACCATTCAAGTTGTAACCAAACCAAACTGTAACTTCAGTAAATAAGCATAGGCAGGGTGTCCACAGGTCAGGCTGCTGGGAACGCTATCAGATTACTTGTCCCTCTGAGTGTCAAGGACCTGTCTTGGCCTTTCTGACCTACTGCTCATAAAAAGCTATACAAATACAGTGTATTATTATTATTATTATTATTAGTGGTAGTAGTAGTATTGTTGTTGTTGTTGTTATTATTATTATTATTATTATTACTATGATTACGTACATTAATTTTCCTATATTCATTTCCATGAATCCCTGAGGTCTTTTATGTGCTATCAGAACCTGATTTTAAAGGGCTGGCTATAGGTGTGTGTTTGTGTGAATAAATGTATCATGTAGTTTTTATATTATTTTTTATTAAATAATGATGCTTACAGCTGTAATATCATGCAGAGGAAAACCCTGCCATGCATTCCCCCTTCTGTGTACCTAACACAGGTGATTCCACTAATTGGCTGATCTACAGCACCTGCCTGACGATTTGTGTGCTCATTAGGATCAGCTGGTTTAGAAAACGGTTGGATTAAGTAAGTGCCAGGGTTTGTACCTTCAGAATCTGGGATCTGCACCCCGGACTTTAAGCAAAGGGCCTAGTTTTGACCCGAACACTGCGAGTGCGACTCTGATTAATGTCTCCCCACCGTGGCGTCTCCCCCTCAGCCAGACTGCCATGTGGCAGATGGGCGTGAGTCAGTGTTTGTGTTGAAGCCATTTGTGTCATCGTGTTTGCTTGTTTTTTTTTTTTTTTCGTTTTTTCCTCTCCTCTCCTCTCCTGCATTACTGTACTGTACACATTTTGGGGCCCGTCGTTCTGGTCCAGCCCCAATGGCACAGCCCCCACACAAGCCATCGCTCCATCTGCCTGTGTTTTTGATTGTTAGCGCTCAGGCCTACTGAATAATGGCTCCGCTCTCGCGCGCTCCATTAATCTATCTCAGGCAAGCATATGGTTGTCATTAGCAAGCACATCTTCGCAGTTGTCATGGCCGCCTGCTTCCTGGGCTGATGTTTCTGCCCAACGTTTACCAACAAGGCTGTCGTGCCCACACCCGACTCTCCTCCTGTCTCCGCACACGGGAGGCAGACAAAGGGAGAGAGAGGGAAAACGATAGGAGAGAGAGCTGGCATCTCAGCTTGAGATTTTTCCTGTTTCTGTACTCCACTGCCACCTGAAAGGGAATAAGGGCCGATACTCACCCTGTTAAGACTTCCACTCTGTGTAGAGACTCCTGCTTCTGAGGAGACAGAAAGTTCCCCAGCATGTAGCAACTAATTGCTTCGACTTTAAAGGTGTGAAGAGAGAAGAGGAGAAGGAGAAACGTGCGTGACTCTGACTGCATTTTAAAAAAAAGCCCTCTTAACACAATAAATTGCATTTTAAAAAGAGAAAATAATGGCTCCATGTGTTTCTGGTAGTGTGTCATCCACTGCCAAACAGTAGGAGACTGCTAAACAGAAGCAGTCAGGGAGAGCTTGCCTTGCTATGCTTATCTGTGCCCCACACTCAGACAGTTGTTGCTGATCCATATAAATCCAATGCAATAAATAAATTAAAAAATTGTATTAATTGGTTAAGTAGAAAAAAGGAATGCAAGAACACCAGTGTGTCAGTGAGTTGTGGGAAAAATGTAATCAAACATACTTTTATGCTTAAAAGTAGACATTTAAGTGAATAACTGTACTTCATTACACTGAGGTTTGTTCCTTCTGAATGTTCTAAAGTTGCAATACCTCACACGTCCATTGGGGGCTGGCTGCAGAAGTGAGCAATTTCCCATAGACTCCCATGATAAAAAGTGTACATTGTATATTTCTGTACTCTGCAAACAGGGTGCATGTGCAGCAGTGCAGCAGTGCAGCATCCCACGTGCAGTGTGGCTGACTCAGGGCAAGTGGCATGTTCTGGAAAGGGTTGTGAATTTGTGAACATCTGCAATTCTCTCAATGCATGTACATGCACTAAGTTCATGTATGCATGGCCACTGGGACTGCCATACCTTCAGATGCAAGTTTCTATAAAACCTAAACAAGTCAAATTTTATATTAAAGTCATTGGTGTGGTCCTATACCTGGATGTGGTTCAGAGTCAGCTTTAAAGGGAAAATGCTGATCACTGTGGACAGTGTGGTTGTGTTTGGTTCTGGACACCCCTTCTCGCCACTACTGTCTCCTTCGTTCTTTTCCTTGGTCCTCTTTTTTGCTCCTCTGCATGTCTTGTACACTGATGTTGATGTGGTGGTTATGCTTTAAGCAATGGCCACTCTTTCTCCATAAAAAGAGGTAGGTGGGTGTGAGGGTGGAACTCCAGACACAGTGTGAGGTTGCTGCTGCTGCTGGTGCTGCTGCAGCACACTGCTGGCGAGGTAGAATGAAACCATAGGGGAAGTCACGGGTGGGCTGGTGGTGGGGTGGGCTTGTGCCCACCCACCCACTTGTCAATCTGGCCCACCCAATCAGAAGGCTGTATAAATTCAGTTGACTGTTTAAGTAATCAAAATTAAAAACATTACAAATAATGTGTTTTGGGCTAGGTCCACCTGACTTTTTTTCTGCGCTTTCCCATTTTATGACTTCTGGCTAAGCCCCTTAATGAAACAGCTCTCTCTCTTGTTGAGTGCATGAAGAGTGATAATGTCTACAGTACAGGTGCAGACTATATGCCCAATATATTTTTAAATTGTTCCATTGTTCATAACATGATATAATAATAATATGATAATAACAGTATTCATAATAATATGAAACTGGTACAGATAAAACACTCATTAGACAGTGGAGGGATTGTGAACCTAAATACATGTGAGTAAAAGAAAGTAAAATATAATGACAGACAATGTTGTAATATTATAATGCAAATGCAAATTGAACTCCTTAATAAAACAAATTCATTTTGAGATGACCGTTTTTTCATTACGTGACTTTTACTTATATTGCATTTTGCAGGTCATTTAAAAGGCATCTGTAATTTGAAACACCCTCTATTAGTTTTGTCGCCATAGCTCAAGAACTTTGTCACAGTTTACAAGTCAGTTATAACTCTCCCCTTTTGTAGGCAGAAGAAGAAACATGCTGTATAGACCTTTGGAGGTGGGAAAAATAACCCATCTGATATATTTTTTCTTTCTTTAGCATGCTACGTGTGTTACAAACTTAAGTCTTCATTCTCTGTGTTTGCATGCAGTTGACGTGAGGATAAAAGCCTTGCCTCTCCTCTCCTGGCTGATGGCTTGACTCCCGCCCGTCCCTAGTGTGGCCCCTCTCCACCTCACTCAGCCAGGTAAGCCGAGCGGATTCACTCTGTCTTTGATCATCCGGGGTTTCTGCTTATCTTGCGCGGCTTTGGAAGGGACCTTAATGAGAGCATGCCGCTCCATTTGAGCTGAGGCACAGAGAGGAATGGAGTGTCGCCTCAGTTTCTCACCCCAACCGCCCCCCCCCCCCCCCCCACACACACACACACACACACACACACACACCCCAGTCGCCCCCTAATGGGGATTTTATACCGCACCCCTAATCTGACCTCTGATAAGCAAGCTGGGGGAGTTCATCCTTCAATTTAAACAACCTTATAGTTGCTCATAAAAACTGTCTAGTATGTATGTGTGTGTTTGTGTGTGTGGTTGTGTGTGTGACTTTGTGCGTCACTGTCTGTGTGTGTGAGAGAGAGAGAGAGAGCACATGGTTTCTCTTCTGAATTTGTGCATGGTAGCATGTGCCAGCCTGTGTGAGTGTGCTTGTGTATGTGTGTGTGTGTGTGTGTGTGTGTGTGTGTGTGTGTGTGTGTGTGTGTGTGTGTGTGTGTGTGTGTGTGTGTGTGTCTGTGTATCTGTGTGTCTGTTTGTCTGTGTGTGTCAGTGCATGGTCGCTCTTCTGAATTTGTGTGTGCTAATGTGTGCCAGCCTGTGTGTGTGTGTGTGTGTGTGTGTGTGTTTTGCATGACAATAGCAGCAAGACTACAGTAGATTTGTGTGTGAAGTTAATTAACTTCCAACAGGGTGGGCATTTACCATGGAAACCAGGTCACGGCTGTTTCCTTTAAGTCAGAGAACGGGAAAGTTAATTACTGCAGGTATCAGTAGGACTGAAGGTGAGACTCCAATGCCCCAGAGAAAGGGACAGAGAGAGAGATAGAGAGAGAGAGAGAGAGAGAGAAAGGGGCAGAGAGAGAGAGAGAGGAAGGAAGAGAGGAAGAGAAAGGAAAACATGAAACATGCTTTCACTCCACAGAGAGCAGTTACCCCCACAGTGATTTGACCTTTCACAACATACTAAATACAGAAAAGAGGTTGAACAACCCCTGAGGTCATCTATGAAATCGTTTTAGCCCTGACCTGCACAAAACACAGTGACCGACACGGCACAGAGAGTCAGATATCAGGCAGCCGGGTAAGCGAAGCAAGGCATGCTATTGGTACTGTATATTTCAGTCCCCCTGTGATACACATTTTACTGACCCCCTTTATTTGCCACGGCTGTCCTGTGCTGTTAATGATTTCAGCATGCTGTTCCCATGGTTTCTTCAGTTCCTGGTTACAGGCGTATTTATAACCTGTCTGGGCAGTGGCGGTTCTACAGTGTTTTACTTCCCAGGCAAGACTACCTCTCCTCACCCCATCAGCACCATCAGTTCACTTAGGGGGCGCCAATATGCCGATTGTAGCAATATGTCACGGAGCTTTTTATTTTTATTTATTTTATTTTTTCCCCAAGCGCTCGTGGCGCCCCCCATGAAATGGCACCCTGGGCGGCTGCCCTGTTCGCCCGTTCCTAAAACCGCTACTGTGTCTGGGTCATTTTTACAGACTTAAAGCTGCAGCTAAAGTTTGGGACTGGGAACCTGTCAGAGCAGTTGGGGAGAGTGGTAGCCCCTGTCAGTCAAAGCTCATTGCTGTTGCTGCGGACATGTTGCTGTGTCAAGTGAACTAGCACATCTGTAGAAGGAGGAGAGGGGAAAGGGGGGGGGGGGTCGTTTTGGAGCTCAGGAAAAGGGTGGGAGATGGGCATGGATGTTCTGTCTTCTTGAATTTTTAGGCCAAGGTGCTGCAATTTCGAAGACCAGCCGACAGCAGCTTGAACCCAACGATAGCCACTGACAAGAAACCAATTGCATGCACAAAGGTGATGAGCAGCGGAATATTGTTTTACTAAGGTTTGGCCTTGGGAATCTCCAGACAACAGTTAATGAAATCGCGTTTGGACTACATTTATACAGCACTTTTTAACTCAGCAGTGCATCCACATCAATAACAGCATAATGCAGAGCATCCAAAACACTTCACAGCTAGCCTGGGGCCGCCCATACTGCCTGTGACGCTACATTGAATTTCACATTTAAGTCAGTCTGGCCGACCTGCCTATTCTCAGTCCTTACTGGTCCGGAGAAATCTGGAACCAATGAAAAACGAACTGTACGCATACGTCATCGGAATCAGCGGCCTGATTGGTTGTAGCTCTGTCAGGTAGTGAACAGAGGCATTTGAAAGGTGCCCATTTATCCTGCCTCTGAGACCTTCCTGTCTATGGGGGGTTTGCCAGACCAAGCTCCGTCTACGAGTTTGGTGCCACAGCCAGGCTACTTCACAGCATAATGCTTCACATTCACTCATGCACACACTCATACTCACTCATACGCCTGTGGTAGAGGGCTGCAACCTGCAATGCAACCTGCCATGCAACATGCAACCTGCAACCATGCAAGCAACCATCTTGCACATCAGGAGTGAGGTTGAGTGTATTGCTCAAGGACACTTGGACCCAGTCTGGAGGACCCTTCGATCGCTGGTCTACCTCTTCAGCTCCTTAGCCATGCTCACCTTAGGCCATTTGAAATATATAACTTCAACCCTCCCAACCAGAATCTGGTCAGGGTAAGTACTGAATGTTTCACATTAAGCTAATCGAGTTTTCTTTAGCCAAGATATAAAAAAATATAAAAGTTTAATAGAAATGGCGTACAGGAGCTAGATCTCTGTAGAAAGGGGAAAAAAAGACTTGTAATGGTCCCTCTTATTACCACACGTGAACGCCTGCTAACTTGTAATAGCTTTGCTCTCTCTGACATCTTCAGATCCTTTATCTCGAAGCAATCATGTTGTGTGCTTGTTCATGGGCTGTTTCAGTGGCTACTTTTCTCTGTTCATTAAAGACCCAGGCAAAGAGAGTGAGATGGGCTCTCTATCTTCACGGTGTCATTATGATGAACACACATATACTGTACGTCCTACAGATAAAATATAGACACTGCCTTTTCTAATTTTACTCTCATTGATTTTTACATATTTTAAACATACATCACATTTCTGTTTGAGTTATTTTGTTTCCACAGTCGGGAAAGTGTCACAGACCCCATTTTGCTGTAGTAGAGATATATTTTACATGTGACAAATTTCATAAAATATTAAATCTGTCTGTTTTTTTTTTTTACCTGGACAAAGCAGACAATCAATATACGGCTCTCCTGTCCCCATCCTCAACTTGATCAGATTCACTTTGGAGGACTCCTGTCCTTATTCACATATGCTCTTAACCAGCCTGAGTGTTAGTCATTACGGTGAATGAGTGGGGATTTCTTGTTTATCTGGATTTTTATTCACACACACACACACACACAGACACACACACACACACACACACTACAGAGGAACATAACTAAGACAACGCTCATGACACCTCAAACACACACACACACACACACACGCACACGCACACACACACACACTATCACTACATTACTACAGGCCCACTGTGATGGGTCTTCCTCATCCTCATTAACATGCTCAGTATAAGTGCCCTGACATAGCGTGAGCATAGAGTGTTTGAAGTGCACACTAGGAACACTCATGTACGTAAGCATGCACTGACGTGAGTGCACTACACAAAAATAGATGATGAGATTTCTGAGGCCAAATACAAGCAAGTGAATAACAATTTCATTTGAATGACTAAACCAATGTTAGCCTGTACAAAACTAAGGACCAGATGTTTGCTGAATGAGCTGCTATTTGAATGATGAATGATACAGCAACTAACTTTTTTGGTGGATGACTTTGGCAATTGCACGGCTGTTTATTTCAAGTATGGCACTGTGTTTTTTTTAAATGGCACTGCTATTGTGTATGTGTGGGACAACCCTTCTAACCATGCCTCGCTTACTGTTCATACTGCTGGTGCGGCCCAGCCAGGTGTCGAACTTCCCCATAGGCCACCGTCTGCTCATTGTTCAAACAGTCGTCAATAGCAACATGGACAGAGGGAGGAGCCATCTGTGACACCGCCTCTGGTAAAAAAAAAAACAAAAACAAAATAAAAAAACAAAAAACAGAAACAAAACTTTCAGGAAGTCAGTTTGTCTGTTTCTGCGCATTCAAGACCATGCCTGGCCGTCAGAGTCCAATTCATGGAATGACCCGCCATTTTGAGATGTGTTTTGGATCATGAGGAGAATTACAGTGTAAAAAATAGGATGGTGCAGACAAACAACATGGCCCTTGCTTCGGCCATTTGTAAACTCCCATTGTTTGCATCTGGGTGATTGTTAAGCAGAGTTTTCTCTGTGCTGCTGCTGTTGTTGCGGTAACTATTTTCGGTGACATGGGAGCAAAGCAGGGGCATCATTAAGTGTGTGACTTGGGGGGGCTGTGCTGTAATGTGGAGAGGATCAAATGCGAGGCATGGGATAGGATCAAAGGCAAGGGATAAACCCTGAAATTGCCCCGGCCATCTCGCCACTGCAATCAGTGGGGGCCGCGTCCTTGTGCTCCTGACCCTTCGGTGGACACCGCCGCCGAATTGGCTTTTCGGTTCATCAAGAAACGCCGTTTTGACACGGTCACACAGTCACAGACACAGGCAGACACACACACACACAGACACACACACACAAAAAAAAACGTCTCGGAAGAAGTGTCTAATTATAATTATCTGGTTCTTTTATCCCCACCAAACTAGGAGGGCACTCGAACACAGGGAAAAGGCAGACAAAGACAGATGTCCAGATCGTGTGGCTTTTTTTTTTCACACACTGGCAAATTATAACTCCTCCATGTACTTTACTCAATAGCCTCTTGTGAGCTCAATGGGGAGATGAACCACACTGAGAGGAATGATATTCATGGCTCTCTCTCTCTCTCTCTCTGTCTCTCTCTCTTTCTGTAGCTATTGAAAGGGAACTTTCCACTCTCAGTAATACAAATTAATCATAAGAGGAATGGAACTTTCCAGAAAATATATGTCTCAATTCATTTTGGTTGCCTTTTTGTGACAGGGGTGAAAACACACTTTACATTCTCTGTGTATCCAATGCTTTCTCTCTTGTTCGCTTACTCATTTATTCTCTCTCTCTCTCTATCTCACTCTCTCTCTCTCTCTCTCTCTCTCTCTCTCTCTCTCTCTCTCTCACACACACACATATGCACAGACTTTTTTTACATGCTGTTCAAAGGAGTAATTTGCAACTTTATCTCTACAAATGCGGTCACCCGTATCCTTGACATACAGTATATAACCTCGCTCTCTCTCATTGATCCAATACTAGGTTGTTAAAGGCTAAGGTCTTTACCCATGCTGCTATGTGTCAGGGTCCTGCTGCAGCTAACGGCAGTTTGTTCCCGGAATTAATTAAAGTAGAAAAACATTCTAATTCTAATGTCTAGAGATCCTCATCAAAGCATTACGGAACCAATGGAAAAGGAACACGCCAAACAGTCCGGGCCATTCATTTCATTTCATGCTAGTCAAAAGCAGAAAGGTCTCTCATCAATCTGGTCAACAGTTCTCCCACCAAATGTGAACCTCAAAGCAGTCAGAACTAAACAGACTATCAAGCTTCATTTCATCAACCACACTCTTTTTCTTACTCAAGCGTACTCTTTTATATACATCTTTTACTGAGATCTAGGCCTCTTTACGTAATAAATTATCTGAGTTAGCATTTGTGCATTGCGTCTCATCCTATTTTTATTTCCCAAAGGGGTGTTGTGGAGAGCGTGCTAATTTGTTAAAAGGGCCATTCGACTAATTAAGCTAACTTCAGCAGTTTTGGGAGCTACAGTCCAAGGATAGCCCACACTCATTTCATCATCATCAGTCCGTGTCACTTGCTGTCACGTCTGTTGCCTTAGCTTCTCAGAGAACTATGAGCCTCTCCTAAGACAGGAATACACTTCCACCTTTCCATCTTGGCATTGACGAGTTCTGCTGTGAACATGCCAGAAGATTATGATATTGTTTATCAATATGTCCTGTCAACAACTACAGATAGCATAGCTATCTTCCTCTGGTCATAGTAGCCTATGCTAAAGTTCCACGGAGTTCAACTGTCACTTCAAACTTTAGAAACTGTTTTTTTTTTTCATTCTAGCTACAGGTTAAGTATCCAAGGCATGTCTTGCCTAATCTCCACATCACACAAACACGTTTTCCTTTCCCATGACACTGAGTAAAAGCTCCAGTTGCTGTCTAGTTTTGATGCTGCTTGCTCCCTTTTGCCTGTCTCACATGTGACTGCACTCATGAAGCGTGCACTCATGAAGATGCTCGGTCTGTGTAAAATCCCTGCATTGAAGTTTGAGTGACTCCCAACATGCTGCCAGTACTCAAGGGGAAAACATGGATTCCTTCTGTATCTTTAAAGAGTCAGTCAGTCGATGGCATTAATCCACGGACAAAAAGAAACTACGAAATAAAACAATACAATTCCACACACGATTCCCAGAATCCCTGTTTAACCCTGTGACAGTCAGCTCTAGGAGTTTCCATAATGAAGTTCCCTCTTGTGTCAGAGGGATGTCTTGTATCGTATCGTGAAAAAAAAAAGCTCAAATGATGCACCCATGCAAGGCAGGATCAGCCAAAGCCCTGGACTCCATGAGCCCTGCGGCCTCAGCTTAGACACAGCCCAGCAGCACGTGTCATTTACACAACAGCCAATTATGGCTCTTTCTGGTCCTGACATGTTTACATGTTCATTTCTTCTCTGTGTGTCCTCCCTTTTTTTGCTCTTTGTAACTTTTTAAAAGAAAAAAAAACTTTCAATCAATGCTTACCTGCATTTCATGCAATGAGTATTTGGATTCGAATCATATATCCATAACGCCATGATGTATGTTTGATGGAGTTGTTGACTTTGAGCTGCTTCCTCACCTTCTTTGACTCTTTATAACGTTTTTTTTTGTTTTGTTTTTTTTTAAACTTTCAATCAATGCTTACCTGCATTTCATGCAATGAGTATTTGTATTCAAATAATATATCCATAACTCCATCATATATTTTGACTTTGAAATGCATCCTCACTTTTGCTGAGGTCCAGATATTTTAAACAACATCACTTCCTCGCACACAGGCTCTGCTCTCATGTGAAGCTCTAAGGGCATCAAAGTAATTTTACTGCTCTTAGGAAACACATTTTGACTTGTGAGCCACACATTTCAGACTCAAATTACACACTTTCTAAGGACACATGAACAAGAAAAACATTCTGGATGTTATTTTTCTATTTTACTATTCAAAATAATTTTAGGCCCCACTATTTTGATGTATTTGAGGTACGGAAGAACAAATATAATAATTATATATGTGTTTTTTTTTTCAAGCAAAAACACTGCAAAAAAAACACAGGCAAAACACTATATTTCATCCCAACAGAGGCAGCATGTGTTTCTTTTTTATTTTTGGTTACCTTGTATTTCTCTACCTCTGGCAAAACTATGAAGCATCTCACAATTCTTTTTATAAAATACTGTGCTATAAAGACAGGAAAAAGGAAAAAAGCCTTGATAAAAATACCAGTCGAAATCCAGGAACAATTAATCAGCATCAGATCTTTTAATTTTGTTCTGTGCTTTGTGGAAGCTTGTGTTTGAGGCAGGCAGGAATCATGTTCTGAAAAGAAAAAAAATCCTTCAAGGCTGTTGTCTAACATTCAGTGCATAACTCTTCATGGGTCACTTGCTTGTTTGTTTGTTTGTTTGTTGTGAGCAAAGTCTGCTCACTTGAGCTATTGCTATTGGGCAGCATTGAGATGACATAATGCCGTGCTGTTAAGTATTTATTGGGATGACACCATGCCTCTGCTTTTTATGTTGTGTTAAATCAGGGCAGATCTACCCTTATTTGTCACTTTCGGGTATATTTATAATGTTACTTTTTATCACCCTAGCAGGGATGATGTCAATGTTTTCCAGAGAGGGTGCCAGCTCAATGGCACAGATGAAATGGTGGATGGTGGTTTAACAGATACACAGGGGTCAGTGCACTGTAATGTAACAAGCAATAAGCCACTTCCACTGTGACAATTAAAATGTCCAGAAACTCACAACAAATCACAGTTAATTGTGTGTGTTTCTTTCTAACCCCAACCCCAACGCAGATATATTGAAGGTGCCCAACTTTCCAGAAATTAGGTCCTGTTGTTTTATGAGAGGGACAGTCCATCGAACACTGATCACACACAGACAGACAGACCCAAACACAGACACAGACAGACACACACACACACACACACACATACACAAACACACATAAACACACACACACACACACATACATGGGTGCAACAGGGGTGGGAGTTAGAACGATTTTAAGCCCAGCCTTGACATGATTATTATCTTAGAGTATATTTTTATGAATAGCAAAAGTGCCCAAAATGTCTGACAGTGCCCCTGCATACTCACACACACACACACACACACACACACACACACACACACACACACACACACACACACACACACGCACACACACATCCACACACGCACAGGTACTTCTTTCCTTTTCCCAGATGTTATGCTTGTGACCGGAAAGTTGAAGTTTGACCGAGCAGTTGCTCCATCAAGTGGCACTTAAAGGGCAAAGCAGATGTACTGTACTGTATGTATGAGAGGAGTTCCGGTGAAGGCTTTCGAAAAACTTTTCTCCAGTATAAATAAATGAGAGGACAGGACAGGACAGGGACAGGATGGGCCAGGCGCTCTGGGGGTCTCTCTCTCTCTCTGTCTCTCTGTCTGTCTCTCTCTCTCTCTCTTTCTTCTCTCTCTCTCTCTCTCTCTCTCTCTCTGTATCTCTCTGTGTCTCCATGACAGCTGAAGGCAGTGCTTTTAGGGGCAGCCTCCACCCCATCCACATCCTGCCTGACAGCTTCCAGATGATCGCTTTCAGTCAGCGGAGTGCTCAGCGCATTCTGACAGAGGGAGAAGGAGTTCCATCTGGTGTGTGTGCGTGTGTGTGTGTGTGTGTCAGCGCATCCACATGCCAGCGTACACCAGCCTGCTGGGCCTGCCTCAGCAAGCTGAAGGAGCCCAAGCTCCAACAGGAACACTCACACTCACCACTCACACTCGCAGATGAGACCAGCACTCTGATATTGATTTGCAAAAAAAAAAGAAGAAGAAGAAGAAGCAGAAGAAGGAAGAAGGGAAAAAAGAAGGGGGGGGGGGGGGGGAAGCAGACGTCCAGCTTTCTGATTAATGTCCCCATCTTGGCATCCCAGACTTACAAGCTCTAGTCCAAGAAAAACTCTAGACATGTCTATTTTTTGAAGTCCCATTAAGGCTAATCATGACCTCAAGAATGGGAGTTCAGATAGAGTCAACTAGACTCTTAGACAGCTTAAAAGTTCCTCTTACAGTGAGTCATTATCCCTTCACACGCTGTCTTATATAATTGTGACAGGCAGTCCAGCCATACATCTGATATTCGAGGTTTTATTTCTTTTTTAAAAGGCTACAGATGTTTACTGTATCCGTGTGCCTAACTAAACATATTTCATATTAATTGATATCATCAAAAGATAATCATGACTGACAGCATTATAAAAAAAAAACTTCAAATTGTATATGAAGTAAATGTAAATATGCAGTTGTATGAATGAATAATTAACTGCAAACCACCAACTCATTTCTGTAATATATCATTACTTGCTTAACATTAATTGCAGGAACTTAGAAGTGGTTGCTTTATTGAAAAGGCACAGCCACAGTGACTCTGATTGGAGGGGTGGATGCTGGGGGGTGAGAGCGCAGTGTGTGTGTGTGTTTGGTGGAGGGGGGGCATGGTATGTGGGTGTGTGTGGGTGTGGGGGGGGGGGGGGGGGCATAGTGACTGTGATGTGGAGGTTGAGAGCGCTGTCTGTGTGTGTGCTGTGTGTGGATGCTGGAAGGTAAACCCGTACTGACTGTGATGTGAGGGGTGAGAGAGCTGTGTGTGTGTGTGTGTGGGTGTGTGTGGTGAGGGGGGGTGCATAGTGACTGTGATGTGGGGGGTGAGAGCGCTGTCTGTGTGTGTGTGTGTGTGTGTGTGTATTTGTGTATGGTGACAGGGGGTGCATAGTGACTGTGATGTAGGGGGTAAGAGCGCTGTGTGTGTGTGTGTGTGTGTGTGTGTGTGTGTGGTAAGGGGGGGATGCATTGTGACTGTGATGTGGGGAGTAAGAGCGCTCTGTGTGTGTGTGTGTGTGTGTGTGTGTGTGTGTGTGTGTGTGTGTGTGTGTGTGTGTATGCTGGAAAGTAAACTGAGTAAAGCGAGGCGATGGCTGCCCTGGGGCTGTCTGTGTTCCGCATTCTGCAGCGCAGCAGTCTGCCCCGTCCGCCTCTCAGCAGGTGCAGCATACGCACACCAGGTAGCCGCGGCCTCCAACCACACGCCTCCCTCCATGAGTTATGGCAGCACAACTGAACTGAGAGAGCTTCATCTCATCTTCATCCGCGCTCTTCCTCCTCCTCCCCCTCTTCCTCCTCCTCACCCATCTCCTTCTCTTCCTCATCCTCCTCCTCAACCAGGTACCCGCAGCCTCCAACCACACGCCTCCCTCCATGAGTTATGGCAGCAGAACTGAACTGAGAGAGCTTCATCTCCCGCTCTCCTCCTCCTCCTCCTCCTCCTCATCATCGTCCTCCTCCTCCTCACCCTCCTCATCCTCCTCCTCCTCCTCCTCCTCTTCCTCCTCCTCATCCTCCTCACCCTCGTCCTCTTCACTCTCCTCATCCTCCTCCTCCTCCTTCTCCTCCTCCTCATCCTCGTCTATTATTTAGCGCTCCTCATCTCCATCGGAAAAGGTCATTTCCATACGGTGCTCCGGGGTGACACCTGGCTGATCCGGCCTCGTCTCTCCTCGCCTCTCCGCCTCCTCGTCTTTCAGGCTTCCCGCCGGCATTAAGATTCCAGGCCGCTGGAGGAGGAAGTGGTGGCCTCCCCTCTGACTCATTAGCGTGACCTTGCCACGACCCCGCGCCGCGCTGCCTGTCTGTCTGTCAGGAGCTGTGCGAGCGAGAGAGCGAGAGAGAGGAGAGATGCGCAGGACAAGGACGAGAGGGCACACACGCTGACGTCCGCGGCGGTGCGGCGCGGCTCTCACAGGTAGGTGAGAGACCAGCACCGGTGCCCACTGCCCAGGCTCTGCACCACCAGCAGCCAGCCAGCCAGCCAGCCAGCTAGGCAGGCAAAAGTTTAAAGATCCAATTTGCAACACAACTGTAACTTCATCTAAAAAAGTGAGCAAGGACAAATGTCTCAATTTGTATGCTGTCGAGGCGCTTTACATTCATGCTGTGTACTGTGTACGCCCTCCCTGCCAGAGGTGTGTGGGTAGTTCGGCTCCGGAGAGTAAAATGGATGCAACCGCATATTTGTTCCAACCCGCTCGCAAATCCATCTGATTCTGATAAGCATAACTCTCCAGCCCGGTCAGATAAGCTAATTAGCTAAATCCCCTGTGTTAGCCACACTGGCAGAACCAATACATACTGTAGCTGGACTGTTGCTCTGCGAAGCCGGCATTACAGTACCGCACCTCTGCTCATTGCTCATACTTTGCTTTTCAAGTATGCCCTTGGCCGCCACAACGCACACACATACACTGGCCAGCACTCGGCAAAAGGGTATCCTGTGCACCAAGAGGCACTACAAAACTGTGTAGATAAAAACAAAATAAATAAATAAATGAATGAATAAATAAAACTTTTCAGACTACGGCGCCGACCGTTAAGCCAATATAGGCCACACACCTGTGGAGGCTGGTGGATGTAAAAATAGGGAGGAAAAAAGGGAGGGAGGGTAGCAGTGGGTCGGAGTGTGGTTGGGTGGATACAGGCAGAGATGTTTGAAGGGAGAAGACACCTCACTAACAAGAACATGAAGAATTGTAGTGTCCACTGTGGTGTGGTTAACTATGCTCATAGGTCTAGTAATGGGGACACTTTGTATGGCTTTTCCAGCCAAAATTTACAAAACTGCACCCAGGGTAGTGGTTTTGTTAGTTGGAAAAACTAGTACTTCCTGTGAAATAAAGTGCCACTTCTTCACTGAATAGGATTCACTACTTTATTTAACACCAAGTTCACTCATGCATCACTCATTACATACTGGCAGCATACCTATGCTTTGCTATGCTATATTTGACCCCAAGGACCCCTGGTGGCCTAATCTAAATGCCTGAATAAAAACAGTATAACATTTACATTACTACATCCTGCATCCAAGACTATTTGGCTCACTAATGATACTAATGACCCCAGTCCTAGTTAGAGCTTGTGCATCAGTACATGCAAATGAGTCAATGATGGCCAACATCACAGGCTCCAGTAAGAAAGTAGTGCATGCAGCATTCAGACTAGTACATACAAAATAACAGACAGTGATAATGAATTAATATTACCAACACCTCAATAAAACTGTGTGTCTATTTGATTTTGATCAACAGTCAGTAAATTGTTAAAGAAAAAGCAGACTCCCAAACAAGACAGGCTTATTGGGTGAGTTGTCTGCTGTCAAAAGTGTGAAAAAAAGACAAAGTTATTAGAGGTCATTTGGATGTTTAATGGACTTGATATCATTAGACCTTGTGATGAAACACCACAATATGATTCTTTCTGCTTTTGTTTTTATCAGTTCAGATATACAACTTTGTCCAAGTGTGCTTTGTGCAGAAAATTGATTTAACTTGATTTAAGTTATGATGTTTACCTATGCATGAGCCTTTGGAAACTCAGTGCAATATAGAATACAATGTCACCCTTGAACATGACGTAAAAAACGTTTTGCTTCTCCTTGAAATCGCCTTTTCAATGCATAACTTTCAATAAGGCATTACAGCCTACATCAACTGCTTTAATGGAAATCTTTGACAGTGCTTTGTTCATCTATCGCTATCGGTAAGCCAGGGCAGGTTACGTCTGCTATTTCTGAACAAGCAAACAAGTTGACATGTTATCTTTCACTAGTTGGACCGCTTCTTGTGCAACCTTGTGCTGTGATGTCATGACAAATCTCCCCAAAATACCCTCAATTATGAAGACAAACAAAGCCCTTGTGCCCTCAAGACGAAGGTTAGAAAAACAAGGCATTAACACAGTAATAAAACCACCTTGAAACTTTGGTCTGGTCTGACAATTGCGGTTGTTGAAGAAAAATGAGCGATTGTCTGGCCTTTAAAATGGGACATATTATGAAATTATTATTATATTTTTTTTAGTGCTGCTTGGTGACATAAATTTCAGTCTCTGGGGTGTCTCGGACCACTCATGCTGAAATATGACCATCCAGCTTCAGGTCAGCTTCTCATGAGACGCATAGATAAAAAAAAAAACATATAATTCAGTGACCCATTTGGTCTTGCTGTTTAGCATGACATCACAGGAACAGTTTGTGTCTCCATCCACAACCTCATATCAAACCAACATCGAAACATTGACCTGGCTGGTTCCTTATTACAACTCTTGCAATAACGGTAAAGTCTGGACACACACACACACGCACCCTTACACCCACACACACCCTCTCTTTCTCACACACACACACACACACACACACACACTCACACACACACACACACACACACACACACACACACACACACACTTTAATGTTAAAGTCCGGTCCTTAAAACACTCCCATCAGAAGCACAAGCCAGTGTGCACTGTTACACGTGTAGATCATTTGGCAAAAACAATCAGGTCTCTGCAGCATATGCTGCAGGTGTCTGTCAGAGGAGACTCAGCACAAATAAACACTGTCTGTCTGTCTGTCTGGGATGTTTATTTCATATGCTGCCGTCTCTGCGGATCCCCAGGAGCTGAAGTCCGTCCACCAAACCACTGTTTTGTGGCTTCTTGTTGAATGTAAACAGCTCCCCCCAGACCCTACAGTGGGCGGTTCGGTTTAGGTGTTCTCCAATGATGTCATTAGCAAATAATCAGAATTACCAACATCTCAAACTAATTGTGTGTCACAGCAGCAGTGAATGAAACAGTAAGCTTTAGCAACATAAACTTAAGACAATCTTTAATGACATAAACTTAGGGCAGCAGAAAGAGGAAGGGCAATGGACAGAAGCGCTTAGCCACCAGAGGGGTCACACAAGGATTGACACATAGCTGTAGTTTCCCAGGTAACATGAGGATTGACACATAGCTGTAGTTTCCCAGGTAACATGAGGATTGACACATAGCTGTAGTTTCCCAGGTAACATGAGGATTGACACATAGCTGTAGTTTCCCAGGTAAGATGAGGATTGATATGATTGACATGACCAGGGCATGGTGACAAGTGTCCTGCTGGTTGGAGATAGCAGGGTAAGGAGGCTTTTCCCAGACATCAGGAGACATGGTCATACATCTCCACTTTAAAATTCGCTCTTACAGCATATTACCCACCATCACCACACACACACACACACACACAGGCACACACACACAGACACGCACACACACACACACACACACACACACACACACACACACACACACACAAACACACACACACACACACACACACACACACACACAAACACACACATACACAAACCTAACACACAGACGTTTTATACATGCTGTTCAAAGGACACACCAATATTCACACACACACATACACACACACACACACACACACACCACACACACACACACACACACACACATAGCAATATTCACACACACATGTGCATACTCAGAACCTACGAATACCCTATAGGGGAGGAAAAGGGCACTGTTACATCTGCTGAAATGGTAACATGTCCCCTCAACTTCTGCCTCAGAGTCAATTTCCATTTGCTTCCCTTTAACTGTTGCTGAAGGCTATGTGTGGTATGAGAAAAGAAAGCCAAAGATTGTCTTAACTAGCATTGATTTCACCCTTATTTCCTCCACCAAACTGAATCGTGCCAAGTACAAACTGAATTGTACAGTGTAGCAGAAGTTAACACTTTAAGACACTAGCCACAAACTGATTAATGAACATGCCAGGGACACAATAGCTGTGCAGGGACACTGCATAGCCAGCTGCATCTTAAGAGTAACTGGATATTATGGGATGTGTATATGTGCTTACTGCACGTTGGGCACTCTGCTGTTGTAGCATCCAACAGCAGGTGTGTTTGTATGCCCGTGTGCACACAAATGAAGATTCTGGAATTAATCTGCCAGAGATCTAGAGTGCTGTCATTGTCATTGTTTACCCATTATCAACTGTACTTGTCACCAATTTGTTTTATATTGTCCTGTTGTGTGACTTTTACACTATGTGTTGTTTTTATTGTTGTTTGTATTTTATTCTGTATATCTGACTGAAAGACACATTTCCCTTTAGGATAATAAAGTAAACTGTACTGAACTGATCTTAGCATGCATCCATATGAATCATGTCACCATTAAAGATACCTCTGGCCATAACAATCACATTAGACGTCTAAAACCCATGGCTTGTAAACTACAAACACAAAGAAAAGGTCTGGAAAATGTAGCAAATCTTAAACTTTTTTGTCTAGGGCAAGAGACTAACGTATCCCTTTGTGCTGAATTTGTAACTATTCTCTGACTATTTTCAGTAGGTCCATAGGCACTAGTGGGTTAACTGAAATGTCTGTTCCTTACATTCGTAAGACATCTGCTACACAAACATCCTGTTGTTAATACATCTACGCGTATTCCCTCTGTGCAGACTGTGTGTATAGGATAAGATCATTGCAGCTTCTCTCTGTTGAATAGAGCACCCATGTACACTCATTGACATCACGAAATCTCGATCTATCTAACGAGTCAATGACATTTAGCCTTCCTTGTTTAAAGATGCCATTTCGCCTCCCTAGGCATCTGTCTATTCAGTGCTATATCGGGTAATGAGAGAGAAGCTGCACTGAAAATCTCAGTTTGACCTTATCGGTGACATTTCTAAACACTGACTTTCTTCCCTCTGAATGGCGTTTGCTTTGTGTGAGTAAACAGTATCAAGTGTCCTGCCAGTCCACAATGTCCTTTACAGTAAGTATCTAAGCAAGTTATTAACATAAGCAATAAACCGACGTCACATGATTTATTGGCCTTCTTTGTTTTGTTATGCTGCCATGTGCATTATGCCTGTTGAGTTATCTTTTAAAAGTTAAGTATCTTTTAAAGCTTAAGTCATCTAACCATTGTGGCCAATGTTCACACACTTGATGTTGGTATGTCATGTCTCAAGACTCTGTGATCCAACACCAGTATGTAGGCTGAATTTGCAGGTTAAATCTTGAATAAAATAAAAATGAATAATGAATAAAAGTGAATAATGAATAAAAAAGTGTGTAAAAATCTGCCGGACAAGGTGACATGGCCCTGTCCTATGCCCTATGAAGGTGGCTTGGCCATCCAGTAGGCACTTTTTGTCTTGCAGTGACTGTCAGGCACTTGTGCTGAAGATTAAATTAAAAATTAATTTGAATGGTTAAATCAAATCTGCCCCAAGCAAATCAAGTGCATGTAATCCTTTAGAGATCCAATCGAAAACCTCCAAACAGACATAGGCTGATATGTATCCCACTTGCAGCTTTGTAGTATTTCACCTATGAGATTTGAGTCTCGACAATACAGACACCTACGAGCTTACTGTTTGGCAAGCAACAGTCGGTCACTAGGACACATAGACTGTATATCATATACAGTCAATGCTAGGACCTAATTTTATGTGTTAAAACGGCAAAACAGTGTAATTACAGCTTAATTATCAGATTAATTCCAAACACTGTAAAGGCTAGTTTTGTGGCAGAGGGTATTTCACATTTAAGCACCTTTATTTTTTAGAGTGTACCAAGAGATGAGCAACCCGGCTCCAGTGGCTAAAATCCAGTACCACATATTTTATATTTATATTAAAGGTATAGATGGATGCTATCCACTAGCAACTGATGGCTTTAGCTTTGACATTTAATCAGCATGTCTGCTCCTGGGGATTCACACCTGTGGGAGCCATCAGTTACTTGGGTAGTCTGCAATGGCTCGCTTTAATCTCCAATTTTAATGTGTTCTTTTTGAAAATCAATTATGTTATTTGACATTTTGTCTCCTTTAAAGTGTTTTGACAGGTTCTGGCAAGTTTTTGCAAAACTTTACTTGTATATGTAGGCAAAGTTTACCACTCCTGTCCCTACAGATGGGGTTCATGAGCCCACTATCACTCTAAAAAATAATGGGGCCAGAACTGGGTCTTTAGAGTGATGCCATAGAAGAACCTTTTTAGGTGCTTCAAAGAACCATCAAGGCAACAGTTCTTTAAAGAACCATTTGACACTGATATGACATAGCATAGCCCATTATGATCTTAGGCTCTAAAGAACCATTTCTACTGTGAAGAACCTTTCACACAATGTAATGGTTCAACAAGTAGTTTTCACTCTCCATGGAACCATCCAGAGATTTAAAGAAATATTTAAGCACCTTTTTTTACCCAGAGATGGGCAACCCGGCACCAGTAGCAACATGGCTCATGGCACATGGCAACGTCAATGACGGGCAACTTGGACTCAGATGATACAATCCATTATCACATATCCAAATAACATGATTCCACTGTTGCACTTAATACAGTTAGATTAACATCTCCACCTGATTTAAGAGGTGTGCTAAATAAAATCACCTAGAACTTGTCTACCAGCATAATTTGAGAGTCCAGGTTCAGATTCTGTATGTGACCCAGATAGGTGACATATCTCATTAACATTATTCAGAAGTGTTAATGCTGAAGTATTTAATGTCAAATATTTTTAGAGTACTGTTCTTTTACACTTGCGCATTTTACTTTCTAGCTATGTTTAGAAAATCAACTGTTGTCAGTGGATTTATAAGAAATGCTTCTTATATGTGAACATATCAGGTGACTAGAAAGAAATCTCAAATCCCTCTCTTGTTTTTCTAACCATTGTCTTCTGTTTGGTGTCAGGCTGTATAAATGGGCCATCGTGCGAAAGAGTTTGATGGATCCAGCAGCTGTGGAAAGGCAACCCATACCATGCCATTTCAGTTAATTCTCTAAAACCCACTTCTGTCTGATGCCCTGGTCCTACTTGCTTGTCAAGTGTTTCTTCTTGTGTTCATCTGTGTTGTTTTTGTTTTATAGAGTGTAGCCTGAACCGCCATAAACCCCCCTTAGGAAATGCTCCAGTTTTGTGTTTTCCATTCTTTTTGGTGTTTGAGAACAGTCCTCCAGAAACATTATCAAACAGATCATTAAGTCACCATCAAATAGGGCACAGCGCGTGCTGCATTCGGGGCTTTGAGTAAGCTAATTGTGATGCAGTGTCGGGTCATACGCAACCATGGGAACCAAATGTGTCACAACAGTATGCAGCCCCCCCTCTTTCTTTCTGTTTCTGTTTCTTTTTCTCTCTCAGAATGGTGCTGTCTCTCTTTTTTCTCTCATTCGCCCTCCATCTCTCTCTCTCTCTCTCTCTCTCTCTCTCTGAAGACCCTCACTAGTTCCGCCTCCTTTTTGCACTTTTCCCTCACCCCCCTCACACTCTTTCTCTTTCTCTGTCTCCTTCTCTCTGTCTTCCTTCTCTTTTCTCTCCCTCTCAAACTTGCCATGCTCATTTGCACGCCTCTCTATTCCCTCTTATGCTCTCTATCTCTCACACTCTCTCTCTCTGTCTCTATCAGCTTGTGGCCTCTTAGCTCCCTCCTCTTCTCTGCTACTCCTCTCATCCAACTACCATCCCCACAATGTTTTCTCTATTAATTACATCCCCTTTCATTGGCCACCGTTTCCCCTGTCCTTCATCCCCCCCCCCCCCCCCTAACCCCCACTCCCCAGGCTGTGCTATTTCATCTCCCCCGGCTCATCTCCTCTCTCTGCTGCCGCTGAATTGTTCTGGCAACTGGAAGATGGTAAGACATACAAATGACCCCTCGGCGATGGCTGTTAGCAGCTTCACAGGCATGCAAAAAAAGGACAATACTTTTCTGTCAGAGAGAAGAATAAAAAATATATAATAGAGTTACATGCTGGAAAGCGTAGCATTTTCTCTTTCCTTCTGGTTCTTTTGATTAGATTGTATATCTATATCTATATATTGTAGAATAATGTTTTGTGTTTCTACTTAGCTTTATACTGGCAATGTCTGCCTGTCAGTCTTTTGTGGTACAATCTAATCTCCAAAACAAAAAAATTACTTGAGAAAGCTGCAAACTGAAGACATAAAAAAGGCTGGAATCACTGGAACATGGGAAAGGGTCTGGTCGATGGATTTTGTGGTCGATGGACTACATTTATTTAACAGCGAAATTGCAGAGAGAATAATATGCTCAAGAGTTGTTTTATGTGATAGACTAGCTGGCTTTCTACTCTTTGTTCTTTTTTTTGTAGATTTACTTTTGTCTGAGAGAGGATACAAAAAAACACTTTGAGCATGGTCACTGTAAGGAGATGACAGTGACTAAGAAGGAACACAGCCTTTTATCTTCACTCAGTCCCTATCTCTGTTTGCAATCGGTGTTCTTTGCTGATCTTTTCCCCATCAACGGCCACCATGTAGGCTACTAGCCTAGCCTTACAGTAATATTGCAAAAACACTATTACGCTACATCATAATAATGTTGTCGCACCGTACGACTTTTTCGACCAAACGAGGCCTCTGCAACAACGCTAGTATGCAACATCACATAATGTTGTCGCACCGTACGACTCTTTCAACCAAACGAGGCCTCTGCAACAAAGATATTATGCAACATCACATAATGTTGTTACCCTATACATCTGGTTTCGACCAAACGAGGCCTCTGCAACAACACTAATATGCAACATCACATAATGTTGTCGCACCGTACGCCTGGTTTCGACCAAACGAGGCCTCTGCAACAACACTATTACGCTACATCACATAATGTTGTCGCACCGTATGACTCTTTCGACCAAACGAGGCCTCTGCAACAAAGCTATTATGCAACATCACATAATGTTGTCACACCGTACGCCTGGTTTCGATCAAACGAGGCCTCTGCAACAACACTATTACGCTACATCACATAATGTTGTCGCACCGTATGACTCTTTCGACCAAACGAGGCCTCTGCAACAAAGCTATTATGCAACATCACATAATGTTGTCACACCGTACGCCTAGTTTCGATCAAACGAGGCCTCTGCAACAACACTATTACGCTACATCACATAATATTGTCGCACCGTACAACTCTTTCGACCAAACGAGGCCTCTGCAACAACACTATTATGCAACATCACATAATGTTGTCACACCGTACGTCTGTTTCAACCAAACGAGGCCTCTGTGTGGCGGGGACAGACAGTGGCCACCCCTGGTGACACTGGCGTCATGGCGGAGCCCCCTCGCTGGGCATTGGCTGTGAATTAACGTTATCTCCTCGCGTTCACACACCGTCCCCGACCCACGAACAGAAGCCCACGCTGGGGCCAGCCGCGCAGGGGCTTATCTCGCCCAGCGTGAGCGAATTTAACAGCTCAGCTCTCAGCTGCAGCAGCAAGACAGTAGGCCTCAGTAGGTGCGCACACACACACACACACACACACACACACACATACACACACACACACACACACACACACACAGAAAGCCCCATAGCAATTAACCCCCTCCCCTGCCTCCCCAAAACATTGAAAATGTAAAAACACATATATACAGTATATATAGTGTATATATGGTGTTTTTCCTTTGCACACTTCTTAAAAGTCTCTCCCGAAAACATACCCCCCCTTTATCCAGACAAGTTGTGTGAAGTAAAGGGATGGAAAGATAAGGAGGAAATTGCTTTACACACACAATTTTCTAGCAACTTTAGCACTGCGGCGGGCCCTCCTGTGCTTCTGTGCCGAGATACAGTGTACAACAGACCTGCCTAAAAATAACACCCTATGCACAGAACACTCTACTCTATGCAATCCTTATAATTAGGCCGGGTAATTTAATTAACATTTTTGCTGGGATCCGGAGGAAAAAAAATAATTGTTGTTATTAATTGACACTCTGCCTGAAACCATGATAATTACTTCTCTCAAGAGCAGGTAAAACTGGTGTGTCTTCAGCATTTGCGGGGGAACGTTTTTGGTAAATTAGACTTAATGCTATGCTCTGATTATCAAAATACCCTGCAAATCTATCCTCTGGAAATGAGAAAGAAAGTGGCTTAGGATTGACTTATCGGATTTGCACTTTTCAATTGCATTCGGCTAAGGAACAATTCAATTTATTCCCTGAACTTTGAACCACAAGTCAAACAGAGATCTATATGCACACTAGCTTTAATGGATAATACACTAAAGTAAGTGAAATTGCCCCTTTCTCCCACATCCTTCTTCAGCATAGGTGCACTGTATGTGTGGAAGAGAGAGGGAGAGAGAGAGAGAGAGACAGAGAGAGAAAGAGAGTGTGTGTGTGTGTGTTCATGCAGCTATGCACTGTGCCCATTCCCCACATCAGAGACCAATAACTGTCCTGACCTTAGCTGTATTTAAATCTGAAGTCAATCAAACTCCCAAGTCTAGCCAGAATGCCTCGCTAAGCAGTGGGCAGCATAAGGGTCCCTTCCAATAAATTGAGTGACACATCCATTGGCAAGAAATTCAGTAGCCATAATGTCAATGTATGCCATGCCTTTTGTTCTCATTTCAGTGGAAGGAAGGAGGGGAAAAAGAAATAGGGCTTTCCTACCCCCCCTTAAAATGTCGGCTGTGGGAATCTAGAATCAGAATTGAGAGGCACGTTTAGGCCCTAGACGATGAGTATCATTCAGTGTTTTATGCCAAAACAACACAACAAGAATGAAAAATCCACAATGACACGTTACTCCCTCTCCACAGTCCCCGCAGTCGTCTGTTATATGCTCTGCTTTTTTTCTGTTGATGGCACACTGAATGTCAGCATTAATGCCGCCGTCTCATGAAAAGGACATCTCTGAGGTTTTAACAAAAGCTTTAAAATCCCCTTGTACAGGAGTCTCATATCCTGGTAAAACACATCAGCACCTGTTTCTGTCTCATGAAAAAGGCACCGCCATCATAAATCGCCCTCTCCTTGTGTAGATGCCTTTTTGAATACATCTCTTCAGAAGAAGATGCTGTAAAGGAAAAAAAAGATGACAAAATCCCGCTGTGTGTGTCATGTAAAACAGGAGAAACGTGAAGGTGTGGTGGTTGGGCGGCGGGGGCCGGGGGGTGGGAGTTGTGGGGGGTGTTGGGGGATTACGAGGCAAGGGAAGATTTAAGCGTTAAAAAAAAAAAGCTCGAGGAAAAGGGAGGGAAAAGTGTTTCACACCCAGCCAGCCGGTGTGGTATGCCACAGACCTGCCTGACAGTGGATGACGATGATGGCGGCTCAGCCCCCCTCCTCCACCTCACCACCTCAGCCCCCTCTTCCACCTCAGCTCAGCCCCCCTCCTCCACCTCAGCCCCCTCTTCCACCTCAGCCGCCCCCCTCCTCCTCCACCTCAGCCCCCTCCTCCACGAGCCACTCACTCAAGCCCCCCTAGCCCCCCGGGAGTCAGTCGTGCTTAACATGGTAAACCCATTTCATGGCCTATCAAGCCCCACCACTTCAAGGCACCCACGACACAAGATGAGATGCAGAAATGACAAGATCGAATTGCAGGGAAAAAAATGGGGGGTGGGTGGAAGGGGTGGGGGGATCAAACCCATCTCCCAATCAAAGTAGGTCTTTCTGTCGCTGAGGTTCTACCCTAACACGGTTCCTAAGACCCTGATGTCACTGAAGAATTTGGGAAATAACAGAGCTCACAGGCACAAATGAAAAAGCGAAAGAAAAAAAAGGCTAAAAATAAAAAAAGCAGTGGGTGTTTTTTCTCAGCTAGCTCAGTTAGCATTGCAGCATGTCAGACTTCTTCTTCCCAAAAACTGTTTTGCATTTTCCTGCTGCTTGATCCCTTAACCAGGTTATATTTCCATGGCAACCGCAGGTATTTCATTTTTTTTTTTATTTCTGTATTTTATTTTTTTTAGAGCTAAACTTTTTTTTGTTGTTCATCGGGCTCCATTTGCACAGCTTCTGCCTGCCTTGGATCGGTGTCACAGTCAGTTTGGAGTCGGGTAAGTTGCTGCCGTTGCCGCTGCTGCTACTGCTGCTCTGGTCCTCATGAATAAATGACAGTGTTCCTATAAGGCCCCAGCAGGTGAAACACAGCTGGCATCTAATGGCACTTCCCATCCGACTGATCTAAGAAGAAGAAGCATTCTCAGAGAGAGCATCCCCAGAGCTCACACACAGAGACCGGAGAAGAGCTACATCTTTACAAGGTCACCAGGTTAATTTAGCAGGGAAATGCAAAAAAAGCTGCATTAAGGTGTGCCTTTTCATGCTAGATACTTTTGATTTTACCTTGGATTCAACAAAAGCACAGTCAGGTTCTTGTCTTTTTCCGACACACTTTTTGGCCATGCATTTTGGTCTGAATCTTTAAAATGGCCACAAATGGATGTGAGACCAAGCGTTGCAGTGCCACCAGAAAGTCCACGCATGTGACTGCACGCACACACCCATACACACACCCACACACACCCACACACACAAACACATTGACACACAGGCAAATATATACAGTATATCTACACACACACACACACACACACACACTTACACACACACACACACACACACACTTACACCCACACACACACACACACACACACCCACACACACACACACACACACACACACACACACACACACACATACACACACCCACACACACAAACACACACACAAACACATTGACAGACATGCAGGTGCAAACATGCTTACCTTCCCAGGTGATGCAGCAAGTTATTTCAGGGCTGCCCCAAAGACAAAAGTGGTAAGGGGGGGGTCGCATTAATTATTCACTTGGGCGGGTGTTTACTTTTGTGTCAGAATGGCA
>CM059279.1:6685453-6697953 GCA_030347295.1 Setipinna tenuifilis
ACATCATCCTCTCCTCCACCCCCCCACCCCCCACCCCAACTTCATTTCCCTACCCTCCCCTTCACCATGAGTGTAGAGGTTTACAGATTGGTGGTTTGGGATACAAAATGAGTTTTTGGCACTGTTGGTTCTGCTCCAGGGAAAGAGTAGCCTGTTGCTGATCTATTGGCTTCTCTGTGCAGCGTGCAAAGGGTGACTGTCATTATCCACAATGCTCAGCAGTTCGAGGAAAACAAGTTGAGAGTGCATGTAGGTGTAGATTGGATGGTTAGTGAGTTGTTAGGAGGTGTTCTTGGAAGAGAAAGGTTTTTTAAGAGCCTCTTAAAAAAGAGAGAGGGATGACTGCTACAAAAAGGGACTACTTTGCTTTCCACAAAGTAAAAAAACTTCCAAAACTTTGGTAATGACATTTCTAATAAAAAAGTAGGAAAATTAGAGCGAGATGACAAAGTACTAAACACGTGAGAAACACAGCAGCAGCAGCAAGGTGAAGCAGTAGTAAGCCGTTGTTGCAAAATATAACAGCACATTAAAAAGCTAACATTGATAATGACATTTATAAAAAAAAGAAAGAAAGAAAATTAGAGAGTGATGAAAAGGTGCTAAAGAAATGAGAAAAACAGCAGTAGTAAGCTGTTCCGGCTCAGTAAAGACCAAATGGAGCAGCTTCTACTTCTGCTCAGCGGAAACCTCCTTACAAAGATGTCCTCCCCCTCACAGTGGTGCAGAGGCTGCTGAACGCACTCAAACTGAGACCAAAACTATTCTTCTCTAAATGTATCATCTTGGCATGTTTAGGAGCTCTCTCCACCACATACACAAACAAACACTCAGAGGCACACACTTAGACGCACACACACTTAGAGGCACACACTCAGAGGCACACACGTAGAGGCACACACATAGAGGCACACACACTCAGAGGGAAACACTCAGAGACACACGCACTTAAAGGTACACACTCAGAGGCACACACTTAGAGGCACACACTCAGAGGAACACACTCAAAAGCACACACGTAGAGGCACACATTTAGAGGAACATACGCAGAGACACACACTCAGAGGGACACATTTAGAGGCACACACACGTAGAGGCACACACACTCAGAGGCACACACTTAGAGGCACACACTTAGAGGCACACACGTAGAGGCACACTTAGAGGAACATACGTAGAGGCACACACTCAGAGGCACACACACTCAGAGGTACACACTTAGAGGCACACACTTAGAGGCACACACTCAAAGGCACACACACACTTAGAGGCACACACTCAGAGGCATTCACAAATAATCGTCAGGTCTTATCAGCAGAGGCTGATCTAAGTTGGGCAGAGAAGGATGGCCAACTTCTGTCTGTCTCTCTCTCTGTCTGTCTCTCTCTGTGCCTTCTCACTTTCTCTCTGTGCCCCCCTCTCTCTTTCTCTCTCTCTCTCTCTCTCTCTCTCTCTCTCTTTCTCTCTCTCTTTCTCTGTCTCTCTCTGTGCCTCTGTCACTTTCTCTCTTGTGCCTCCCCTTTCCCTCTCCCTCTCTCTCTCTCTCTCTCTCTGTCTCTCTCTGTGCCTCTCTCACTCTCTCTCTTTCGCCCTCTCTCTGTTTCTATCTGTGCCTCTCTCACTCTATTATTGCCCCCCCTCTCTTTTGCCCTCTCTCTCTCTCTGCCTCTCCCTCTCTTTCTGTCTCTCTCTCTGCCTCTCCCCCTCTGTCTGTCTGGTGACCTTTGAAGCTGTTTTTTCGAGTGCAGACTTGTTTATACCCACTGCCATCATTTGCAACAGGTCAGACCCTTCTGCTTCAGAAAGAATTAAAGCTCCCGTAAGCTCTCTCTATCACACACATACACACACTCACACACACACACACACACACACACGCACACACACACACACGCACACACACACACATGCACACACACACACACGCACACACACACACACACACACGCACACACACACACGCACACACACACACATGCACACACACACACACACACACGCACACACACACACACACGCACACACATGCACACGCACACGCACACGCACACACACACACACACACACACACAGCACATAAACAGAGGACACAGCCTAGCAGGAGGTAGAGGGGAGCTGAGACACACTTCCCTCCCTGTTAAAAAAAGAAACTGCTTAATCATATTGATAGCATCTGTTGCACTGCCTCCTCTCAGGACAGCAGAGCCATCAAGCATGAACATAAGGACCTGCGCTTTTTGCCCCAGCTCAAAGATACAGCAGGTGCCAATTAGACTGAAGGATCAATACACCTTTTAACAGTGCCTATTTTTGTCATTTTAATAGGCTACCCTTCTTCACAATTTTAAGGTCTGAAGTTGCAGTAGTTTTGTCATTAAAGCTCTCTCCCATTATCGTGTTTGGATGTTTTGATTAGATTGGCCCTGAATATTGATGTATAGGCTACCTGAAGCTGCACTCACAATGGAAACAATGGTTCTTCAGAGTGATGCCATAGAAGAACCTTTTTTCAGTGCTTCAGAGAAGCGTCGAGGCAACAGTTCTTTAAAGAACCATTTAACACCGATATGACATAACGTAGCCTATCATGACCTCAGGCTCTGAAGAAACATTTTTTATTGTGAAGTACCTTTCAAATACACGCTAAAAATAAAGATGCTTAAATGGTTCTTTAACCATCTCTGGATAGTTCTATGGAGAGTGAAGGTTCTCCTATGGCATCGATGATCTGGTACTGGCCCAATTAATTTTTAGAGTGTGGATGCTGAAACAGTTTATTGACCTCACCCAATGCAATGCAAAGACACATGCAGTAAGAGAATAAGTTTGGGGAGGACTTTCCCTTGCATTTCACTCCTTCCTGTAAGGGTTAGAGAGTTATTTGAGGGAGATTAAACCCAGTGATGGGTGATATTTATGTGTCAATGATTCATAAAGTACAAACCCTGCCACATATTTGATCCGACCATTTCCTGAACCAGATGATAGCAATTAGCGGACAAGTCCTCAGACAGGTAGAATGGCTAATTAGTAATATCACCTGTGTTAAGTACATGGGCAGAAGGTCATCATGTCAGGGTTTTTACTTTCTGAGTCCAGGATTCACACCTCTGGTGATGTCTTTATCTACATAAATCAGATGATGTTATATTGTGGAAAAAACCTTATCCTCATCAGTTTCTTTTTTTAAATCTTAATTAAACATACAAATTTAGCAAAACATATCCACGACTACACCTGCAAAAAAAAACACACTCCTTTTCTGAAGTGTTATCAAGAGCACAGCAGTGCCTGGTAATCCTTCCTCCTCCCTGAGGAGTCCAGAGTTTGGTTTTTCACCAGCAAACACAGCAGGCGGTGACTACATATTGATTTGCAGGTGGGCTCCTGAGGACAGAGGATTACAACTCGCATTTGGCCTCAGGGAGACACAGATTGATTTCTATCCCACATCCAGGCACGCCCGAACGAAAAGAAAGAAAGGAAAAAAGAAAGAAAGAAAGAAAGAAAGAGAGAAAGGGGAAAGAAAGAAAGAAAGAAAGAAAGGGAGATAATTTCATCTTTTGCGAACAGGTGCAGCCACATATTACTGCAACACGTGTGGAATAATTATTCGATGATCCAAGGGCCTACCAGTGATGGGCAACCTGGATTTAGAAGATATAAGCTAATGCCACATCATCACCTGGTTTTACCTGTATACATAATATACACTGATTTGAATAATTAACTCCTCTACCTGGCTGAACAGTTCAGCTACTTTACATTACACTTAGCTGACGCTCTTATCCAGGGTGATCCAGTTATTTAGATACAGGGTTTCAGTTAGAGTCCCTGCAACAATGTGGGGTTAGATGCCTTGCTTAAAGGCACTTCAGTCATGGATAAGGGGGCAGGAGAGCACTAGTTGCCCCCCCCCATTCTTCCTACTACAACAGGAATTGAACATGCAATCCTCCGATCCCAAGACCAACTCTCTAGCTGCTACTGCAAGCAGAATCAGCTGTGAAATACTGAAACAGAAACATGGCAGTGGAGTCTAGCTTCTGAAGCCAGGTTGCCTATCTCTTGTTTAGGCTGAAGCATAGAGTGCTTCAGTGTCAACTGGATAAGCTTACCTTAGTTTGTTTTCTTGGGAATGCATGATTGAACAGGCCCTTGTTTTCTTCGCCAGACATCAGAATGTGCAGAGATCAAAACCTGCACCATAGGTGGGTGCCATGCTGTGATTCGGCGCTCATTTCTAGTGTACCAACACAGCCTTGGGAAAATAATGAAATAAGAACTTCACAGACGCCTGGTTGGCCCTGTCTGCGTCCGTGCGTGAGATGACATTTGTGTTGTCTGCACCGATGCTCACTGAGCCATGCGTCTACAGAAAGAGGGAAGACAGACAGACACAGACAGAGATAGAGAGAGATAGAGATAGAGAGAGAGAGAGAGAGATGTAGGGAGAGAGAGCGAGAGAGAAAGAGAGAGATAGGACCACAGAGAGAGAGAGATACAGATAGAGACGCAGAGAAAAAAGAGAGATAGAGACACAGAGAGAGAGAGCATGAGAGACAGGGAGAAAAGGGGGAAAATAGA
The DNA here is from genome assembly GCA_030347295.1 of Setipinna tenuifilis. Classification (NCBI taxonomy): domain Eukaryota; kingdom Metazoa; phylum Chordata; class Actinopteri; order Clupeiformes; family Engraulidae; genus Setipinna; species Setipinna tenuifilis. The sequence continues at coordinate 6,690,041 of CM059279.1, forward strand.
GAGAGAGAGACAGAGAGAGAGAGAGATAAAGAGAGAGAGAGAGACACAGAGAGACAGAGACAGAGAGAGAGAGAGAAAAGGGGGAAGATAGAGACGGTGGATTGCACACCATTGCATCAGTCTGAGCCCCTCGTCAGCAGCACAGATACAGTAAAACACACGCTGCCTTTGGTCTGCCACCCACTCCAGTCCCCTACAGTGGTCTGCCACTCACCACCCCCACCCCCACCAGCACCAGATTCACCACCCCCACCTCCACCAGCATCACCACCCCCACCTTCCCCAGCACCAGCATCACCATCACCCCAACCCCCACCCTTTTGGTCTGCCACCCACTCCAGTCCCCTACACCCACCAGCCCCTGCCACTCACGACCCCCACCTCCACTCCCACCAGCATCACCATCAGTGTCACGACCACCCCCTCCACCTCCACCAGAACCAGCCTCAGTACCAGCATCAGGACCAGCTTCAGCATCAACACCCCCACCAACCCCCTACACCCACCAGCCCCTGCCACTCACCACCCCCACCCCCCCCCTCCACCCCCACTCCCACCTCCACCAGCAGCAGCGTCACCACCCCCCACCTCCACCAGCTTCAGCACCAACACCCCCACCAGCATCAGTACCAGCATTACCACCCCTACCTCCACCACCCACCTCCATCAGCATCACCATCAGCATCACCCCCGCCCACCTCCACCAGCATCAACACCAGCATCACCACCCACACCTCCACTCACCACCCTCACCCCCACCTCCACCAGCACCAGCATCACCAACCCCATCAGCATCAGTACCAGCATCAGCCCCGCCCACCTCCACCAGCATCACCACCAGCATCACCACCAGCATCACCACCAGCCCTGCCATATTCCTTCAAACACCAAACACCCCCTCCTCACCTCCTCCACCTCCCTACCTCCTTTCATTCATGGCAGCACAGGGCAGCCACCCATGCTGAGAAAGAAAAAGAGCAAAATAAAGACAGAGAGAGAGAGAGAGAGAGAGAGAGAGAGAGAGAGAGAGAGAGAGAGAGGGAACAATGTAGAGAGAGAGAGCAAGAGGGAGCATGGCCGATAGACAAGGTAAAACACAGACAGTTTTTGAGGGTGCCCCACCTGTTTTTTTTTTTTTTCTTCTTCTTTTTGAAAGGTGGGGATGTCTGGGCTCAACCTCTGTATGATGAGCCTATAACAGTTTAACGGGCTGTAAAATTGCAGCAATTTCTGCCTGGTCTGTCATCACCCCTGCTCTGCATGCATTCCACTTCTTTTATATCCATCACACACACACACACACACACACACACACACACACACACACACACACACACACACACACACACACATACACACACACATTCACACATTCACAGACACGTTCACAGACACTGCTCAGTCTCTTTCTCTCTCTCTCTCTCTTTCTCTCTCTCTCTCTCTCACACACACACACACACACATTCAGAGACACTGCTCGCTCCGTTTCTCTCTCTCACACACACACACACATATACAGAGAGAGAGAGAGAGATGGGTGGCTATATGGAGCACAGCGTCAGAACATCCTTAGGATGACAACATGGCTGCAGTTTCATTCATAGTTCACTCAAAGCTACATAAATTGCCCCTTCTGAGTCACCAGTGCCCAGGGCAAAAAGGGGTGTTATCATCTGAAGTAAAAAATCAAGACAAAAAGAAAGACAAACATGAAAGCATCAAAGCATCCATTACTGTAGCGATCAGAGACTCGCCAAAGCCCTCTGTAAAAAAGTGTCCTTTGTCCTTGACTGCGGAGAGAGCGCCTGCCTTGTGGATTAAAGCAATGTGCGGACCTGGGGAAAGAGGGGCTTTGCTTTCATACTCAGGATCAAAGGCATTTGGAGAGGTTAAGCTCCGATATTAACAGGGAAGAAAAGGAGTCAGAGGGAAAATCGATAGATGTCAGCTCGTTAGGCGGCGCAGCTCCACGGACCTTGGCACGGACGATCGCTGAGACATGTTGCCGATGATTTGGAGCGGCATCAGACCCGTGTTTCAAAGTCCACATCCATCCCAGCCACCTGGAGCAGCAGATGTTTGTACACCTGTAACACACACGCTGACTCTGAACATGAATCACATAACGGCGTTCCACACACATCATTACAGCAACATTTGAAGATTTATTTAGAAATAGAGAAAAAGTCCGTAGCTATAATGGGGGAATGCAAAGCATAGTGTAAATGTATAGCTAGGGTAATGTAAGAAACAAAAACAATAACGCTGCCGATGATGGAAGATGAGAGGAGAGGGACGCCATCTGTGCCAGGAAATGCAGGCCTACTTGTAGCATGTGGACCAGGCGGTCAGGATTTGGCTGGTTAGCTTCAGCCAATTAGCAGGGCACTTCCTCATCACCATTTTTCTCCTCTGCTTCCCCCATGCTGATTGGTGGGTGCTCCACTCTCAGCTCATGCACAAGGGTGTCCCCAAACTATATCATTGTACATTTTTGAACATCCAATGCCCTTCCTTAATACAGATTTGTGCTCTACCTCACGTCAATCAATAATGTGGCACTCAATTAAATTGCCTGTATGTATGACATGGGATATATACATAAACTTGCCCTGCCTTGCCTAACCTTGCTTTTTATCTTTCTCTCCCCCTCATGCATACACACACACACACACACACACACACACACACACACACACACACATACACACACACACACACACACACACACACACACACACGCACACACACACACACACACACACACACACACACACACACACATGCAATACAGCAGCATCTCAAATTAGGATGACGAAAGTTGTTTATATGTATGCATCATTCCAATCTTTTCAGTGCCCTATTCCAATCTTTTCATGTGAAAAACATTGGCACCTGGGAAACGGAATGAAGGAACCCCCTAAATAGCAATTCTGCATTTTTTGTGTCACATTTGAACATAATAATTAAAAAAACACCAAATATACAAAAGTGCATGTCATACCACCTCTAACTGCTGAGCCTTCCTTGTGCCCACATCATGTGAACACGCATGTTGGCACGCACATGTGTGTAAATGGTGGTGTGCTGGCAACAGTAACTTGAGTAAGTGTGTGAAGATTAATTAGGCTGTGCTTTCCTCTCCGCCATGGGCTCCCTTTCATGTATACTCCAGTTAGAAATAATGAGGTGCCCTGTTGAATATCGGTGCAGGGGCGAAAAATCTGAATTCCATGCCATAATTAAACAGGCCGACTCCTCGCTGGAGGGGACATGCTGCAGCACAGCAATAAATAACAGCTTTTATCAAGAAACACAGAGAGACCGAGAGAGAGAGAGAGAGAAAGAGAGAGGGAGTCTGAGAGAGAGAAAGAGAGGGAGTGGGGGAGACAGAGTGAGAGAGAGGAGACAGAGCGAGAGAAAAGCTTCACTGAATTCAGACCTGTGTATTTGTGTTTTTGTGTGTGTGTGTGTGTGTGTGTGTGTGTGTATGTGTGTGTGTGTGAGTGTGTGTGTGCGTGTGTGTGTGTCTAAGTGAGCGTGTGAGAGAGAGATAGAAGAGAGAGGGGGGAGTAGAACAGTGAAAGAAAAAATGAAAGCACATGCCAAAATTCTTAACTGCAGGGTGAGAGAGCGTTGGCCCCACCCCACCCCACCCCACCCCACCACCATCACACAAAGGCTGATGGCAGCCGACAGTAGACTTTGATTCTCTTTGTGTTTCTTCTCCTGCGCTCCTCTTCGCACATTCTGTTTAGTCACCCTGGGTTTAGTGAGACAAGAGACAATGCCATTGTTTTGTTTTTCAGGAACTGTGTGGCCCATTTTTTTTCTAAGATTCAGTCTTCAGTCAATAGATGTTAGAAACTGAATGTTGGGGGCATTTCGACAAGACTTTCCGTCTTCGTAATCAGAGCACATAAAGGTCCCCCCTTTATGTGAACAAAATTCACAATGAATTTTTTTTTATTGTGCGAAGTAATTTTTTGTCAATACATAATTGCAAAATTGCTCAACCAATCTATGCTACCACAAAGTATGCAACACATACGGCAGTGTCCTTTACAAAGGTGTAGATTCCCTTCTGTGATCACTTCTTCAATCTGACTTCGAATCATTGTAGAGAATTTCTATAGTAAGCACGATGATGCGGGAAATAAATTATAAAGTTTTGACAAATAGCTCTGAACTTTCATCAGCACTCTTTAAATGAGTCGCCATTGGCCATTCAGTGCTTAACTGCCGGATTCGATTTTGCCCGAATTTAATTAACCAAATGTCCCCTCCAGCCAGTCCAAATAACCGCATGTGAGCTAATTGAAGTAATGTGTCTCACTATCTCAGCCTGTTCAGCCATGCCAAGAGACTATGAAACAATGTGGACCCATTTTTTTATTTATTTTTAATACTGCGGCCTGTGTAAGCACACCAAAGCAAGAAAACCCTTCCACCACCTCACCTCGCACACAGTCACAGTCAAATCAGTTTTCCCAGGGCTCGCTGATGATCAATAAGTTGTAAATGCGCGACGTGTGGGGCATGCAGATCCTGAGTCAGCTGATGTCAGCCTCCGTGGTGAGCTTGAGGGGAAGAGACACATGCAAAACAAGTCGCCTTTTGTAGTGACACAGCACATTAATCTGGGTCAATACTGCAGGCGAGGGGCATGTGATCCCAGTGCCCACTCCTTTTCCAGGCATTTCCTGGTCTCTATCAATTCTGTCCCTGAAGTGTGCACGGTGACAGTCCTGATGACACATTGGACAGCTAAAGCCGAAATGACATTCCTTCTCTTCTAATGGCTGCTGGCAGGCGGAGGAGCAGGTAGGTTTGTGGTTCATTTCAGTGGGCTTGAATATTATGCACCTTCATATTTGCACATTCCTCCCGAGTTAGGCTCCATCTGGTCAGCTGCTAACCTCTATTTTTCTCACTATCTTCCTCTCTCTATCATCTCTCTCTCTCTCACTCTGACACACACATTAGCACACACACACACACACACACACACATACATATACACACGCACACGCACGCACACACACACACACACACACACATACACAGGCACACATGCAGCAAGAGAGGGTTTGGGAAGAGAGAGAGGGGACATGCAGAGAGAGAGAGAGAGAAAAATAGAGAGAGAGGGAGGGAGAAAGAGCGAGAGAGACAGACAGACAGAAAGAGAGAGAGAGAGAGAGAGAGAGAGAGCACCTAGAAATGAGCGCATCCGTAGGGACTGCTCTCAGGCCCAGCACTGGCTGTCTCCGAGGTGCTGATTCAGAAGTTCATTTCAGCTGAGAACCTGGTGCAGATAGCAAGAAAGTGTACATTAGAGCATGTTCCCAAATATATTACACCATGTCCCCAAGAGAATACAGATACCAAACTACAGAAAAGGAAACACACACACACACACTCACAGACGCACATACACACTCACATCCACCCACTCCCCCACCCACACACACACACACACACACACACACACACACACACACACACACACACACACACACACACATGTACCCTCTTCTGGGTCCATTGTCCATCCATCACTTACAGCTGCAGTGAGTAATGTGATCTCTTACCCCAAAATAACCATACTTCTAGGATCTTACACATTATAACTGATTCTTTTGCCTGAAAAAGGGGTCATAGCATTGATTGACTATCTGCAACTTCAGCTTACATTGTTTAGGTGAGAAGGGAAACCCAAGTATTTTAACAAGTAATTTTCTTCCATGTCACTGTGTTGGATCATAAGCCATATTGTACTTGCTTTCTTGAGTTTTGGTGTTTGAGAGCACCGCTGGACTTGGAGACACAAACTGAAGAGTACAATAGAGTAGTGTAGTTTAGAGTAGAGTAGTGTAGTTTAGAGTAGTGTAGTTTAGAGTAGAGTAGAGTGTAGTAGAGTAGAGTAGATACAGTAGAGTAGAGTAGAACAGAGTAGAGTAGAGTAAAGTAGAAGTAGAAGTAGGAGTAGAGTAGAGTAGAGTAGTAGAGTAGAGTAGTGTAGAGTAGTGTAGAGTGATGTAGAGTAGAGTAGAGTAGAGTAAAGTAGTGTAGAGTAGAGTAGAGTGGAGTGGAGTAGAGTAGAGTAGAGTACAAGAGAAGACAGTAGAGTAGAGGCCTTTATTGTCGCTTATTGTCAAAGATGAAGACTGACCATTTTGTCAGACAGGCATGCAGCACTCTCTGAGCCAGATGGCTTTTGAAGTGTCTTTGCCAGCAAAACTCTGCGTTTCCCCTCATCAGCCAAACAAGGATAGACTGAAGGACAGTTTGCAATGGGCAATTTTGTCCATCTCTCAGTGAAAAATAACCATCAGCTATGACAGCTCATACACAGGACAAACACTTGCTGTCATTTTATGCAAAACACAGGTCCCAGTAAACATAAACTTCATTATGTAAACTCAAACATTTTTTTTTCTTTCTTTCTTTCAGCCTTTTCATGAACAACAAAATAGCTGTATTGCTTGATGTCAAAAGCTGAATGCTAAGTGGGTGTTCAGAGCTCTGGAATAAACCGTTTTTATGCATTTTTGAGGATGGATTTCAAATAACAGCTGAACAAGAATTACCCAGATGCAGGTGTCATTTCAACTAATGCTGTCAGTAAGCACAGATTAGCTCTTTAACACAGGCCTATTTCACAGAAGAGCATTTCTAACCTAAGACATACATTTAGGAAATCCTGTTCTATTAAGGGAGTATTTTCTTTTTTGAAATCTAAGTCTAGACAGAGGTTCTGCCTCTTATTTTACCAACATAGTAATTTGTGACTAAAACAAGGATACATTTGCATTCTGGGTTGCACTATATTTTGGATGGTCCTGTAAGATGGTCTGTTTACAGATGCTGGGATTTTTAATAAACCATCTGTTGAAGCCTTGTTGAGGTCAGGGTTAGGGGATGGGTTTGATTTGATTTTAGGTGGTAAGTCAGTAAACAATAAACTGAAGATGAAACTGAATTTTAACAAACCATCTGTAAAGTCACTGTGGGGAACACTACCCAAATGAAGTGTTTCCATCACAGAACATACTTGGCCTCCCCCCACAAACACAGTCTGCCAATGAACTGCACTAAAATAGGAAAACATGATTGACAGGCTTATGAAGAAACCTCCTGGTCCTGGACCTGGCTGGACCGGCCGCAGATTGTGTCTGTCTGTGGACTTTATTTTATTTTATTTAAAGTCCCAGCTTGAGGCTTCGGGCCAGGAGGAAAAAAAAATGAGCCTGCTAAAGCGCTCCGTTTAAAGCCGGTAAAGAGCCTTGGGCCTTTCAAAAGAGGTGGCCACTTTCGCTCAGAGCTCAGAGCACATACCCACCTCCTTGATACCTGACAGAGTGTGTGAGTGCGAGGACAATTTTGCCAAATATCACAGCAGGTGTTCTCTCTCTGCCCTCTGCCTCAGGAGGATCCTCTTATTTAGTTTAGTTTTTTTTTTGTTACAAAAAAAGTGCCTCAAAATGATTTGAAGTGAGATGTTTTGTCTCTGGATGGGGGTCCTGGGGGGGTTCATTTAATAATTCTGCCTGAGGCTGGGTGCCCCTGGGGGGGACTTTGTTCCCCGTTTAAACAGATGGCTGCCTGTGTGTGTCTCCTGATCACTCACATTGATCCTGCTGTTTCATGACCACCTTGCTGTGGTCATTTTTTTTTTTTTTCGAGAAAGAGAGGATGATGAAGCAAGAAAAAGACAGACCCTTTGTGTCATGAAAAAAGAACTGAAGCACACCTTAAAACCTGGTAAATAGGCACAAGCCTTTAGTTGTGATAACAACTAAGTAGGAGCTTCTGTAAAATCTCAAGGTTCCATGAGCATAATGACATTGTGTGCACAGCATACCCGGAGAGCAAAAATATCTTACTGGTGTTGTGGTTTGGTGCAACTGCCA
>CM059279.1:6705453-6722953 GCA_030347295.1 Setipinna tenuifilis
ATACCAATGAAGCGCGCCGGAAAGCTCTGGGGACTGCGCTGCTACAGAGCGCTGTTTCAGTCCTGCTGTGACATAACGCTCACTTGAGATCCTCCATCGTGCCCCACTGCTTTGTGTATGTGTGAGTCTATGTGTATGTGTGTGTGAGTCTATGTGTGTCTGTGTGTGTGTGTGTGTGTGTGTGAGAGAGAGATAACGAGAGAGAACGAGAGAGAAAAAGTCTGTGTGTGTGTGTGTGTGTGTGTGTGTGTGTGTGTGGGTGGATATCTGGAGGTGTTGTCTGTATCTATACATATATCCCACCTGCCACCTATGCGTTTGGAAAACATTTTATAATCCCATACTGTTTATATTTGCATTTTTCATCCAGCGGTGGAAGTGCTGTAAAAGGGAAGTGACTGTATGCTCAAAGAGGTATTGTAGTATTGTAATACAAAACTACACACAAAGGCTAAAATGAACAAGGAGCTCTGAGAAAGTAGGAAATGCAATTTATGAAAGCATATAAGCTTCGTTTTATGTTGTTCTTACTGTTTGCTTTTTTTGCCTGGCCTCTGTTCTGTTCTTTCTCATGAAATGAGCAGAGACTGATACTTCAAAAAAAAAAGGGGGACTACATCAAGCATGCAGGCCCGAATTCAATGACAGCTTGTCCTTTTAAACTCCAAAATAGGCCGGAGTATCTGCTGCTACTGTCTGCATCTTTCATTCACCTTAGTGCTGGAAGACTGATTATAAAAGATCTTGAAGTCTTTGATGGTATCATCCACCTGCAGTGCCATGCCAGGTCGGCTGTCCGGGCACCGCTCCAGGTCAGCTTTCTCATTATATTTTCTGAAGCGGAGATCAGCGAGGTTGACTGTCCCTCTAAATAAAAGCTAAGCACAGGCCGGAATGATAAATTGAGAAAGAACTGGGAACACTCTCTCAGTCAAGTATGTCCAACCTGACTCGAGGTCAGCAGCTTCTCTCCTCAAACTATTGACCCGTTTTTTTGTTCATATATATACAGTACAGGGGTGCAGCTAGAAATGTGGAGGGAGCCTGTGAAGAAATACAATTGTGGGGTTGGGTCCTTCTCCCTGCAATAATAATATTTACAGTGTCCTTAAAGGAACACTCCACTTTTTGGGAAGGGGGAATAGGCTCATTTTTAAACCCCCCCCCCCCCTTATACTTAAACAGCTTAGTTTTACTGTTTTTGAATCCATTCAGCCAATCTCTGGATTTGGCAGTATGATGTCCAAATCTGGCAGTAGCACCTCAGCTATTAGCCTTATAGTAAATCATTAAATTGGATTGCATGACCAGTTAGCATGCTACTGGTGTAATCGGATTCAATGATTTAAGCTAAGATAAGCTAAGGTAAGGCCCCCGGTCAATGTTGGGCCTGTGAGTATACTTTATTCTACTGTACTCACAGGGCCCAGCATTGTGAGTTACAGTCACTCTTCTTCCAGGGAGTCCTGGCCAAGAGGGGCGGCAAAAGTTAGGTCATGAGCATATATACAGATATAAGCATATAACCAAGTACACTAAAGCCAATGGAGCATACCACCACAAGGACACGTCTCACATACTAAACTACATATACTAAAAATCAAATGGCATCACACTTAGTAATACAGGCACCAAATTAAAAGCAATAATATTGTTCTGTAAGGGTTGATTTTAAAAGGTTTTCAAAAATATTGAGAGATGAAAGTGCCCCTTGATTTAAGATGTAATAAACTGTATTTGTATAGCACAGTGCTTTAACAGTTTTGCAGGAAAAACACAAGACAACATTGGATGCAACTTGGTAGCGCCGAGAAAGTTCTGACAGTTTCTGCTTGTGTCCATAGGGGCGACAGGGGTGAGGAAAAACTCTTATGCAGAACCGTGGCCTCTACGGGAGCCCATCTGCTGAGGCTGGGATTGACTAGGGGGTCCGTGCAATGGAACGGTTTGTGTGACTGTTGTCAGACTGTCCGTTGAGTAGAGCAGTTTATGTGACTGTTGTTCATCTGTACGTTGGGGTGGGATCTATCAGTACAGCAGTTAAGTAAAGGCGAGGTTGAACAGGTAGGTCTTTAGGTGCTGTTTAAATGCGTCAATGGACTTGGCTTCTCTGATGTGTTGTGGTAGGGCGTTCCATCTCTTTGGGGCATAGTATAAGAAGGCTGCCTTCCCCAATCCCTTTAGGTGGAGCTTCTGAGACCCTCAGGAGGCCAGCTTTAGCAGATCTAAGGGCTCGTGCAGGAATATAAAAAGGCAGCGTGTCAGTGATATACCATGAGGCAAGACCGTTACGGCCTTGAATACTAGTAAGAGCTTTTTAAAATCAATTCTATGTATGGTGCATTAGAGGAGAAAGATGTCTTACCAAGTTCTGTTCTTATTGAAGGAGTGACTAATGGTACTCTATATGATGACCTTGTACTCTAAACACTAGTATGATGCATAAGAAGATTTAAAAATGTATAAAGGTCATTTACCCATTTATTCATTGCTTTTGCAATGAAAGTCAAGAAATGTTCTTCTAAGGCTTCTGAGGCAAGGCCAAATGATGCAAAACATCTTTTTTTTCAGTTAAAACAAGGAGGAGGGCATATAAATTATCACCATCATATGTCATCTTTATTTATTTATTTATTTATTTATTTAATTTTATTTAATGATTTACAGGTCTGGACATAAGATTTGTTTGGTAACACTTTTTATGCACCCAGTGTTCATAAGATGCTACAAACACATTCATAAAGAGTTATAATGCCTTCATACGGCTTTATAATGATTAATAGACACTCATGACTGCACTCGAAAGACATTATAGTGCTGTGTTCTAAGTCTTTAAGTGGCACAGTATGTTATAAAGCTTCTTTCACCTTTTTCACCTCATCACAGTCATTATGAAGAGGTCAAAATAGCATATACATAATGCACTGTATCTCTTAAGGTTGTAAAGGCTTTATAATGCTTTACGAGTGCGGTCGTGACTATATATAAACAGATGTCTATACTTGTCAACCATTATTAAACTTTTCGAGTGGGTTTCTAGCTTATGAACACTGGGTGCATAGAAAACTTAAGAGTGATAACGATGTTGACTACTAATGTTGTAAAAGCAATCCTATTCACCACCACACCTCTCGATTGCCTCACTGCTCTTGAACACCTTTGCCAGTAGACGGCATTAGGCAACTTTTTTTCTCTGTATTAAATTTTGTTTTCACCCTAATTTCTCTAGCAGCTTCTCAAGTCCCTTTGATGGTTGACATGAGAGCATGAGGGCTTGGAGAGAAGGAATAAGGAGAGAAGAGGAGTGGAGGGGAGAGGAGAGGAGAGGAGAGGGGAGGAGAGGAGAGGAGAGGAGGGGAGAGGAAAGGAGGGGAGAGGAAAGAGGAAAGCTCGATGGGCACAGAAGCCTTCATTACTCCCCCCTTGCCCATTTTGTTTGAGTCTCCTGGCAGGACGTAATGGAGTGCTAATGGGCTGAGAGAAAGGCCTTCAGAAGTGCAGTCAGAACATCAGTGCGCTTCCGCCGTGGGAGCGGGCAGCCCCCCGCATGGCAATCAGGCGCCCACATGTTTGCCGTCATTTTTCATCTTTAATGAAGCAAGGGGGTTTTCCGCCACCGCCACCCCCGCCGCTGCCGCCAGGGCAACCACTAGCTGCCCCGGGACCTCCATACCTCCAGCGGTCAATGGCAGTGTTTGATCACTAAGCTTTCCCAATTAAAAGACATCGGTTAGTGCGAGAGAGTACATGGGATTCCTCGCAAACTTCAGCTAATCATCTGCGGCGATAATAAACTTTCTCTTTTTTTTTGAGAACAGAGAGAGAGAGAGAGAGAGAGAGAAGGAGAAGGAGACAGAAGAGCTTCACACTTCAAAGGATGCAAATTTATGCTTGCAAAGTTAACTTTTACTGTATGTGTCTGCAACAAAATCTATCACCCTTAATGTGCTTCTAATTATCAACTGGTTTTAAAACTGTGTGTTAGTGTGTGTGTGTTCAACAGTTCAGTTAGCATGTTCCAGCATTAACTGGTGTCAGTTTCCTGGTCAAGGACTTCAAGAGATAAACTTCATTAATTACACAATCCTTCACATCTCACCAAAGATAATGCAACGACCTGGAAGCAACATTGCCTGCGGTTACCTTCTCATGCCACATTTAACCAGACATTCAACTTCGACGAGAAGAGAAGAGACAGACCAACCGTTTCCTGATGAGTACCACTGGGCTATCTGTTCTCTCCGCCACCTTGATGGCTGTCTTGTTGTCATCCTTGTTTTCTTCTGATGTACAATTCAAGCGCGTCTTCTGTCTCTCCCCATTGCCCAGCACTGTGTCTGATGCCTCTTCCCTCTGCTCGCTTTTGAACTCGGTGCTGTTTGAATGCCAGAAGCAAAGGGGTCCTAGGCCCATTGTAGGACTTTTAGAAGTCAACATGAGACCACAGAGTCCCCAGGGTCCCACCAACATCAGCTCTAAGCCCACGGAATCTCCCCTCAAAGTCTGGTGATCTCCAAGGGATTTGAGGCAAAGAGGAAAGGAGAAGGGGAAAAAAACACAAAGGGAAAGAACTTGACTCAATCTACGCTTTCTGCCCTATCTTCTGTCTCTGTAGAAAAGTACAAACATAAATTGTGATCAAAGATCGTCAAGTGTCAAAACAGAGGGACCAGACAGGACGTGAGCTGAGGATCTGATGGGATGGACCGTGTGATTTTTTTTTTTTTCACACAATACAATTGCATATAAAGGTGCATCTACACATTATTGTAAGAAGAGCATAAAACAAAACAAAAGGAGTCGATAGCAGTGTTGATGGTGTTCAGTGATATATGCCTCATTACAGCTGTGCCACAGGGAAGCATGAGGGTGTGCATTTACATTCAGTAATAAACCCCCTTCTGGGGACAGGCTTGGAGAAAACACAAATAGACCCCTTGTGTTTTGGCCCCATCTGCCCACCATAGTTCATCACTGCTGGCACCTTTGTAGTAGTCTTAAAGCAACACTAAGTAGTTTACTTCTTCGGTCGCTCTACAGGTTGGAAGCTGAATCGTCTCTCATTCAAACTACAGACGGCATACTCTTCCAAACTTACTTAGTGCGGCTATAGCCCATAGTGGGTGGCAAAGTGAGTTCAAAAGTGCCTTTAACTCTGTTACTAGTTGATGAACCATTGAAACAATTTTGGAATCATTATTTTAAGGTTGAAAAAACTACTTAGTGTTGCTTTAAACATAGATGGGCAAACATAATAACATAATACAAAATGCATGTAGTATCAACAAAAACTATAATAGGATTATGATTCTGAATGATCAAATGATTCTGATTATTCTAAAAAAAAATGTAAATGCATGCTTCAGATGCAACATGACTTCATGTCACAAACCTCCATTTGACCATTTGAACTCACTAAACAGTGTCCATTTCAAATCAGTTTTAAAAGGCACTGTATTATGATGGAAGGTATTCAAACCAGCTTAATGTCTGTCAGTGTGGCAAGAAGCCAAAAAATAAAAAAGCCCAAAAAACCTTGTCAAGCACTGAGAGAGGAGCAACAAAATCTTTCTGTGCCTGTGCCCCACAGAAACTACTGTTTAGCACTATCCTTAAATAAAGTCTCGGTGAAAAATACCCACCACTATAACCAAACCATATAGTGTGGCTGTAACTAAGTTGGCTGTGGAGAGAGCTAAGAATTTTGATAATCCCACCTCAAGTCATTTTATGAAGACATTAGGTTAGAGATAATTGGTCAATTATTATTTGTTTCCATTGGAGACACATAAAATCACACTCTTTATAATAAATCTACTTTTTTTTAGTAATGAGCCAGTGGCTATAGACGTTTTTATTAGAGGTAACAATTCAAAGTATTCTCAAGTGTCACGTTACATGATTAAAGCAAGGGCAATGTTCTGTTTGTTTGGGGTCTTTAAACTAAATTATATCAGCTCCCAAAGTGGCTTTAAAACACACACTGCCACACAGTAGCCCAAATAAATGTAGAATGGATCAACAACTGTCATCATTTTTGTCTTAATGGTGAGAAATAGCAGTGGACCAGTATTGCTCTTCTTCTTCTTCTTCTTCTTCTTCTTCTTCTTCTTCTTCTTCTTCTTACTACAGTATATTAGAGGAGATATTTTAAGCCCCTTGAAAAAGGAGCCAACTCATAAATAGCTGATGCACTGTGTTTCACTATGACATATCACCCTTTATTTTCATAAGAAGGGCTACCCCTCTTGTGGTAAGCCATCTGAGCTTCAGCTTACTGTCCTCCCTTTGTGCTGTCTCTACTTCCTCTTACTGTCCTCATTTTACCCGCCCAGCTCCTCTACCTGTTTCTTCCATTATATTATAAGTCTTCCCTATGTTCAAATGAAGTGGGTAATTTGTGCCTCTATATAATTTGTATATGCCTCAAATATGAAATGGTAGTCTCTGCTCTGTCTATGATGGAAATATACAGTGGCTTGTGAGGAAGTTTGGGGTGGGGGGCTTGACAGGGGAGCAGTGCTAGTGTGTCGTGTGAATGTGTTCGTGTTTTGGAGAAAGGTTGTCTGATATGTATTTTATGTTATTACTTTTCTTCTTCTTTTTTTTACAAAAAAAGCATGTCATGTAATCTTTGGACCCCCTTGAAAACAAGATGGTTCATCTCAAGGGGCTATCCTTAATAAAATTAAAATTGAAATTATTTTCATAAGAAAAAGGAGCCAACTCATAAATAGCTGCTGCACTGTGTTTCACTATGACATATCACCCTTAATTTTCATAAGAAGGGCTACCCCTCTTGTGGTAAGCCATCTGAGCTTCAGTTTACCCATTGTACATCACCGTCCTCCCTTTGTGCTGTCTTAACTTCCTCTACTTCCTGTCCTCATTTTACCCGCCCAGCTCCTCCTCTACCTGCTTTTTGATTCTGTGTGCAAGGACATGAAGCTCCCATTTGTCATTGTGGATTACACACCACAGCACAGCACACCACACCACAGCACAGCGCGCCCAAGGAAATGCAACCTCTGCATTTAACCCATCACACATGCGAGCAGGGGGCAGCCATGACAATGGTGCCTGGGGAGCAGTGTGGACAATAGCATGCTCAGGGTACCTAAGTGGCACCTCCAGCAGCTGGCGGATTTGAACTTGTGACCTTCCAGTCCGTTACCTTAACCACCAGGTCACCATACGAGGCCCAGTGTAAGCAATGAGGCTGCTTCAGGAGGTGCTGCAGTTGGTGGCAGCAGAATCTGTGTTGTATTGTCCAGAATTTCTCAGCACCATTCATGTACAGTGGAATAAACCACATCGCATGTGTGATGTGTGATATTTAAATTTGTCTATTGTATTTATTTTATTGTATATTGTATTATATGTATACTACTGCATGTTTATATGTTGGGTGTATAAAGAGCTAACATCTGCTGGAGTCAGATTCCTTGTATACGTAAGTCTACTTGGTCAGTGAAACTGATTCTGATTCTGATTCTGATAATTTCGCATTTTTTTGCAGGGCTGCATGGCTGTATTGGTACAGCAAAATCCTGACCTCCTTCATGCTATGCACATGCTGTACCATACATCATTACACCCAGTCATTAATCATCAGCTGAAGAGCCTGCATAATCTCTGAACATGTTTGTCAGCTTGTGTGTAGTAGTAAGCGAGAACTAACTTATTTGATTGACAAATGGACTAAAACATCCAACTAAGCCAAGATGGCAGTGTGTACGGTCACAGAAGATACAGACCCTCCACTTAGGTGCTTGTCTCATTTCGTTGTACAGGCAACTGTTCAATGACAATAAAGGTCTTCAAGTCTTTAAGTCTAATACATTTACCCATTGATAGTTCTTCAGGCAAATAGAAACAGTAAGTATAACTATTTCTGCATAAAAAGACATATATCATATGTAAAATGTCTATGACATTGCCAAATTAAAAGTAAACGAATCAATATGTTAAAGTATGATTCAGTTTCTGTAGATCAATGAGTGTAAGCATTTGCCTTTATGTATGTAATGATAGGCCTAATTTTCACCATTTATTTGCACACGACTGGGAACGATCTCTCTGAGAGGCAATCACCATATCTGAAATAAACCTTTTTTTTTCTTTTTTTCTTTCTGTCCCAAGGTGAGTGGTGAATGACTGCAAGTTTAAAGGCCATTACAGCTCTGTGTTCGAAGGGAAAAGTTTGACCAGATGATTTAGGTGGCCTGTACAGGAGCAATAAAGACTCAAGACCCTCAAGCACAAATACTGGCTCATACTCAATGCCATCCTGTTTTTTAATACTTAAAGCAGCATGATACAATGACACAATGATACATTCTTTCAACAATTTTGTTTTCTTAAGTAGTATTTATAAGATCCTCAAATTTATTTTGTTGGTATATGGTAAATGTGAAGAAGCTATTAACAAATCTATTATTCTAACAAGCTTTCCAGGGAAGTCACTATGTAGTTTTATTCCCCAGGTAGTTATGTTTGTTGGGGCATTGCCAGCAAACTTCCTGGCTGTGTGCTGTTAATTTTCTTGTTTAGAACCACCCTCCTGTATTGGCATCATTTCAAAGATGAGCAACCCTGATGACAAATATACTTTCAATTGCGTTTTGAGAAATAACTTTTTGGTAGCTCTTATAAATTGCTATCAACAATAACACATTTCAAATACAATAGGCAAACAATACGGATCTTACACATAATTAATTACAGGAAAGAGAAGCTTGGCTTGTCCCTATGCAGTAGTAGTAGTTTGATTTACATTCATTCCATGTCCAAACCCACATTATTGTGTGCAGTAGCCTCTGTTCTTACACCAATGGAGTAACATCCCTCCCTGGTGGCTTCGCTCTGTCATAACAGGCCGGTCATACCTGCCTCATCTACCAATGACTTCTGCTTCCAGCAATCAAGATATTGTGTTGTAGTTATTGGGCAGTGGAAACTATATCTTATACGTAATAGCTATGCAAGTAAATCAAGAATCAACTGTTTTGGAATGATATTGCTATATTGCTAAATATGGTCACAAGCATAGAGGATTGAGTCCATACCATTTACTCTCTGCTAACCATGTGGATCACCTAAAAAAACCCTGCAGTATTGCAAACTGAATTGTGTAAAGAGTGAGAGTGGTGGACATGTACAAATGTCTACTTCTGTCCTGTGCAATGCATTTAAAGTAAAAATGTTAAGGCTCTACCTTTTTAGGCCTGCTTAGAGCAGTAACTACTAAGATATAGCCTAAATATATTAATTTAACCACAAATACAGTACCAGAAAGAAATAGAGGAAGTGTTAATAGCTTACTCCTTTATCCTTATACTGCCAAATATCCTTAATATTTGCAGCATCATATTTTAGTGGATTTATGGTAAGATGTAAACTCTTTTGCATTTGCTGTTTTTACGAATCACACATGAGTCACACTTTTACAAAAAAAAAAAAAACGTGGAAACGTTATCGTGAAGCTCGGGACACGACAGTCGCAGTAAAATTGAACAAACTTACATTTCAGGGTTTTATCCACCAGAGGGTGCCAAGATCCAAATAACTGAAAACAGAAGAAAAATCCTTGGACGTATACTGCACAACCTGTAATGACGTCATTGAGAATGCATGCTGAATTTTCATGTTTAACACAGTGGTTCCTATTTGTCAGCAGAATATTAGATTACCTCTCCTTTAGTCAGACAGCAAACCAAGTAATTGGGTTCAGCGGGTTTAAGACCACACAGACACTGCTTTAAATAACAAAAACCTAACATACACTGCATAAACAATGTCCATTGTGAGCCCTTTATTGTGTTAGATTGTTTTGTCTATACATGCCTATGCATATAGCAAACATAAGTTTGCTGCCTGTTTGCCTGGTACGAGAGAGACTGAGGAGTATCATGAAACAATAGGTTCGTAAGTCTACTAGCTTAAAACACACGAGGGCAGCATATTCTCGTCATTGAAAGTATTGGCATACAGTAGCCTAAGAGCAGTTAAAAGAGTTAACGGTTCAGACTGCGAAACTGCTCAATTTTGATGTTATTATAATTATATTATTATGCCTTATATCACTGCAACAAAATGTCAAACTACCATATTAAAGTCTACTTCATAATTAATGTATAGTCTATTGATTATTAATTCATATCTATTGCAATGCATCAAAGTCTCCTTTAGCTGCAAAGATCACAGCTCTCGTGTTGCTGTAGTCACAATGAACACGGTTCCACATGAAGCAGCGCTTTATCTTCTACGAGATTTTATTACATGCACTTCGTGTGTATGTTTTGTGCGAAAAAGAAGACTGTATAGCGTCAAAATGAATCACTCAACTTTAAAATATAATCGTGATAAATGGTAACATAATTGGTAGGCTATTACTGCACAGATCTGGCTACATGTAACAACCATTCCCTTGGTTTAAACCACTTTGAATTTCTACAACCTCTCAACCTCTCATTCTACAACCTATTATGTGCTCTTATCAGGGACAGACTATAGGAGCAAACAGGATAAGCTTACAGGCTACCTCGGACCTTTCATGCTATTTGTATTGTTCTGTGCTACTGTGAAGCGCCTCATTGCCATGCGGCTTTGTCCAGCCAGTTGTTCTAAGTGTTCACAGTGTAGCCTATGAACATGAAACGCAATGCCCTCAGCGACCATCCTGCGTGACTACAATACGTCATTAGACAATGTATTTGGTGGGCTATGTTGGAATGTCGACAGGAATTGTACAAGTATGAAACAGGGGAGGGCTTTAACATCTTTCGTCGGAAATAGACCCTCGACATCCTACCAGAAAATCCCAGGCTTTTGGTCATGCATTTTTGTGCTACTGATTGGACACCAGAGTAATGGATATAGCAAAGATCAAGCGTGGTAGGAGCACGAATAGCTGGATGTAGTTTTGCGTCAGAACTGGGAAGGAAGGTCCTCCCCCTGTGTTTGCAAGCTACTGCCTTTCTCTCCTTTCACCCTCCCTCCCTCTCTCGCTTTTGGCATCCCCCATCCCCCACTCACTGTCTGTGAGCGCTTGTGTTTCCAACGCCGCCTGCAAACCCGAAATCGCCAGAGCACAGCGAGCCGGAGGAGGAAACCGCCAGCTTTACGTAAAAGAGGAAAAATACACTGAAATCTAACTAATCTAAATAGACTGGAAACACAGAAAGGACACAATAAACACATAACCATTCGTCTTGATTGGTAAGTCTGGCGATCTTGCTCACATATGTCGATTTCCCTCTCTCCTCGTTACTGTTTTTGCAATTGTTCAAATCTGAGATTGCATGATTCGTGTAGGGAGGGGAATAGCGCTGATGGTCGTTTGTTATGAGAGGGCAAGTTAGGGGACGAATCAAGAAATCATGTAGAGTTGTTATATAAATTGCATGTTTTGATGCGACACAGTTATTGATCACCAGTTAGCAATCCAGGAACGGCCAAAGACTGATGCAGGAAAGCGACCGAATATAAAACGTGACAGCGTCAGTGGAAGCGACTGCGACGGAATTGTCTCCCGTGCCGACTTCTTTTCATACATCTTCAGCGTTCAGCTGCATTCCATGCAGTAGTAGGCAAAGGCCAACCAGCCTTTCAAAATGGTGTCGGTAGTTTTTGTGCGCGTCTGACCATTTTTAAAAACACAGTTGATTATTAATGTAGGCCTAGGTTGCGAACGGGAATGCCGCTGTTATCACGTTGTGAAAGTGTGTTTATGAAAGAACCAGATGTCATGCAGGCCTACGTGACGAAGAAATTTAAGGTTGAATTAAATCGGAAAAAAATCTTTTTGGTTATAGGGATATTTCAGCTGAACTGTTTTAACATTTTAAGTTTACTTTTCATGTGGCTGTTTGTAAACCAGCCGTGACTCCAGAAATAAATTAAGCTACATTGTTGCAAATGGCTTCACGCACATTCGTATGAATGAGAATGTTTTTAAGCTTTTCTTAATGCCTGTTTCTAAAAATAGCGTAGGTTCACACACATTAATACACGCGTCTTTATTTTATTTTGTTTATTGATTTTTTTTTGCATATGAAGGCCTGATGCGAAAGAGGCAGGAAGGATGCCGGCCTGTTGTCAGTATTGTGCGTTTCGAGGACTGAGCATCAACGTGACATGGTCTCCCTTATCACTCAACCGTGTCAATAAAGGCCGTCTTAATAGTCAATGACAGACTGGCCATAAAGGAAAGGAGCTCTCTTAGCCTACTGCGTGGTCTGCAGAAATCGCGTGAAAACACATATAATTTTGGTTTTAGTTACCATACCTTGATTTACCACACTTAAATCGAGTTAAAAGCTGAATGTGAAACCTTAAAAACAGATTTAGTGTTGCTTTTCAGAGCCTTACCCTGCCGTTTCTGATCATACCTTTAAATCCCAGTGAGAGTCATAGACTCAGACTACTGGACAGTCCATAAACTACCTCTGCTCATTCTGTTTGTTGCGAGGTTTGCCATAATGAGCACCTGTCTCCTGAAATGCTGATGCGTTGAATAGAAAATGAATAGGACTGAATCAGGTCTGACCTGTAGTTGTATCTGTGACTAGGGTGAAAGTTTCCCCCAAACCCAGACCATCTTAGTGCTCTGGCATTGAAATACACAGTGTGTCATGCCTTTGTTTAGTCCTGTCCAGTGTGTAGTTGACAGAGACAGAGAGAGAGAGAGGCAGAGAGAGAGAGAGAGATATGTGGGAACACGTCTTCACCCTGTTTGTAAACTAGCCTTTGTCGTCCTTTGTCAGAGCAGTGCCAAGAATTAAAATGAGGACACTAGGCGATGACCAGCTCTGTGAGGTCTCAACAGTAATCCCATTCACTAACAGCAAGGAGTTCTCTTCCTTCTTTTTTTTCACTGCTCACACAAATTGCGGCCTCTTGCGGCACTGTTATTTAGTAAAAAGATCTGTTTGTTTTACTATGTTGTATGCATTCAGTCTCAGCTGAAAAGTGTCTGCCAATACAGATACTTCCTTTGGAATTTGAAGCTAAATCACTGCACCTATGTTGTTTTCCTGTTCCTGTGCAGATGTGTGATCTGTGTATGCTGTGTTGTTCAGTAGTAGATGTTTTGATGTAATGTAATGTTATTTGGCCCCCTTTTGCTGGTGTCCTGCCTGAGGTGAGGTCTGTGTTGCCCCTATGAAGTCAGTGGATAAAGCTGCTGTGCTGTGGAATCCCTGCTATTGATGAGTGTAATGGCTCAGCGGTCCCATAGGCGGCCATGATAAAATTACCTTCACCTACAAGGGCTGATATGATTAGCACTCACAATGGAGCAGAGAAGCAAAAAAAAAAAACTGTCAGAGATCCCTTCTGTGTGTGTGTGTGCGCGTGTGTGTCTGCGTGTGTGTGTGTGAGTGAATGTGGATGTATGCCTTTCTGAGTGTTTTTTTGGCACCTGAAACGATATGCTGTGCCCCCAGGGTGTGTTGGTTTCCTTGAGATAAACCATAGCACTGCATTGTGGGGGATTTATCCCCAGTGGCTAAGGAGAGCCACAGCACCTTTATGGAAATGCAGATGGCTTTGTTTGTTTGTCAAACCCTCTCAAGGCTATATCATAGCTCGCCCCTGATGCTTTCTCTCTCTCTCTCTCTCTCTCTCTCTCTCTCTCTCTCTCTCTCTCTCTCTCTCTCTCTCTCTCTCTCTCTCTCTCTCTCTCTCTCTCTCTCTCTCTCTCTCTCTCTCTCTCTCTGTCTCTGTCTCTGTCTCTGTCTCTCTCTCTCTCTGTCTCTGTCTTTTTGTTAAGAGAAACATGACTCATGTAGCAGGCAGTACTGTTGAATGTACACAGACGAACACCTGGGACCAAACAGCGAATTATATGTTTGCTTTTTTTTATTTTGTCAGAAGGCCATAGCAGTCTGTCTTATCAGGTGTCACTTTAGCCATTCAAGTATGAAATGTAAAGGGCAAGAAAGTGTCTGTCCCTCTGAATTACTGTCACAGTTTGAATTTACATGGGTTTTCTATGCAGCATACAGGGTTATTTTGCAGTCAAGTGGAAATAAGGAACCCCTAATTCATGTGGATAGGTCTTTAAATTCTCCCCCGGTAGATGTTACAAAATGGAAGTCTTTGAAAGGTGGAATGACTAGTAATTTTATATATGCCAGCCGAGGTGAGAAAGTGTTTGTATGAGGATTCTGTGGGGTTTTTTATTTATTTATTTATACATGTCAGCTTTGGTAGCGGCTGTTAAACTGCTGATGCATTCTGGGATAGTGGAAGAGTGGCTGTGCATGTCTAGGATGATGATGGGAGGGCTGTCACATTCATAATGGATGAGCTCTCATCTTAAATATGGTGCTGCTTCCTTTGCTGCTAGACCATCACAGGCTCTGCTTCAGCAGGACGAAGGAATTTCATGTAGGCAGCGTCTCTTACAAACACACTGAGGGAACTTAATCTTTGAATGTTCAGTGCAGCTGTAAAGTGCTGTAATAACATTGTAATGGCGGGTTGTCAAAGAGTAAGATGTATAAGCCTACACGACGGAGTGGGGGGTTTGGGGGGTGGGGTGGGGGGAAGTCTGTGTTGGTGAGGGGGAAATGTAAACATGGCACTTGCTTTCCTAAGGTCATGGAGCGTCAATCTCAAGCGCCTCAGTAGCCTAAAGCTAATGCTAACAAACGTGGACTTTCACCTTCCGGTAAATCTGATACTTAATGTGAACATCACATCTCAGCTCAGCTAGCCTGTTGTGTTCTCTGTTCTCTCAAGCATTTGGCCAAAATAAACTAACGCCTCATTCAGCAGCCATGGCCATTCGGTGTCCAGGTTCTCAGTCACCACCAGCAATGCCCCCAATTATCAGACGAGGGGAGGGAAGCACACGCCAAGGTTGAAGCTATATTTGGGAGCAGATGTGACCGTATGGACCAGACCTGTTTTTCTTTGTTCCCGACCAGCAAAAGTCCTTGTCGGCCATGTTGGACAGCCAGCACCTGTTCACTGCGCGATGAAGACGAGGTGCTAAACAAAGATGCAAACAGATGTATACTAAACAGCCATTAGGTTTGGGGGGGAGGAGCGGTTAGCACATGTGAGCATAAGACACACATTCCATTCAGTGTCACAAAGACTGTGTGTCATGGCAGGCCACACACACCATGGCTGTATGTGTATTTTTAGTGTGTGTTTGACTTTTTAGCCTGCTTGTTTGTCTGTGTTGGTGTGCAGTAAATTATGATTTGATATTTGCTGGGAAGAGGTGTCTCATCTAACAGCCTCCTGCTTTGTTTGATGCGCTCATGATTGCTGTGGAGCAAATTAGGCATAATAGGGTCAGTGTGATGGTAACAGATTTCCAAAACTAAGGCTGTTACTTCTGACACCATGCACTTATAAGCACACACACACACACACATACACACACACAACCTTTCATTTCTATCCTTATGGGGTACTCCCATTGACTTCTGTTATAATATAACTAAAGAATGCTAAACCGTGCCTACACCAAATGTGTAGGACTACCTCTTCAGTGTACATCATTCATTATCACTTATAGTCATCACCAGGAGGTCAACCATCTGGGCATTAGATTAAATGCTAAGTTTCTTTACACATGCCTTTGTTTGTCCTGTTGTGTGCTAATGTTCACAGTAAACCGCAGTACTACTGTAGTAGGTTAGCATTGGTGTGATGCTTAATGAGCATTTTGAGTTATGTAATGCTAACATATAGCAGGGGAACGCAA
This sequence comes from Setipinna tenuifilis, assembly GCA_030347295.1. Lineage (NCBI taxonomy): Eukaryota > Metazoa > Chordata > Actinopteri > Clupeiformes > Engraulidae > Setipinna > Setipinna tenuifilis. Next base: position 6,721,181 of record CM059279.1, read on the forward strand.
ACAGATGCTCTGTGGGGAGCAAGGGGGAGGTATCCTTTGTGTAATTCCCCTTAAGACAGAAAAAGGGGGGAGTGGGTGTAGTTCTGTGCCCATTCAGCTCATTCACTGTTACACATACAGACTTCGGCCCCCTGTTGGTGGGGCCTGCCTCACTATTTGGAGAGTGGGTGGGTGTTAGCTGAATTAGCATGATTAGCATGGTTAGCATTATCTCTGTGGGTCATATAAGCGTAGCCACCAGCTGCCATCAAGGTCATTTCTTCTGGTGCTGGGCCTTTAGAGTCTGAATCTGTAAAGCGTTTCAAAAATACTAAATATGGCAGAAATGTTTTTGGTGGTAGGTGAAGCGTGGGGATGTGTATACATGTATGTCTGTCTTATCACATTTACCAGATGTGCTGCCAGAATGATTCTATCAGGCCCATATCTGGACCAAAGCATTTAATCAGTTCTGCCACTTCAATCGGTAGCATAGATTGATATCTAATATTATTCTCTCTCTCTCCATCTGTCTCTCCATCTCTCTCTCTCTCTCGCTTTCTCTCCTACCCTAACTGTCAGTCAGACCGACATACACAGTCCCAGATAGGGCTCATAGTCTGGGTTGCACTGGGAAGGCTGGTGTGGTTAAGCTGCTGGATCACTGCGTCTAAATTGGTTAGAGTCCTTCCCTTCTCAGCAGAGCTGGCTGAAGCTCCTCACAGCACCAAACTCCAATATCACCGAAAAAGCAAAACCGAACCGCAGATTGATGGACAGATAGAATTTGACATGGGGGAGGGCGGGGAGGAGGTGGTGGGGAGGGGGGTGACTTGACACTTCCATGAATGATGAATGAAGGGTCCTTCTTTTCACCCTTCCCCCCACTCTCAGTGGACTCTCTCAGCCCCTTTTCTCTTCCTGAAGGAGGTGTTTTAGACGAATGAGCAGAATGGGGGAATAATTGGCTAGGATGAGTGAAAGACTGGGTCCCTGATGCTCCGTCGGTCCCTGATGCTCTGTCCCTGTTGGTGGCCGCAGGGGAGTGAGTGAGTGAGTGAGTGAGGGAGTGGAAGGACTCCCCTGAATGCAGTCCAGGCATCTATCCCCCCACATGTGTTGGTTTTGCTCCAATTGTCTGAAGCATAATGGTCTTTACAAAGCAGAGGTAGTGCAGGGCTGAAAGGCGGCTTTAAGGAAGAATGGGGCTTTTTTTCCCCTCCAGCCGGTGAGAGAAATGGTCCAAAAGAAAGCCGTTAAAACAATGGCATTTTTTCAGAGGTGGGGGGGGAGGCACACCACTCCCCACTCCCCACTCATCCTCCAGTGCCCCACTCTCACTGCGTTCAGGGCTCGTCCATCTCTAGCATGGCTCACTTGTAATGATGGGTCTACAGACACAGACACAGGCAAAAGGCCCCAGCTCCTGGTAAACCACTGCCTGCCTCTCTGCCTATGGCCTCAAGGTCACCGCAATGCTTCTGTGGCAGTGTGTCACACAAAGAGCATGTGACAACATGTGTGTGTGTGTGTGTGTGTGTGTGTGTGTGTGTGTGTGGACAAGACGTGTGCATAGTACTGTACATGCACAAAACTGAACCCAGGTGCCTACCCAGGTACCAAATTTGCCCCGAAATCCTCTGCAGTGATCCTCCACTGTTTCTGAGATGACACCATGACAAACTCTGGTTGAAAGCTTATACACAAGGCCTGACACACTTTTTAGAATCAACCTGGATACTGAGCATGTTTTTTTTTAGTTTGTAACTATGGGCTGTGCTTTGTTGGGAGCGC
>CM059279.1:6727953-6730453 GCA_030347295.1 Setipinna tenuifilis
AACTCAAGAGGAGTGGATGTTACAGCTACTATAAGAAGCCCAGCTCAAGAGGAGAGGACGCTATGGCTAGCATGCTACGAGGAGCTCAAGGGCACTGCAGCATTGTTTTCTTCTGCACCACCAGATCCATGGCGATAAAAATCAGAGAGAGAAAGAGAGAAAAGAGATGTTATTCATAGAAATGGGGGAAAAGGAGGAGGGAGGGAGGGAAGAATGGTTAGCAGGAATACTCCGGCTACTGATGAGAAATAGAAACAGAAAAAAAAGGTGATTATTGATTGAGTGGGTGGATGGAGAATATGGAATGGAGGCTTGAAATGAGAAAACAAGGGGGGAGGTGGAGGAGAGGAAGAGGAAGAGAAATCTCACAACCGCTGACTGAGAGATACTGCAGCCCCCTCCTCACACACTGCAGGCACGACGCTCCATCATTGTAACTGTCATGTCTCTCTCTCTCTGTCTCTCTCTTCTATTTTAATGAAACCAAGCCTCTCAGCCTCTCACTGCAGTTTCTCTGTGTATGTGTCAGAGCCTATGAAACAGACTGGCATATCTGCACATTAATGTTTAAACGCGCACCAGTTCTAGTTCTTTTCACACAGACAGGCGGCCATTTTGCCCTCCCTGCTGCTCTCATGTGAGCATGCCTGTAGGAAGAGAGCCTCTGACCTGAATAACACTGAAGCGCACACACACACACACACACACACACACACACAGGCAGCCCCGGGCACGCGGCTACTGATGTTCACGCTGAAGGCTAGAGAGAGACTGTCTTGGTGTCTTCATATGAATAAGACTGTTAAGTCTGCTTTGCATGGTCATTCAGGATAGAGATTAGACTTTCATTACTACTGCCTTTGTAGGTATGAATTGTTAATTGTCTTAGTCAGTTGGGTGTGTGTGTGTGTGTGGATAGATTTGTGCGCAACGGTGTGTGTGGATAGATTTATGCGCATGTGTGTGTCTGTGTGTGTGAAGGTTTATTGAATGTGATATTTTCCTGTGTGAGCAGCACACTCTGTGCTGCTGCATGTCTGCTGAAAGTCCCATTGACGTTCCCCTAACCCACCATCAAAGCCACACGGATGACAGTGGTTTGATGGCGAGGCACTTTCTTTTCTGGGGCGTATTTTCAGAGGAAAAAGTGGCTATTGATTCATTACTTTGGCAGAGTGGCAAGCCCATGGGCAGAGCTGTGTGCTGTGTGCTGTGTGCGGTGTGCTGCTGCTGGGTGTGTGGTTGGAGAGAAAGAGAAAGAGAAGAGAAAGTAGGCAACGCTCTGTGAGTGTGAGTGTGCCCGCAGTCTGGGCAATTGTGTGTGTGTGTGTGTGTGTGTGTGTGTGTAGGTGGCAGAGCTGGATCTATATTTATAGGCTTGATCCACTGCCCTCGGGCGCTGTCTTGTGTGTGTGTGGGTGTGTGTGTGTGTGTGTGTTCAACCCTTATTTCGCTCCTTCTCTCGTTTTGTCAACGTCCTTCAGTGAGCTGCTGTTGTTGTTGTTGTTGTTGTTATTATTGTTGTTGGCTGCTGTTAGCATTTTACTGGATGCCTTGCTTCTACCGTCAATAAAAAGGCAAAGTAGACATGATTATTTATGAGAATATTGTATTTTTGGTAGACAGAAACACACAGACAGCACAGCACAAGGACATACCCTGAGGCAGTTCTTTTGAGGTCTAGCATATGTAGTCAGATTTCAGGAGACTTTCTTTCAGAGTTATGTATATTGATAACCAGTGTATGACAGTGGTTTGATATGGGCGATGGGTGGGGATGTGGGGGTGGTTGGGGTGGTAAGAACCACTTGAAATAAAACTCTGCTGATGTAACCTTAACCACATGGCTATTACATCAGGCATTACAGGGACATTTTTCAGGCAGACATTTTCTTCTTCCTGCTGTATACTCGCATTTTAAAAACATGAATTTCAACAAGACAGTGTTGCCCTTATCATGGTACAAACAGTAGATAATTAGTGCTATGCTGTAGTCTTGTGAACAGTCCTGGACGGATGAAAGCAGAATTGAGTCCCCCTTAATGAACACGCTCTTTATTATATCTGCTGCTAGCGAGAGCACAAGGGGTCTCCTCCAACACCAGTCATTCTCTTCCTGTTATTCTCGGGGTCCTCTATGCCACCAGTTATCTTCTCCTCTTATTCTCGGGGTCTCCTATGACACCAATCATCTTCTCTTGTTATTCTCGTCCAGCTCAGAATATTAACACAGCAGTCCATCAGCCATAACAGAGCATGGTTTCAGAAGTCAGGGAGGGTGGGAGAGGGGGTGGGGGTGTAAGAGAAAGAGAGAGAGAGACAGGGAATGGGAGAGAGGAAGGGAATGAGAAAGAGAGAGGGAGTGGGAGAGAGAGGGAATATGAGAGATATATAGAGAGAGCAAGGGAATGAGAGGGAGAGAGAGAGATGGAGGAAATAAGAGAGAGAGAAAGAGGGAGTGAGAGAGAGAGGGGAGAAATAAGAGAGAGGGGGAATGAGA
>CM059279.1:6735453-6787953 GCA_030347295.1 Setipinna tenuifilis
CGAGCAAAATTAGACTTTAAGCTTCTGTAAAACAGAATCAATTTAAACTCAATGAGTCTCAAAGGCCCCTTTAATTTGTAACGATACTTTTATCTTCGCCCTGCAGTTATCGTACAGTAAAGCCATTACACAGGACATCCTACAAGAAGATAAAAAAACAGTGGCCACTCCAGGGGGTTTGTACTGTAGGTGGCTGCTGTAAGACTAATGACATTCGATAGATTCAATCAATCAGCTCTCATTAGCTTCCCCAGATTAGTGCGTTGTCATCATACATTTGTGGATCTCCTGAGGAGGTCAGTGGGAAATGCAGACACCCAGAAGTTAATTGAATAAATCCCATTTTGGCTGCGCAAGCCGGTCGGTCACATGGCATCATTACGGTCCCTAAGTGATCCTCTTTAGAAGTTCTGCTGAGAGGGGAAAAGACTGTGTGTGCGTGAGTGTATGTGCGTGTGTGCGTGTGTGTGTGTCTGTGTGTGTGTGTGTGTGTAGGGTGAGTGGGAGTGTGTGTGTGCTTGTGTGTGTCCTTGAATGAACGCACCTTCTTGTTCCAGTGTAGAAGTCACTGGAGTGCTTCCTGTTTGTCGCCATGGCAACAGCCTCTCTCCGCTCTCCTTTCCTCTCACCCCCCCCCCCCCTCTGCTCTCTGGCATGCGTGGGGGGGGGGGTCTCTTCCTGTGATTCAGAGCTACTCTGCCACTCCGCTCCCGGAACCTTTCTCACATCTGATTCCTCTCCTCTCTTCCTCACCTCTCCCTTCCCCTCCCCTCCCCTCCTCTCCCTACATCCCCCCTCCCCTCTCCTCTCCCTCTCTTCCTCACCTCTCCCTTCCCCTCCCCTCCCCTCCCCTCCCTATGTCCCCCCTCCCCTCCCCTCCCTCTCTCCCTCTCTCCCTCTCTCCTCCAGCCAATGCACCACACTGCAAGTTGAAGGCACACAAGGAGAGACAACAGCACTTCATTACTGTCTCATTAGCTGTGTAATTCCTCTCTAATGGGGAAGAGGGGTGTTGTTGGTGTTCTTGCTCACAGGAAATTGGACCGGTAAAAAATGTGAGCACCTCCAGTGTTGGTAGCTTATTCGAAAGGGGAAGTGTGAATTTCGGAAGGTTAGGTGTCAGGAAGTTTGGTCTCCGAGCTGACCTTAGGGTCTACCAGTTACGCGGGTGAATATGAATATAAATTAGAGTGATCCTAAGCAGTTTGTTAAGCTCAGGAAACAATATTAAGGGGAGAGGAACCCCCTAGATCGGCCAAAAAATAGTTTAATAGACAGGACTATGAAACTGCTCCAGTTTGTTAGGGACATAAAACCTAAGAAATTTTGTATTGGAAGTTTTCAGATTTTTTTATATGCAAATTAGGCCCTAGCTCATTATATAATTACAGGCTGTGTCTCTGGTATTGAGACTTGATTGTATTTACAGTATGAGGTTCCTTTGTGAGCGGGCTCTATGACAGGAGGTACCTTGTGAGGTATCGAGGACATTGTTTTTTTTGTTGGTATGGATCATTTCTCTGGTCGCTCTGCAGACAAGACATAAAGAATAAACATCAGGAGGCAAGATAATGGCAGGTGTGGAGAAATAAGAGACGTGGGCCAGCATAAAACCACAGCGGATAAGAGGAGAGAAGGAGGGAAGGGAAGGGAAAAAGAGTGGGGGTAAAACGACAGAGAAGCCGAAGCCACACTGCTATCACTTAAGCTACCGCTTAGACAGCATTTCAGAGCATATTTAGAGCCCGCTGACGTCCTCACAGGCACTTAAAACTGAAACCCCAGACCTGCCACAAAGGGCAGATGATCCGCAGCGAGGAAAGAAATAATATGATGGATGTTTAATTGATGGGACGGCCTGTCTGTGTTGGTCTCGTCATCTTTCGGGACCGGCAGCTAATCTTAGCCAGCCAGCCAGCGTCCATCAGAGATGCGTGTTAATCCCCCGGGCTATGCAGCCGTGCCGTGGGTTTATTTGTAGAGAGCGAGTGAACCCACATGGACACATGGGCAAACAGTGGGAGGCCTGTGCCCCCCTCCTCCCGTAACACATGCCGTCTCTGGTTCAACACCAATGGCACTCAGCAGGCCATTTTGAGGGGTATTGTTGTCGGACAGGGCTATTTTGTTGTATACTTTTAAAATATTTTTTAAGGTAAGGTAAGGTAAAATATCACAAATGACTTCCCCAAACACACACATATACACACACACACAAACACACACACACACACACACACACACACACACACACACCAATTCCTGGGATGAACAAACAGAGAAGTTGAGTCTTCATCAAATGTTAAGTCAAGTAAATGGTCCGATCAGCAAATGGTCCTTTTCCATATCTATTGTCCTGTGGCATTGCACCATTGACTCTGGCAGTAGAAAGTTGTCCGTCTTTATAATTTATGAATATAATAAATACGAAATTGTGTGAGGTTACTCACCCATCCACCCACCCACCCACCTACCCCTTAAGCAAAGGCACTGTGTGTTCTAGCAGGCCTCCATTCTCCTCAGCTCAGGATGTGCTCCAGTGCCCCAGAGCTGAGACACCAGCTGTTCATTTAGCTCAGAGAGCCAGAGAGAGCCAGGGAGAGCACGCGCACGGCATCATTTGAATTCAGGACTCAGGGACAGGAGGTGTTGGAGGTGCCTTCATAACAGGCTCCCATAATCATCCGGAGGGGATGGTTTTTCGTGACGTTTCCTTCATCCAGCGCACAAACACACACGCACACACAGAAACAGAAACACACACACAGAAACACACACACACACACACACTCAGACACGCACACACACACACACACACACACAGACACACACACACACATACACACAGATACACACACACACACACACACACACATGCTCTGCGTCTGCGCTCAGTGAGGGGGAGGTGTGGACAGAGTCAGCCGAGTGTGTCATACGCAGGCAGACGATTTGTAATGAACGCCATCTGTGCCTGTCCGGCTCCTCACCGCCAGCCTCGCCACTGCGGCCCCCGTGGACGCCCGTCTCCGCACAGCCCTCCGTCTCCGCAGCCCCTATTCCGTATAGCTCTCCACCGCCCAGCCCCTACGCCACACAGCCCCTACACCACACAGCCCCTACACCACACAGCCCCTAAACCACACAGCCCCTCTGCCACACAGCCCCTCCACCACACAGCCCCTACACCACACAGCCCCTAGTCCTCCACCAAGCAGCCCCTACGCCACACAGCCCTAATGACGGAATGAGGACAAACTGGGCGGCGCGACTGACTGGCTCTGCTGGAGCTGGGAATTCGAGCGGCCAAAAAATGACGAGCGACGACCAACATGAAGAATTAGTTTGTCAGGATAAAAAAGCCTCGCACACACGCAGGCACGCACACATGCGCAGGCACACACACACACGCGCAGGCACACACACACGCACACACACACACACACCGCACAGATGCACACAAGATGGCCGATTAGGAAGTGGATCATCTAGAGTATGCTGAGGAGTGGATCTGTTTCTCATGCTTTACACTAACACATGTCCTTTCCGTGTATCTCTATGTGTGTTTAGTTGCTGAAGAATGTGTTTCTTCTTCCAGGCTACCCATCAGGCTACCCCACCACAGTGTACAGCATGAGTGAGCATTAGTGCACTAACACGTGCCCTTTATGTGTATCTCTATGTGTGTTTAGTTGCTGAAGAATGTGTTTCTCCTTCCAGGCTATCCGTCAGGCTACCCCACCACAGCCCCGACCTACACACCTAACCTCTACCAGACAGGCAGCCCAGGCTATCCACCAGGTAAGAGAGCGCTTACAGGCACACGTGCATACTGTGTGTATAATATTTTATACAAATGTATACGTAGCTCCCAGACTACTACACGGCATAAAACTTGACTTGCTTTAAGTCTGAACCAGCTGCCACCAGTAGCATTAACAAAGGTAAGACCCCCCTCACATACATGTGTACACACACACACACACACACACACACACATATACTGTATATACACACAGAGTGGGGTCTACACTCCTATGCCCAGTAACGTCAAACTCACATAAATACTCATGCTTACAGACCAGTGCCACCCAAAGTATGTTGCCCTGTTGACAGCAAATGAGGTGTTTTGTTTGTTAAAAAAAAAAACAACAGTTAGCACAGTGGTGGCTAATATAGCCGCCAGCACAGATGGTGTGCCGGTGGTGCTAAATTACTAAGCATGCTCTGACTGTGCGTGTGCGTGTGTGTGTGTGTGTGTTCGTGTCGCGCCCACATGCTGCAGGCACTTCTCCGGAAGCGGCTAGAGGCTAGAGTCCCGCCTCCTCAGATTCCGTCTGAAGTGAGGACGGTGGCGTGGTGTGGATCAGAGCCTCTGGCCTGTATCGACTACTTTGTAAACACCCATCTGTTTGATCAGACCAGCAGAATCAACAGAGCTTCCGCTTGGAAATAAGGTTGCCACGTTAGCCGCTACAGTGTCAAATTTGAAAATACAAACAATAAGCCAGCAGTGTTCGCCTTCCTCTCTGGCATTCGGGTGACTGCGACTGTAAACAGGCGCAGTTCAACAGAGTAAAGACTCGAGGCCGAAGGAGTCTCTAGGAGACTCGAGGCCGAGGGAGACTCTAGTCTAGCTGAAGAGCTGGTCAGCACAGCTTCGGTCGTGCTGTGGTGTCTGGAGTGTGTGTGTGTGCGTGTGTGTGTGTGTGTGTGTGTGTGTGTGTGTGTAGCAGCAGGGGGCAGCTGGCCTTAGTGTTGTGTACATGGTCACTGTCTCAGCCAAACAGATGGGCCCCTTTAACTGCCTGTCCTGGACCTCTGGGTTACAGAGATGGTGCTGGAGATCTGTCTGATGGGCCTGGACACAAATTCAAGTCCATTTCATCCTTTTTTTTTTTGCAAAGTATTATTGACCGTGAGCAATGCCCTAATGCACCATGAAGAAATCAAAGCAGAATTCTTTTTATCAGAAAAAGAATAAGGTGACACTGGTAAGAGTCTTCATGAATAGAAACTGCAAGAACATATCAATAATGTAGGCATAGTCAAACTAAGGTCACCTAATCGGCATAGACAGTTAGTAGCCTAATGTTAATTCTGCATGTACCACCTTATAATTTGTGCAGTTCAGATGAAAGCAGTATGGCAAGTTGCAGAGTTTTGAATTGGAAGGCAAGTAGGGGCCCAGTGTTTGGCCAAGAGGAGACACACACACACATGCACACAGACAATCCGCCTGTCACTATGTGTGCTTCAGTGCTTCATCTAAACACAGTTTCTGTGGTTTTCTTGATCCAAGGAAGTATTTTCTAGACGTGAAAGCTGGCAGATGTTGAAATGTAAAGCGGAAATAATGCTAAGCCTTTATTTATTTATTTATTTAGTTGGTTATTTTGACTGGAGATTATGATCCAGCTGAGTTGAGCGTAAAGCTGGATCATGACACTTCTTAGTATTGTCACTCAGCATTTATCATTTGGGCTTTAGACATTATTAAACAAGTGATGGCTGGCCACCGTGTAAGAGGATGGATGTGAAGAAAATGGCATTCTGTTCTCATCCTGTGTAGAGATTTATTGCTAATGGTTATTGTCTATGCTAATGCTAATGATTTATTGCTAATGGTTCCCTTGCTAACGCTAACGGTGGTGGTGCTGCTGCTGGACGCTGAGCACTGATCTGTCCGCTGTGGTAGTGCGTGAAGGAGGTGCTTAATGACGTGAGGCTAACGTGTTAAAAAATTTTAAAGGGATAGTTTACCCAAAATTCTTACATTGTTCTCTCATCCACATGCTAGGAGAGCTCTGCGGAGCTCTGGTTGCATGCCATGTGAATAGTATTGTATCTGTACATAATTGATGAACAGTTATTTCTGTAAAATTAATTTAAAAATAATTTTGTGATATAGGGTACTGACAAGAATGATAAATGTATGTTGATAATATTTTATAATCTATAAATCTTTTTTGTAATTACCATACAGTGTATAAATGTACCTCTCAATCTATGTGACTAGCTGTTTTTGCTGTGGGAACCCATACCAGATGTCCCGGTGCTAGGCTTTAGTTATATGACTCAGGCTGTAATGGCACAGTTCAACCTCTGAGAGTGCCATGAGCACGAAAATGGCCCATGCGCTTTGTTCCTTTCTCCTCGTGCGGAGCCTATTTTTTGTGTCTCTTTTTTTTGTCTCAGACGAGTGATGGCTCACGGGCTCCCTCCAGTGGTAGGCTTGGTAGTTGCGTAGCCCACTGCAGTCAGAATGTGATTTAAGACATGAATGAATGGATTGCGCAGTTAGTGCTGTACATCTCAGCTTAGAAAGGGAAGACTGTAGTGAAAGTAGGGGGCAGGGGAGGGTCGAACAGTGATAAAGGGCAAGACAAGGAAGAGTGGAGAGGAGAGGAGTGTGAATTCCCCCTCCATAATTGAGGGGTGCTACTTTTTACAAGAGGTGCCACATTACATTACATTAATTACATTAATATGTTGGTATCCCCCAACCAAGCTATTTTTGTCTCTTTGAGGTGGGGGGGGGGGGGGTACTAGGTCTTGATCAGGGGGTACCATACCCCCCCCCCCACTGTAATTCAAACTATGTGGAAGATCACATTACATTACACCACATCGCATTTGGCAGACGCTTTTATCCAAAGCGACTTACAATAGGAGGACATACAGTAAGCTGACAGAAGATGTGGCAGAAGGCGTGCCCTGCCTTGCCTTGCCTTGCCTTGCCTTGCTGTACTATGCTGCTGTGCTGTGTGTGTGTGTGTAACCCCCCTGCTCTTGTTCTGTTGTGTGTGTGTGTGTGTGTGTGTGTGTGTGTGTTGGGACAGTGCTGCTGGTGAAGCAGAGCTGGCCCCAGACCGCCTCGGGCCCCGGGGCCACTGACGGCTCCTATGACCTGGCCGTGGACGCGGGCTCTGAGAGCAGGCAGTACCAGGCCTCGTCTGCAGCATTCAGTAAATATCACCTACTACCTACCTATCTACTATATGACTGTTGTTCCTCATGGCAAGGCACTACCATCACAAACACACACACACACACACACACACACACACACTCTCTCTCTCTCTCTTTCTCTCTGTCTCTATCTATCTATCTTTGTATTTATCTATCTGTCTCGTTCTCTCTCTTTCTCTCTCTCTCTCGCTCTTTCTCTCTCTTGCTCTCTCTCTCTCTCCCTCTCTGTCACACACACACAACACACACACACACACACGCATGCACGCATACACACACACACACACACACACACACACACACACACACACATTAACAAGCCATGCTCACAGTTGGACACATTTGCTGCAAACCACTTGATTTGACTTGTAGTTATGGCAGTAGGCTCCACCAGTTTCACATATTGATTTTAGCACAGTGGTAAGTTGTAGTTCTGTGTTTATCACACATGAAATACACATGTGATAGCCTACCTCTGTATTGATGTCATTACTACTACCCATATTACAAACACACAATCACACAAACTAATTACACATTTGTAGTCATGTGTGGTGTCATTCGTAGCATGCAGCACAAGAACACATCACTGCACATCATACTTGCTTGCTCCAGTCAAGAGTGTCTTGTCGGCTTGACCTGCACACAAATATGCCTTTCTTTTTTTCCTTCTTTTGCTCTCTCATAAAGCCCTACAGCCACTCGCTTCATTGGATGGGATTGCTCAGGGGGCTAGGGGCAGCTCAGGTGTAATAAAGACTGACACAAACCACTAAAGCCCAGTCCAGTCCAGACCAGATTGTCTAGCCTCTATGGCCTCTATGTCTGTCCTCTTTAATTGGTGTTTCAACAGATATTAGAGTCCACTCCGTCCTGTAGAGGAAACTGATGCACCTGCTTACTGGGTCTTTACACTACAAAAATAAAACATAAAGTGTTTCTTAGAACCAGCTTAAAAATACTAAAATACTCCCCCCACCCTCCTCAGAGGATAACATCAGCTTGCACAGACCTGCTGTCATCACGACTTAGACGGGGAGCCTCCATTAAATGTCAGGTCCTCCATGTGTAATATGTCAATGAACTTAGAAGCACTGTCGGAATTGACTCAGACAGTAAACTTATTATTATTAAAGCACTCGGTTAGCCGAATCAGGTCTAGAGGCATGCGGATGCACAAGCCCCCACAGGGCAGGCAGCGAGGGGGCCCTTGGGGCATGCTTGAAAAGGCCACCGAAAGGTCAGCAGGGCGATTTAATGTCATTACACGAGGCATAAAAGAGACGCATTGATCATGGACACAGGGGTTCGCAGGAAGTGGTGGTGTCTCTTTTGATTTGTGTTTGTGGGTGCTGGTTTTATGAATGTGTTTTTTTTTTTTCCTCTCCTCTTTCTTTCTCTCTTTCTCCTCTGAATTGATCCATAAACTGCATTCATTGTTGTGACTAAAACCATCATGAAGGTCACGCTGTAGCCTAAACATTTTTTTTGCTTTCTGTCTTTCTGTGTTGTGGCTGTTTGTGTTTGTGTGTGGGACGTCACCATTAGTCTATCATCCAATAATAAACTATGGTGTCTTGTTGTTTCGTGGTCTATGAGTGTGAGTGCTGTTTGCATGAAGGCTTCTTAGGCTTTTGTTGGCATGATGTTGACATTATATATATATACCGTTGGTGCTCTGTATTTTGTCTATGTGTGTGTGTGTCTCTGAATGCTGACTCAATTTCAGCGAAAAAAAGCCCAGGGCAATGAAAGAGAAAAAATGGCCTTTAGATAATAAGGCTACTGGAATGAGTCCCCAATGATGCATTTATTCTAAAAGCAGCCAGACAACCCTGGCAGTGTACCAGCTACTGAATGACAGTGCAGTGCAGACAGCGCGAGTCAAGTTCAGATTCTAGGCACTGCTGAATGACAGTGCAGACAGGACTAGTCAAGTGAAGATTCAGATACTGAGGTTGCATGGCTCTCCACCACCAGGAGAAACACATGCTATGAGATGAGATGAGATGAGATGAGCCTCACCCAACCCACCGAGCATGGCTTTGACAGCTGTGAGCCATCTTAAGTCCTGTCCTTGCTCCCTCAGTTGCTGGCACATGAACTCACTCTGGTTTTCCGGTTTCTTCTCTCTCTCTCTCTCTCTCTCTCTCTTTCTCTCTCTCTCTCTCTCTTCTCTTTATACCCTCTCTCTCTCTCTCTCTCTCTCTCTCTCTCTCTTCTCTTCTCCCTCTCCCTCTCCCTCTCTCTCTTTCTCTCTTTCACTCCCTCTCCTCTCATGACAGGATACACCGCTGGGACGCCCTACAAAGTGCCCCCTACCCAGACCAATGGAGCCCCCCCACCTTACTCCCCATCTCCCAACCCTTACCCAGCTGCCATGTACCCCATCAGAAGTGCCTTTCCCCAGCAGAACCTCTATGCTCAGGTAAGTGGCGCTCTGCTGTACTGTACTATTTGGGTTTTTCGTATGCTCCACTTCATGACAAATCTGAATTCCTCAGCGGTCTGCATTGAGGTTAGTGTAACTGCAGAAGAGATAGCATATATTCTTAGCCAGGTGTGAGTCACTGTCCCAGGCACGAGTGTTTAAAACTGTATATAGTAAAAAAAATGCATATATGAATATGAATTACAGTTTATTTGAAGCATTGACAAAGACACACTGCCTTTACAATTGATTAGTGTGGAATTAGGAGACATGTAAGAGAATGATGTTTGCTCTAGACATAATGTAACATGTACAGCAGGTTTGTCATTGAATAAACGGTATATGTTGTTAAATAAACTGTATATGCTTGTATTTCCCCTTTTTTACAGGACTATTTCATGTACTTTATAAACAAAAAGGCAAGCGTAAGAATTAGATGTCTGAAAAAGCATTTGTTTTTTGTCCAATGCAGAAAATATATAACTTTTTATGCAAATGTAAGTGTTTAACAATCACAGAATCAGTGCAAATGTGTCATAATGAAATGCATTGGCCCATGTTTTTTTTTAATACTCCCACTTTATTGTTTGTAAAAGCACAGTACATGTTTTCTAGCAAGTGCACAAGTCGTGATGAAGACCATTAAGAAATTCATTCAGCAATTTCCCCCACTTCCTAACTGAACTGATTTGTTTTTTAAAATACAATCACCAGACTTTGTGTCCTACTGTGCATCGGTTAATAAACTTGACAGCAGACAATGTATATGGCATTCCCTATTGGGTGATATGTGGTGACGGGGGTCTTAAATGAGCACTTTACTGCTCTAATCCTATACATCTCCTGTCAGATTCGAAGCATCATCTATCTAACAACTCTCCAGAGCTCATACACACATAGTCCTGCCTCTGTAAAGAGAAAACAAATAGAGTGGCTTAGTACAGTGCCATAAACAATTCCAGCCAATCAGCAGAGTGGATCAGGAACACAGGAAGGAAGGATGTTATTTGGTTGGCTGTGGAGCTCGGACAGCAGCAGCATTCTGCGAAACCAAAAATGATTCGCAGACTGTATGTTAATGTCAGTTAAACTATGTTGTGTGCAGCGCCTGCATTTGATAAGACACCACAGCAGGTGGCGCTGTGCTCTTTGTAGCAGACATATGCAAGGACTGGCTCATTGGCAGTGCTCATCCACCATACCATCATGCAGGAGTCTTGCGTGTGAAAAGTGTGAAAAATTCACAATTTAGAAGGAAAACTCTCCGGTAGTTGTAATGTACACACACACAGGTGTTTGAGAGCTTTCTTGAACTGGAGACGAGATAATGCTAGGTATTGTTGTAGGGGTGTTGAAAACAACATAGTAGAAACACATTGGGGGATTGACACTGCACTCTACTGCTAGTTCAGACTGATGTGTCGGCTATCCCTTTTGACATATAATCCATATTTGTATCAGTGGTCAATTGATATCTGTGAAGGCAAACGCAATACGGATCATTAGAGAGGCCCATTTCCATAGGCCATTAGGTGTGTATTGGTCCACTGTGGTGCAGTTCATTAAGTGATCGAAGGTCGCTGAATTGAATTTGTGTCTCACTGGACCCAAAAGTGTTCAGGATTGATTGATATGGCTTAGTGACAGGTGAACATGTATATAAAATATGTTAATCATGTACATGTGGATCTTTGTCACAATGAACTGAACGTCTGTGTCGTCATTTGTGGGGTGGTTTTGTTTCATTTGGTATTTCTGGGACTAGCTTGGGTAGACAGTAATGTGTCAATGAATTAATTACTGTCTCTCTCTCTCTCTCTCTCTCTCTCTCTCTCTCGCTTTGTTTCTCTCTCTCTTTCTGTCTCTCTCTGTTTCTCTCTCTGTCTTTCTCTGTTTCTCTCTGTTTCTCTCTCTGTTTTTCTCGGTTTCTCTCTCTGTCTGTGTCTGTCTCCCTTTCTCTGTCTCTGTCTCTCTCTCTCTCTCTTTCTCTGTTTCTCTCCATCTCTCTCTCTCTCTCTGTCTCTGTTTCTCTCTCTCTCTCTCTCTCTGTCTCTCTCTGTATTTTCCTAAGCAGGGTGCTTACTACACACAGCCCGTGTATGCAGCCCAGCCACATGTAATCCACCACACCACCGTGGTGCAGCCCAACAGCATCCCCTCTGCCATCTACCCCGCGCCCGTCCCCGCCCCGCGCTCCAACGGGGTGGCCATGGGCATGGTGGCTGGAACAACGATGGCCATGTCCGCAGGTAAGCTGTGTAGTGAAAAAGAGGCACACAGGTAAATCAGTGAAAAAGAGGCACACGGGTAAATCAGTGTAAAAGAGGCACGCAGGTAAATCAGTGAAAAAAAGGCCCGCAGGTAAATCAGTGAAAGAGGCATGTGTGACGCTTGTGTGTAGGTGTGTGCTTAAGCGCGCAATGTCATCACCATTATGGTTGTCATAATCATGAACTTACTGTATGCTGCCAAATTTTCTAACTTTTAGATATTAGCACAGTTTTTGCTATAGTGTTTGTTATTTATTTTCAGTTTCGTTTTTTTGTTTGTTTGTTTTTCCTTATTCTATTGGTCTGGGAGTGGTGGAGGAAAGGTTTTGAATCGTTTTTTATTTCCGCAAAGTTTCGGTGAAAAAGAGGCCCGCACATTAAACGTTTTAAAGTAGGTGCTGGACTTAAAAAAGGATTTAGATGAACGTGAATATAAGTCATGTCTGAAGAAGGGCAATGTTGGCTGAAAGGTTACATCACTGCTGGTGATTGAACCTTTTTTTTTCCACTGGAGCTCTCAGTGTGCAGACTTTTATTCATGTTCATCCATGTCCACAGGTAGCCATCTTGCCACCTAAGCTATGTAAATTGTTTTTTTATATATATAATTGTGAAAAGAGGTCTAGCAAAACCCAGAACCATGGCTATTAGCCTGTGAGCATGATCTGTACATTTTACAGATCGATGTGGTACCTTGTGAATTTTAAACGCGATGTACACATTTTGCTAACAAGTCTGCTGAGGCATCAGGAGAGGGAGGTTTGCTAGTTGGGGTAACTGGTGAGTCCCAATGGCAGCAGCGTTGACGTTTTTCTGCCTTTTTCTTCCTCCTTCTCCTCCTCCTCCTCCCCTCCTCCTCCTCTTTCTCCTCCTCCTATTTCCCATCCTCCTCCTCTTCCTCTTTCTCTTCCTCTTCCTCCTCCTCCTCCTCTTCCTGCAGGCACTCTGCTCACCACCCCCCAGCACACCCCCATAGGAGCGCATCCTGTCACCGTGCCAACATACAGGCCCCAAGGAACCCCTGGCTACAGCTACGTGCCCCCCCACTGGTAGAGCTCATCTGCCATATCATGTAAGGATGCCTCTCTCTCATACACACACGCGCGCACACACAAACACACACACACACACTCTGCCATATCATGTAAGGATGGCTCCCTCTGTCGCTCTCTGTCTCATACACACGTGCACATACACATACACATACACACACACACAGACTGCCATATCATGTAAGGATGTCGCTCTCTGTCTCCCTCTCTCATACACACACACACACACACACACACACACACACACATACACACACACACACACACTGCCATATCATGTAAGGATGTCTCTCTATCTCTCGCTCGCTCTTTTGTATCTCAGTCTCTCTTTTATATATACACACACACACACACACACACACACAGACTGCCGTATCATGTAAGGATGTCTCTCTCTGTCTCTGTCTCTTGCTGTCTGTGTCTTTCTCTCTCTGTCTGCCTGCACGCACACGCACATATGTACACATACACACACACCTGCATGCACACAGGCACACAGAAACAGACATGTGCACTCTGACATACACACACACACACACACACACAGGCACACACACACATACCCATGCACACACACAGATACAGAAACACACTTCAGCACACTGTGACAGTCACTCATCTTCCAAGACAGGCAGGTGTGAAGTGAGACTGAGTTCTGATTGGCTGCCGTCTTTGCCTTGCAGATCTGGAGTCCCAACATCGTATGCAACTACTCAAGTCTTACATGGGCTCTCTGTGATCACCATGGAGACGCCACGTCTGTTTGCAAGAACAAAAGAAAAAAAGTGCAAGGGTCACTTTATGCATTCTTGAGTGTTTTTGTAAAAGCTGCTTTTTTTATTTTATTTTTTTATTTAACGTTTTTTTTGTTTCTGAACATTTTTTGTTTTTTCTTTTGTTTTGCCTATCAGTTGTTGCATTTTTTAGTTTTTACAATCGTTACGTCATCGTTATTTCCAGAGAAACTCCAGAATGATTTAGACCAACCACACATCTTTTAAGTGATCTGTTTATGTTCCGTAATGACGCTTGTGTGTAGGTGTGTGCTTAAGCGCGCAATGTCATCACCATTATGGTTGTCATAATCATGAACTTATGCTGCCAAATTTTCTAACTTTTAGATATTAGCACAGTTTTTTTTTATTATTTTATTTATTTTCAGTTTCGTTTTTTTTGTTTTGTTTTGTTTTCCCTTATTCCCTCTCAGAGTGGTCTGGGAAAGGTTGAGGACTTTTTATTTTTGAACCGGTTTTTATTTACGTGAAGTTTTTAATTTTTTCCTTCAAAATTTCTGTTCATCTTCCAGTACCGATAACAAGGGTGTCTTCCAGCTTGTAGCTGTTTATTAGGTAGATTTGTATTTGAATATATTCGCTGTCTGGCAGTGCAAAACGTGGTTTTCAATTTCATTAGGTATCGGAAATACTTAGTTTACACCGAGTAGAGAGCATTTTTGAGTAAGCCAGTTTGTTTATTAGTCAGCTTCTAAATGATAACGCGTATATATATTTATAATAGGTGTGTGCATGTGTGTGCTCATGCCACGCACGCAAATTGCACGTAGGCACATTCATGATAAAAACACACACACACGGCCCCCCACACCCAGTCTTGCTACACACTCATCACACATAACATACTACATGTGTATGAGTGTGCAGTGGGTTCAAGGGTTGAACATTAAGCAGGATCTCTGTGTGTAGAAGAGTGTGTGTGAGTGTATGTGTGTGAGTGTATGTGTGTGTGTGCGTGTATGTGGACGGACATGTATTTGGACGCGTGTGTGTAGATGCCTGTTTGTTTGTGTACGTGTGTGTATGTGTATGTGTGTGGCACTTAACTGGACTTTCAGGTCTGATGTCAATCTAATAATCAAAAAAAAAGTGAATCTAAAATGAGTGCCAAGCCCTGCGAGGACACAAAGGGGATCAGGTTGTAAATGGAGAACATTCAGGAAGCAGCAGTGATGATAAGGACTTAAAGGGATGCCGGTGGACGAGGGTGTGGAGGGAGGTGGAGGGGGACGTTGTAGTGGATTCAGTTAAGAGCAGAAACTTTAGAACAGAAAACAGCCAAGGCCCAGGGAGGGTTGCAGGGTAGGGGGCACTGGGGGGTGACCTGTAAGGCCCCACCACCACCACCACCCCCTGTCCTACTCTCTCTGGCCAGCCTCGCTGGATAGGGATAGCTAGTGGGTACAACACTGACCTGAGTCCTCTGTCCTCTGGGATTGATTGATTGGCGGGTTATGGGTGGGCTTTGTTGCACAGGATGGAATGTGTAGCGTAATGCGGAGATCAAACCAGTTCTTTAAATGCAATAATAAGAAAGCCTGCCTTACTGGCCCAGAACAGTAATGATGTTTTGTAAAAGAAAAAAAAAAGAAAAGAAAGCAGAGAAAGACAGAGAGAGAGAGAAAGAAAGAGAGAGCGAGAGGGACAAAGGATAGTAATTCTGTGAACTATTCCAGGATATCCCAGTAGTCTACCATAATATACCCAGAAATGACTATAGTACAGTACATATCATAATAACCTTATTCAATATGTGTGAAGAAGCATTGCACAATGACAAATAAGACCATACGTTCATACAGTACATAGGTACAAGGTACATTATTTTATTTAACAAATGTTAAGGAAAAAAAAAAGAACAAGTCTTTAGTACGGTACCCTTTAGTCACAATAATGTGTTTGTAAGTAATTCTCAGCGGACAGCATTAAGTATACTTTTTAATCATTAAGGCAAATTAACCACTATTTCAATATCTCAAGCTCGAGAAAGGTGATGTTTTAAATGGAGTAGCCTAGGCGTACAAGTGAACCATATTTGTCTGTAACATTGCATGGGTCATGCAAAAAGAATGCAGTATATATATATACTCACTAAGAGCAGCTGTGTGCTCTCTTGCAAAGCATGGTTGCATCAAGTTGGACTGCAGCTTTGGGTTGTGCTGTCAAAAATCTTCTTCCCGAGCAATCACATTCCCTTTCTGACGCTTTCAGAGAAGGCTGGCAAAGAGAGTGTGTCAAAGAGTGGTGAAGAGGCAGAGGAGGCACTGTTTTGAGGAGTGTGTAATGTTCTTTAGGAAAAAAAAAAAAACATTCCTACTGAATGGGAGCACTTTCTGTTATGAGAAAATTTTCATTCCACTAGTGTGAGAACAAAAAAAAACAGCAGTACGGTTTGATGAGTTGGCTTCTTTTGTTTGGGTGTTTGGGGGCTGAAATGACTCAGTGCCTCTTGAATTGCCGGTTGAATTGCAGGTCATCCTCGAGATTTGAAATGAGTTTTAGTTTTAACTGCCTCGCCAGGGGCCAGCAGATGTAAACTGTCTCTGACCAATAGAAACCCTGAGTAAGCATTCTTCACTTCAGTGTTCTCCTTCGCCCTGAAACTCACACTTTGACATCCTCTCTCGCCTATTCCTCCCAGACTTTCGAGGTGGTCGAAAAAACCAAGACACTACGAAAAAAAAAAAGTGTTCGCCTCTTAAATCAGCGTTAGAGGGAGCACTCACACACACACACACACGTGTTTAAGTGTAACTTTGCTACTCATTAATTTGTAACACCAAGACTTGAACAATGCAATGCGGTGTGGATAGCTTCTCTGGCCCAGTGGTTAAGTGCAGGGAAGTAGCTGGATCTTTACTCTGGTGATTTCACAGTGGGTTTCAGACTGCTAGGGGGCGCATCCTAGGATTGGGCAATGGTCATCAAATATATATTTTATGCTAAGAGCTGAGATAAGAGATAAAACACAACGGAAAAAAAAAATACTTTTCAAGTTGAATAAACAGGTTGGTTTTAAAAATTTGAGAAGAAAAATAACCTAGGATTTGCAGATGTCCATTCTGACATGTGGTTTAAGCGCTTTTTACCATAAGTGTTATTTAAGGTTTTACTGATGATTGATGTTTATTATTCTTAAATAGAGGATCTTTATGGTTGAGCTGAAGTGTGGTGCGTCTGTGCGGTCCTTGGGCATTTCACAGCACAAGTCTAATGGGGGTTCTCTTTCTCATTCACCAGAGTCTTTCCTCAGTATACCCCTGCCCTGCCCTGTAATGTGTAACGAGGGGGAAGGGGCAACCATCATGCTTCTATAAACTCTTAAAAATAAAATGTAAGGGACTTCATATTATTAACTGTATATCTGCAGCAAGACAATGTTTATTCACAATTATATAAACTCCAGTCAGTTAAAAAAAGCATCATAGGAGATCTGAAGATCTGAACTTGAAATCCTCTATTCTAATCAGCCCTTTTTACCCAAAAGCATTAGGATCAGAGCCCATTCACTGTATATTCATTAGCTTACTTCCTAAATTGAGAACGGACATCTGGTTCCAGATCAGAAGGGGTCTGGCGTGCACGCTCACGCACTCAGACATATTTCAGTATGACGGAGTGGAGTGGAGATTAACGAGCCAAGATGCCATAAACAAATCTAGAAAACTTGGCCATGGCCAGGCATGGGTCAGCTATTGATGATTGCTTGTTGGCAGGACAGCCAGGATGGAGGTACAGTACAGTATAGCAGTGTATTTTCTGTTGACAGAGAGATAAAGTTTTGCTAGAGTTTTTTTTCCTCTTTTTTTTGTTGTTGTTTACCCAGTTTCTTGTTCACATAACACATTCCATGCCATGTTTAGAATCTGAAATGAACACAATGAAAGTGGTGAAACATTGTATGCTTGATTAGAGTGGGAGGGACAGAGGGACATACACACACACACACTGTGTACAGTGGCTACAGTCCAGTGTGTGGCAGCATGAACAGTTATTCTCCTTTTAAATTAGTGATCAGGACGCCCCCCAAACACACACACACATCCCTCCACCCCCCAATTGATAAGACTGGTACAGTCTGATTTTACTCAAATCAAATCACATGATGTCAGATATGACAAACTAGTATTTTGTGGATTTCTGTCCACTTCTTTTAGTCGTTCAAAATGTTTAAAAAAAAGGTCCCAAAACTAAGGTTTAACACATTGTAGGCAAAACATTACTGTGAGGGAAAAACAGTAAGTTTCATCGTTAATAGGAGATTTTGATTTCAAAGTGTAGGAAAAAAAACAAAAAGGAAAAATGTGAAACACTAATTGTAACGTAAGAGTAAGAGTCATAGTCTTCCAAGAAATACCCTGAGCATTTATAGGGACCTACCCCCCACCACCTAAGAAGAAACTGTAACCCAGCTGACACTGTATTCTGGTAACGTTCCTTAAAATGTTGTGGTTTAGATCTGGGCATGTTTTTCACCAATGTTTTGAGAACTGTGTAGAATGTCCAGTTTCAGCTAATGGTCTTTGTGGAGCAGGGAGACCCATGTCAGGCTTGTGATATGAAGTGTAAATCTGTTTTTTTTTTTTTTTTTTTTTTTTTTAAATGTTTTTTGTTCATTTTTTGTTTTATTTTTTTGAGGATCAGTTAGTGATCCCTGTGACATAATTAAGCCAAGTTTGTAATTGTATAATATTTACTGTAAGATGTAGAACATTCAATAACTATTAAAATCTTTCCCAAAAAAAAAAAAAAAACATTGTCATGATGCAGTAATTCTGCAACGATTGCACTACCAGTGTTGGTCCCAGTATTGTAACACAAAGAACAGTGATTTTTTTCCTTCATCCTCTGACAACTCTAATTACATCCATGTTGTTGTGCAATAGTGCTTGCGCTTGTTCAGACTTCCTGCCATCTGCAGGTCCGGTATTAGCAAATAACCCCCATGTGGTATATCACACCCACCACACACAGAGCCATCTCAATCACTGATGGCAGACATTAGGAAATAAGACCCCCATGGTATATCACACCCACCACACAGAATCGTCTCAATCATGGATGGCAGATGCAAGTGTGTAAGTGTGCTCTTGCTTCCCAGCATGGGGAAGGGTTTTTTGTTTTGTTTTTTAATAAAGATATCTTATCTGGATAGAGATATGGAAACATTCCATCATGACCTATGACCTTCCAGGGAATGCAGCTATGGCGTCTGACTTGTTTTACAGGAAAGTAAGTTGTCATAGATATTCTGTGGTAACTGATCTATTGCAGGAAAATGAGATGTAAGATGCGTGAGAAGCAAATGGAAGTTGTGCATCACAGTTCAATGGGAAAAGGCAGCTGCAAGTTGAGATTTTTGGAGGGAGGGAGGGAGGAGAGTACAGCAGCACCGCAGAGCATTCACAGGTGACGGCACAGAACAACAGGTTGGTCATACACACAACACAAATATGCAGTATGAATCCTTCAGGACCTTTGCACTCAGATTTCAAAACTTTGACCAATTGTTTTAAAGATAATATCAACCACAAAAATATCTTAACTCTTTAGTAATGCTCACATGCCATGCATGTGATGTGTTTTCAAATGCATGACATGTCTTTTGAAGGTTTTATTAGACCAGATGTATTGCTACTCATCAACAGCGTTCCTGATTGAAAAGTCACTGATGAGTCATGGAGATCGAGGCTCTTCAGCCTGTTGCCTGCCTCCTCTGCTTCCTGGCCTGATTAGTTAGCCACGTACACACACACCAGTGCGGTGCCTGAATCTAATTTGGCTGGTTGGCCGGGAAAGGTTGAGGACTTTTTGTTTTGAACCGGCTTTTATTTACGTGAAGTTATTTTTTCCTTCAAATTTCTGTTCATCTTCCAGCCTGTTGCCTGCCTCCTCTGCTTCCTGCCCTGATTAGTTAGCTACGTGCTGTACACCAGTGCGGTGCGTGAATCTAATTTGGCTGATTGGTTGGTTGGCTGGTTGGAAGTCAATTAGCCAGAACAGACAGACATATGATGAAAATACACGGGGGAGACCTGACTGCCAGTAAGATGTTGCAGCCGGCGATCAACTCTCAACCTGCATATTGCAGCAGTGGACCCCTGGGAATACTTGAATGTTGTCTATTCAAAAAAACTATGCTTAAGAACATGTTATCAAAGTCACATAACTACGCAGATAACATAGGCCTGCGTCACTGTGCAGCGGGTGAGTACCTTATGATTGCTGATTCATGATTTGCTGGTGGTGAATGACAGATGCATAATCCATGTATCCAATGTGATATGGGAAAAGGGTTTAGGATTCTTATTCTCGTGCCTCAACAGGCCTGCACTGTAAAAGGTGCTGCTTAAAAACTTAAATTAAGCCAATGTGTTGCATGGATCTTTCAACATTGGTTTAACTTGCAGTATTTTTCTTACTAGTTTTTCACTACAGTGTTGCGTACATATGTTTTATTGAAGCAACATAAAAAGACCAATGCAGCACGTTGCTTTAATATTTTTAGGTTTTTAAAGTTTTTTTAAGTTGGTTCTATGCAACACTTTTCCCAGTGGACAATAATGTCATAGCTCTGTGTTTACAAGGCCTAATGCACATACATCCACAATTCCGTGCTTTGGGAGAACTGAAAGGTGGTTTTGACATTTAACAGGTAAAACACAAACAAAGGTGTTGAGCTGTAGTCTACTCTGATAAATGCTAATATGCTCTGATGTGAAGGTGTGTTGTCACTGATGCTTAATCAGGCTGGAAAAATATGAAATGTCACATGCAAAATGCCTTGGGGGTTGATGCATTCAAGTGTACAAATTGAAATAATTAGATTGTGACTGTGGGAAACATTTCCCTCCCGTACCAGTTTGGTGGGATATGAATTTCACAAAAGAGGTAGGACGGATTGATAGGTCTATTTTTACTATCCTATATAGCTTAGTCACTTTTGTTTAATATTGTGCAGAAAGTTGCATCGTAGGGGACTGTAAAGCAATACTTGACCATGTTAGTCCTGAGTGAAAACTTTGACTGTGCTAAAACCTATTATTACTAAAAGTGTCTAAAAACCCAATGTAACGAAAGGGAGGAGAAGTCACCCCACCCAGCTCTGAATCCAGGTCTCCAGGGTACCAAACGTGAGCTTTGACCACAACACCATTGGAATGGCAGTAATAGCACATCCACAACCCTAGTGATGGTCACTCCATCACACCCCACCTGTGGTTGTTTGTTTGCCATAATAGCTGTTCAGAAACTGAGCATTCCAACTTAAACTGTTTTAGAGTTTTAAATTTCATTACAACGTAAGCTTTCATAAGCATTCAATCAGGCACATTCATAGCCTTTTAGTGCAGAATGGGTCTGATAAAAAATGCCAGAGACTCAAACCATTTAAGAAAACAGTCTTTGTCAGCTTTCTAGAGATAGGATAAAAAATAGCAAAATATTTACATATCTCATTTGTTATTGGGAGGTGAGTAACCTTGGTTGCTATGACCACAGTTTAGACTCAACACTGATCCCCACAAAGCATTAATCTATTTTTTTTCTAGCTCCCTCGTCCATGGTTCTATTTGTCTTTTCCAAAGAAAAATATGAAAGGCTGATTTAGATAAGACTGTCTTTGACTAGTTTGCACCTGAAGTCTTTGCCCACATAGTCACCATTATGTGGCAGCCTATAGCACAACTGTTGCACACAAGTTCCTGCTGATAATTCACTTCTCAGAAGGCCTAAACTGGGCCTTGATGTCGAACATGCAAACCATAATCAGAGAAAGTAATCAGAAATATATGTTCGTTGTGATCAGAAGGTCTTAAGATTGTGTGTTGTTAGCCATAGTCACCAGAAAAGTGTTTGGAGGAAAATGACAACATGTGGCTAAATCTATAATGTTTGGGGATGTTTCATACAGGAAGGACTTTATGCATAAAGACATTAATGTAATACATAAACTATCAATCAACATGAATATTATGACTGAATGTCATAAAACACTGAGTGTACAGCACCAAATACATGCTAAATTATATAGTAGGAAAAGGCGCCCAGTCCCCATTTTAAGCCTTCCTGGCCTGAGTATTTCAGTCAAATCATATGGGTGAGGTTTTGTACAATGTTTCAAGCTGTTCTGGCTACCTTAATAAATGGACAAACTGGCTTATCTTTTGACTAAAAAAGTGTCTGTTTTAAACCATATGGTACCAAACATACTACTTTTTCTTTCAACCAAATAATAATAAATGTGCATTACAAATGTCTGCTAATACTGTACGGTTTCAGAATACCTTGTAGTGGTGCACAAATGACTACACATTATTTATTGGTAATCTTTGATCTTGTTAGATTCCATATTATTAAGTTCAAATTGAAAAGATCACAAATTCTAATGTATGAATGGTCAAGGGAGGCTGCAAATGAATGTATTTACCTTTTGGCCGCAAAGTCATGTGGGCGCTCACAGTAAGCTACTAAACGCCTCGTGCACGGCAGTCAGTGAGATTAAACGATAGCGGGAGGAAGGAGAGTGGTTATTGAGTAGGCTACGCTTGGCCACGGCCCAGATAAGGCATACTAATCAACCATGGCCTGTCACTGATAGAGTGATTTACACACGGCTTCCACTCGCCTGCCAGAAGGCCTTTGCATTGAATGGAGGCCATTCTAGCTTTGCTGGCCAAATATGGCTCATTCGGTAATTGATTCAGGGGGTTGCTGAGGTGGAAGGTTTCAGTAGGGAATGAAGGATGAGGGGTATATATATGTATGTGTTTAGTTTCCTTACTCTGCTGCCATTATAAACAGCATCTCGCCACTGAAAACCTCCTCAGGTGATTGAAACAATGCATCACAGCTATGTCAAATCAATGGCTTTGGTCTGAATAGATTTTAGATACCCCTTGAGATTGGCTCAAGGTTTTATGTTCTGTGTCGCTATTACACTTCATGTCAAAATTTTTAAATTTGTGGTACATGGTTCAAGGAAATGGGAGAGAGGCACCATTTATGCATTTTACAGCAGCTAGTGTGAGACAGTCCTAAACACTAACAAGCTACATACTGAAAGCCTGCTCTGACTGAAAGGTAATTTCCTTTTGTCAATATATAATAGTCCAATATCAAACTTGTACTTTAACCCCACACACCTAGTTAGTGTTTGAAAGAATAGACCTCACTACACTTTCAGAAGTAATGTGACAGTAGGGGTAAAAAAAAATCTGTATCTTAAGGTACAATCAGCATTAATGTACCCCCAAAGGCTAATATTTGGACCTTAAGGTACTGATGGGTACCTCTTCAGTTCTTGTACCTCTTAAAAGTACAGTTCTGTACCTTCTTTTTCTGAGAATGCAGGGCTGGAATGCAGAGCAGCAACAGAGTGAAGTATAGATGCACCCAGCTAGGCTGCAGAACAGGGGTGGAGTTCCTTTCCCACTGCTCCACAGAAATGTCAATGCACACTTTTCCTTTGCACTACAACCAATGACACTACTGCTTAAATGGCACCATTTGAGTTTTATTACACTACACATTTGTATTATATACAAGCCTATTGTACTTTTTGTTATGTTTATATTATTATGTTTGTCATCATGTCTTCCTGTCTTCCTGTCTTGTTTATAAGATGTTTAATGTTCACTGTGGGCCTAGGGAGTATTGCAATTTCAAATTCTGTGTGTGCAACCTGTACATATGGTTTTTGACAATAAAGCTGACTTTGACTTTTGATGTAGATGCTGGCGGCTTCACAAAGTAAAAGTCCTGCCATCTATTCTTTTCTGACTCGGCCCTCAACAAAGGTGATTTCACTAACTTGCTGATCCACCATCTATTGTCTGATGCTCTATGTGCTTACACAATGGTTAGATCATAGATCAAATGTGAAGCTGGGTTTTTACTTTCTGAAGCCGGGATCTCTGTCTTTGCTACAGAAGAACAGACATACAGAAGACCCCTAGGCAGTGAGAGCAGGGATGGAGGGGCAGTGACTCACAGGTTGACCCAATGGCTGTTTGCTTTGGCTTGGCCTCAGTTACCAGAAAGGGGATCAATACTGGCATGGACACTTCAGCAGGGGGTGGGGTGGTCTGGGTGGGAGAGAGAGAGAGAGAGAGAGAAAGCTTTTCAAGTTTGTATATGTGAATAGAGGAAAATATGCTTGGATGAACTAGCTCAAGGAAACTACATAGAGCACAACTTCTTAAACAGTAGCTCAACACTGACGGCTCAAATTCAGCAGGGGGGTCTAAGAAGGAAAAAATTAAAAGTAGCAAGTAAAACTTGGTTGAAATAAAATGATTGGTTTAAGAGAGGAGGCAACTGAAGAAGCAGTTCAGGCCAGCAGATGAAACACAGAAGATGGTGTAACTGCTGAGGCGAATAAGGTAGACAGCAGGACAGTCTAGCGGGGCGTTCTTCAAAGAGCCTATTTTAGCTCCAGTTCAGACAGGAAGTTTGAGAGTTGAAACTGAAAATAAGGACTCTGAGGGGTACAGTATATTAAAGAGCTTCATATGGAAAATCAGAAGCATGCAGATCTTGTTTTAATAGCAGACAACTCCTCTAAGTGGAAAGGTAAATTCATCAATGGGTGAGGGCTTGTTCAGTCAGATGTTGATGGATGGTGTAAGCAAGCACCATTGCACCATTGTCTCTACTATGACAACAGGATAAATTCTGAGTATCTGGTGTTCAGCAGGTAGTTCAATTGTTATCCCAAAAGAAAAGGCATACCATGTGTCTATAGGCCAATTTTAACATATCCTAAATTTAGGAGATCTTCTTCAGTGTGGTACACAGGAGGTTCATCTCCTATTATCTCCAGAAATGGCTGACAATAGGGACTATTCTGACAATAGGATCACTCTGCTATATTCATTGTTGAATCCACTGATGATGCCCTTCCAATGCTGCCAAACCCCAGTCAGTATGTGGGCAAAGATGACAGCTACAAGTTGTGAGTAATAAAACCCTATAAAATGTTGATGTTTAATTTCGTTGTACAGGCAACTGTTTAATGATAACAAGAGCTTGAAGTCTTGAAGTCTTGACGTGTGGGTGTTGGCTAATCAAAACATATTGTGTCTGCTTTTGTACCTGACAGCCAGACCTCTGGGGCTCTATGGAGCCATAATGTAACTCATGGGCGTGTTTGAGTAAGATCTGAGCAAGTTAAGGTTCAGTCCAGTTTCTTTTGTGTAAGAGGTGCAGAGAAGTGCATATTGGACAATCCAAACAAATGGGGCCAAGCATTGGAACAGGAGACACAGGAGTGTAAACCAAATTGGTTGCAGTACAAAGTAATCACTAAAGTTAAAAATGGGTCTAAAAGCTAAATTAGATGCACAATGTTGTTACTGCAACACGTAGAGTTGACATATTGCAAAGGACAATAGAATGTCACATAAGGTAAAGAGCTATGCTGCTCAGTTTGTCATTCACTACATTGGTGGCCCCAGGATATGTGCTTCTTTCAAGCCTTTATTGTCCTGTACAACCTGTCAGACGGCTGTAGTTTAAACAGATGCTGGGTTGAATGTGATAATAATAACAATAAGAAGAAGAAGAAGAAGAAGAAGAAGAAGAAGAAGAATGAGTATACATTTAATTTGTATACAAATCTCAAAGTACTACAACGCAACCTACTAAAAACACTAAAACAGAATTAACAAAACAAAAACAAAAAAAATGTGAAAAGTAGTAAGTGTCATGTGTCCTTAATGATACAGCATCCTTTTCTGTGACAGTTGGATGTGCACAGGGCCACTTTAAGAACAGCAGACAATGCACCGCCGAGGTTCAAGGTTCAAGATTCAAGGTTTTTATTGTCTGTATAAACCAACAGCCCAGGCACATTGAAATTCTTGTGCAGCGCTCTCTCAGAGTCAACAGTCTAGGAAATAGAGCACTATAATAACAAAATACATAAAATATAAAAACTCTATACAGAAAGGTGTAATATGTACACAATTTTAAATGCAAGTACTAAACAATCATACACAAAGGCAGTTCTTAACAAAAGTGCTTAACAAAAATAAAAGCAAAGAACAATATGTAAAAGCATAACAGATAAAATAAGTGTAAGGTAAATAAAAGACATATTTTAAAAAAGTAAAGAACAATATGTAAAACCATAAAAGATAAAATAAGTGTAAATGCTTGAAAGGATAAAAGTTTAAAAAGTAGCTTAATCATTAACATAAAGCAGCTGAAAACAGTTTGGTCTTAAGTCTAGTATTGAAACTGCCAACAGTAGAATCATCTTTTATGTCTTTTGAAAGTTGGTCCTAAAGCTGAACTGCATAGCAGCTGAAAGCTGCTTCGCCACATTTTGCTCTGACAGCAGATTTTACCAACAGATTTTTCTGCTGTTATCTTATAGACCTAGTCAGTGCATAAAGCTGAAACATATCCAATAGGTATTTCGGTCCCATCCCATTTAATGTTTTAAACACAAGTAGTAATGCCCTAGTCAATTCTATAACATAACAGTTCTATAACAATTCTATAACTATAACAGAGACCTTAAAATTAGAGTAATGTGGTCAGTTCTTTTTGTCCTTGTGACTACAGAACACGTTTCGACACAACCATAGGTCCTCATCAGGGCTTGGTCAAGGAAAGCCCTAATGAAGGCCTATGGCTGGGTCAAAACCACCAGAGACTAAGCCCTGATGAAGACCTGTGGTTGGGTCAACACATGTTGGCTTGTAAACACGTACTAGCCAAGTTTTAAATAAAGGCGATTTTAATCCTTCCTAATTGTCATGTTTTCAAGTGCCTAGATAAACATTTTTGCTTTAAATAAGTCATGTTGTTGTGTTATGTGGCAATTTCTGCTGCTAAGAGTACACGCCACATTGAGAGAGAATTAAGGACCCTGGTGTTACAAAAGCCTTACAGCCGGGCTTGCGCAATAAAGGTGGATTTTTACCTTCTGTCAACCAGCTGTGATGACTGATTCACCTACAGTCGGTGACACAACAAATATGCACAGGAGTGAAAGGTTCACTCACATGTCTGCATGTTTCTCGAAAATTGCATGGTTAAGCAATACAAGTAGGAGTGAGGCTGTTCCTGGATATTAAAGGTGTGGTTCGGCCGCAGGCACCAAGTCGAAGGCTGAGTTAGATAATAAGAAATAATATCACTGAATAAATAGTATAATTTATACCTGGAACTTTAAAATCTAATCTGCCGCTTGGCTAAGGGCTTTCTCTCCATCCATGTCAATGTTAACATGCGCAGTGTGGAGCATGGTAATTGTTTTGGTTAGCATACCTGTTGCCTGTCCTTGCCTCATCAAGACTTTATTGTAGACTGATTAACAAATTACAAAATAAAACATAGATGCTATGAAGCTGGAGGAAAGAGTCCATATAGCCTAAGGCCAAACAGTGGCAGAGCAGAGGAGAGATCACGAGTCACATCTAAATCTATCTCACACAAACCCCAAGTCCTTCATTCGGAAGGGAAGTCTAAATATTATTGGAAACTGTATCATAAAATGGGCAGACAAACACATATGTTTGAGAGCACTATGTCTCAGCACTGTGGGAAGAGTTGGAAAGTTTCCACAGCTGTAGAAAGAATCCAAGGTCAAGCTGACCTGTACCTGATTATACAATTTCATGACACAAACAAAAAGTATCTCATCTCAGGGCAAACTGATTAAATGTTCCCTTTAAAAATAAAAACAGTCCATGTGACTATGAGTACCTAAAGAATATGATAATGCTAGATTAACCGTTAAACTGTCACACTGTGGCCTCTTACTAAAGTGTTGATATAGGCTACATGTTGCATCCTTACACTCAGACTTCCTGTTGTCTTCCCCATTCTGTAAGTTATCAAAGCTTGTAAGGGTACGATAAAAGCATGTGAAACTGTGTTTTTGTTATCTGTCATGCCCACTTGAAATGCCATTCAGTAGATGCACCGTCAGTGATTACAGCTGTGATGACGTACTTAGTCAGCCAAGGTGCGATAAAGACCTAAACCATACAAACATATGCGTGTTGATTAAAATGCTTGCATATTTCCTGAAAATTGAACATATCATTGGCACAGTAAATGCAGGAACATATATGGTATCAGTGCTGGGTAAGTGTACACTTTACATGAACTAGTTTACATTTCAGTTCATACAGAAAAAAATGAATAAAGTCGCGTTCATAGTTCTCCTTTGTGTGTGTGTGTGTGTATGATTTTGAAGTCGAATAAGTAGAGGGCAGACAAACTTTTTAACTGCTATCAAAAGACTGTAGGAAAATAAACATGTGGTCACTTCTGAGAGTAGAGCCTACAAATCTACACAAAGTGTAACAGGATGAATTTCATGGCCAACTAGTGGCATGAGTAACATGATTTAACAGTGGCACAGTAACCAATGATTTCCATGTTGCTGGCTTCTGCATTATATGTCAATGCCAGGCTTCACCAGCAAAGCACCCCAACATGTAAAATATAACTACAGGCCTAAGCTGATTTTGACTAAGAACACATTTTTGCATGCATCCATGGATCAGTCATGGGCTAGCGGCTAAGGAGCTGGACCTGCAGCCCAAGGGTGACAGGTTTCAATTCCCAAAACTGACAAGTGGGTGGAGGGAGTGAATGACCAGCGCTCTCCTCCATCCTCCCCTGTGGCTGAGGTACCCTGAGCATGGTACCATCCCCACACACTGCTCTCCGGGGCGCCTGTCGGGCTGCCCCCTGCGTGTCATGGGTTAAAAGTAGAGACTGAATTTTGTTCTGTTGTGTGATTTGTGTGACAAATGGGAGTCACTTTCATCCATGTTATATGGTTCATTTCACACTGTATAACCTAGTGTCGTGTCTGTCTATTCTGTCTACTGTGTGGATACAAGTGGAAGCCCCCCCATGCATGGCCATGTTTACATGGGACACAGTGGGATATAGAAGGTTTGGTTGGTATACTCGTATGACACCAGAACTCAGTTTCTGTTCATATGAATTTACCCTATTTATGTCAACTGAAGACACAACACAATGTAAATACGTTTGTGGATATTTCTTGAAATAAGCATGTTAGTGGTACACTGGCGGTTAAGGTAACAGACTTGTGACCGTGGGATCGCAAGTTTGAATCCAAGAAGTTCCACTGAGGTACCCTGATCATGGTACTGTCCCCACACACTGCTCCCCGGATGCTGTTGTCAGGGCTGGCCCCTACTCATAAGTGATGGGTTAAATGCGGAGGTTAAAATTTGTTGTGTGCACTGTGTGCTGTGATTTGCCATGTGATCACAATGACAAATGGGAATGACTTTCACTTCAGTTTTAAACATCCCGAGTCTATTCAGCCTAAGTGCTACACTACTTAAACAATCTAGGCTTGAGGTTATTTTGATCTTAGTTTGCTTAGGCTATTTTAGTATATTTGTTTTACAAAGCCTTAATGTAATGCTGGCCTATTTATTACAAAGAATAATAAAATGAACAGACAGGCAACAAGTACGCTAACTGAAACATTTAATATACGTATATGAAATCCTTCATATATAATGTATTAGATAAATGTATTTATATTCAAATAGCAGACACACCAGTCACAACAAGTGGGATATAACAGGCTTGATGTTTTTAGGCTTACTTGTTTTCACATCCTGCACCTACAGTGCCCTTTATTATAACAAGCACACAAATAAGGTTTATTCATATTAATTATTTAAACTTAGCATTAACAATAACTATGCCAGAATTAAGCTGACATCCCACACATTTAAAGATTTGATGAATAAGTCGCCACAGCTGGTTGGACATCGTCTAAAACAACTCATCCTCAGTGAAACTGCGCTCAAGTTGATTCGCAACACCTGACACAACACGCACTGCGCCATGTAGTGCTGTATTAATCCTACAAGGCTGCTGATTAGCCGCAGTCATAAATCACTAGTCACAAACACTGTCATCTGTTGCTGTATGTAAATGAAATTGCTCAAGCTTAAGAGCCTAACTGGCGGGCAGGCGCAGTGCAGAATTCACTGCAATTACGCGCAGTGAAGGATACACTTCAGGCGTTGCGAAAACCAGCCTGCGACGACTCGCATGGGAGCCCGAGGCGTTTCGCAGCAAAGATTTTAGACGTTGGTTTGCGCGCGGGTAGACAATCTAAGTGTAAAAGAGGAAGCAGTGCGACCATACGTTCTCTTACGGAAGTGTTACAGAAAATGTTACACTTCCACAGATAGGCATGGTAGATTATTACTTCGTATCGGTGCCATACTTCGCACACTAGCCTACTGAACTCGGAACGAAAAGCTCTCTCACAGGAGTTTCCAATATCCTAAAGGTAAGCTGTGTGGGTACAAATTCTTTTTAATAATCCATTAGAACATCGTCAATTAAAATTAAAACAAAGTTTTAACTTTGTGTCTATAACGCTCTGAGTAGCCTATTATCATGCACAGTGCAATGCCACCCTACTTAAAATAGCACATAAGTGTCTTACTTGAAAATAGGCATTTCATTGCGGTTGTGAATGTTATGCATGCACTTTGACATTGCTTTGCAGTTTTCACACTGATTAAGTGCGGAGGGATTATTGTTGTTGTTGTTGTTGTTGTTGTTGCGCTAGGCTTTAATTTACGTCGGGGGCTTATTCTGTAAACATGTCACATCTAAATTGTATGCCTTAGTCTATAAGTTTGTCGACTTTGCTTTATTTCTTTGTGTAATCAGCAAATACACGCACATTTCTCGGTTAACTCAAGAACTTTAAGACTTATATTTTGATTTTTAGATAGTCGAACAGGGAAACCTGTACGCCTATCGTTTATGTCAAATTCTTTCACTCACCTTCACCTTGTTTTTGTAATGACTGTTTCTTCCACCTGAAATTATTTTCCATGTAATACACGTTTATGTATTTCTCTGTAAATACTGAGGAACTTTACAGATGTGCGTTTTTGTCATTACTCATACGCACCTAAGGGCGTTTGTAATAGATTATTTAGAGTAGTAGGTGTTGACATTGGGCTTTGTGTCATTGTGTATGGCTAAATGCATGTGGCCTTGTCTCTTTGTGTATGGCTCAAAAGTACCCTAAATTAGGAGCAGACACCGTCAGAAAAGAGCTCTTCTGAGTCATATTATATTCTTTGCAATTGACGTTAATCTTTACCCAGGACTAGTCCTTGTGCAATGAGAATTATAATTAAGTCTCACATATTTTGAGGCATATATTGTTTGCTTAAAACAAAAAAAATCTGGAGCTGAGGAGAATCTTTAGTTGGAACACTGGACCTTTCTGTGTGGAACTCAAGAATGTTCTGATGAAGAGTGTTTTCTCAAAAGATTCCACTGACTTAGTGATGCCCCTGTGAATGCCATGTGGTTGCTATGGATTTTATGGGTTTTTTCCAGCACTGCTCTCCACAGTGATGAGATTTTGCGTTGGGAAAGTTGAGATATTCTGCTCTTATTTACACAACCTTACAAAATACAGTGATCCTGGTTTGCTGTAAAACTGAGCAAGATGCCCACCATGTATATGTTTGCCAAAACAATGTCTGTTTCTCTTCATTTGCACAAAGGGTGTCATCTTTTCACACACGATTTTAATTTAGCCATAGTGCATTTATCATTTGATGAGTTTTTAGCTATGATGGGAAGCAGCCATTAATCTCTATTTAAACATTAGCCACAATAATGACACATTGCCTCATGCCTTATTATAGTGATGCTGAATGATAAAACATTGTCTATTTAAACAGCCACAAAAATGACAACATTGCCTCATGCCTCGTTGTAGTGATGCTGATTGGGTTATCAGTCAGACATGTTCGTACAAACAGTCAGCACATCAGCAAAGTATGTCTGACAATCGGCTTGTTGGAAATTACTGGCTGGCTGTACAGTGCTGACGTTCGGACAAGATTGTCCAAAACCATCACTATTTCAAGTCCAGAATGCATTGCTTTAAGCCAGCCACTCAGCCATCCAGCCAGTCATTTCAAAGAAGCCCAATGCCTTTGTCCCACATGCATTTTGGCATGACGTATTTTTGTTTACACCTCACATTTTTCCATGATGTCACTAATATGCACCTGTCTACTGAAAGGTTTGGCATCAGAAGCACACTTTATAGGCCGAGCTTTGGCACACACGCCAGGAATTTGTTTCTGCCTTTTAGTGTGTCTAACATAGACAGTCATACAATATTGTTTCAAATAACCATTTAATAATATAAATAGTTTTATTTACAAGTATCTGTATGGCTATATTTTATAGTTAAATGGTATAGTGTACACTAGCATTTCACTTTCAATTTTCACATGATGGTAGATAAGCACTACAATGCCAAATTATCATCACATGTCTTTTGGTTGAACATATTCCCCTTGTGCTCTGCTCTTCATGACCTGTAGATTTGTCCACACCAAAAATGGAATGTATGTCTCACCTACGTGTATAGATCGGTGAATGTCACAAAAAAAATCAAGAAGAAAAAAAATCGCATGCTGTCTTACTCTTGCAGTAGTGAACATTGCACATGGGTGTCAGACATCGGTGTCCACTTTCTTTTGGTCAACCAGAAGAGGAAGTTCAGTCTGGGGATAGGAAGACTTCCTATCTTAGTCTTGCTGAAGCACACAAAGAGAAAAAACAGAGACACGGCATGTAAAACATTAAAGAGGGGGTCTTGCATAATTTTGGTAAAATACCCCTTGAAAATGAAGAAAAAGCACTGCTGTATATCAGGTATTTCATAAGTATCTGGTTTAATTAAATTGATATGGTGTCGTATTTTGTGTTTAACTTGTATAGAGCACAGTGCATCAGCTCTCAGGAGTACTGGGTTTCATGGCATTTGTTTTTATTATTTCTTTAGTATTAAAATCTTTGAACAGGTTAGTGTGCACTAAGATAAAAGATTTTATTTGTCCAGAGACATTTAGTTGCAGTTAGCCGTGACCCTGAGGGCGGGCCACTCTCTGATTTGTCTTTCTCAGTGAAGAGTGTTTATGAACACATCCACCTTGCTTCCATCATTCCACCATAAGCTAGGGAAATCAATATACTGCAAACTGCTCTCTATTTCTTGACTGGTGGCATTTGTCAGACCCAATATAACACACATAACACACACACACACACACACACACACACACACACACATACCCACAAACACACAAACACACACATACCCACACACACACACACACACACACACACACACAAACACACATACCCACAAACACACTAACACACACACACACACAGACACACACACACACACACACACACACACACACACACACACACACACACACACACACACACACACACTGTTGGCATTTGTGGTCCCTAGTTTTGTCACTACCATCAATCACTCGTTAGGGTGAGGTCCTGGTCACTAATGTCTATACATTTCAATCCACCTGTATTTTTTTTTATAAGTGGCGTGTATTAATGATTAGATTATATTACTGTTTATTATTTAGGAGTTCACTGCTTCAAGTTTTTATTTTTAGTACACAATAAAATTATTTGAATGCTTGTCCACCAACTAGATCGCTGACAATGCTTTTACAGCTTTAAAACGTCAGAGCAGTAAGAAAAACTGCAATTGTGTGACGTAAAGTAGCAGAGGATGTGTAGTTTAGTGTATGGGTAATGTTGGGACAGCATGTTCCCATTGGCTAATGAGTGTTGGGTAATGTTGGGACAGCATGTTCATTGAGCAACCATACAACGCTGGGGATATGTCATTCCAGTTGAGCAAGACAGGTGATTGACAAGTGACTGACAGTGCAAGTAAATGACATTTAAAGTGCAGTACATTTCCTTTGCGCACGCACACACACACACACACATACACACAGATTCATTCATTCATGCATTCATTCATTCATGCTCTCACTCTTTTGCACATATCTGCGCGCGCGCGCACACACACACACACACACACACACACACACACACACACACACACACACACACACCACAGAGACATGGTGGTGTGATGAGCCAATAGTGGGCCTTCACATAAACCCAACAAATGCAAAACATTTGCATAAGTTGATCATGTAAATAAGTAGAGTACAATGGCTATGGCTAAGAAAATTAAAACTTACACAGAATTGCTGTACTTGCATCACAGATGCAATCCCTGGCTTTTTTGTGTGCTGAGTCATCAAATCCTTCTGAGGTTCAAAGCTCCGAAGGTCCGACTGACCACATCCTCTTAAGCGGTTTGTCCAAACGGAAACAGAGCACACACTCTGACTCTCCAGCAAGCTGGCCAGTATTCTGCTTTTCGTTTGCTTTTGCTGAAGTGGTGTCCAGTAATATAGCGGCATCTGCAATACACTCTTATCAAGGTGTGCAGTCCTTCTCCAGCCTTTGTTGGAAAAAATATCAAAACAGTGAAGACCTTCCTGAAACCTGCAGTGTAGTTTCAAAGTTATATAGCCTGAAGCACTTTCTTACTGCAACAGACAAACCTCTGCAAGCACACCCACTGGTAAAGCTTTGCATAGTCTCTGAGGTTATAATGCAACTCTTGTCCTTCCAACTTGTTTCAGAGAGAAAGTTTTTCAAACAGCATAAACACACCAAGAGCTAAGAAACACCCTGAACCTTTTTTTTCCCTGACGCTCATTTTCTAAATTGACATTTAGAGACTTTTGATTAAGAGTGTCTGTGCACACCAACTGGACTTTAAAGACTTGATTGATGCTCAATACACTTAATGGGCCTGGTCACAATATTGTTCTGGGGCCCAATGCAGTTGCATTGAATACAGTGCTTTTGCTACATTTACACACAAACACACAGACACACACACATACACAGACTCTCACTCACTGACTGACTCTTTCCGACACACACACACACACACACACACACACACACACATCCACTCTCTTCTTACATGCACTGTTTTTGCACCACAAAATATGACACATCTGTAAGTTACAAGAAAATAGATTTTGTGGAGCAAAAACAGTTTAGGGTGAACAGAGGACTTTGTCACCGAGGTCTTTGACACTTTTTTGACCTTCTCTGCCGGATTCCCACACATGTTAAGGGAGGTTTAAAGTCAACATCTCTTCAGCTCTTGAGTTTGACTGGCCCCAAAAGATGTGTCCTGTTGTCCTGACTCTTGGTAGGTCTGCAATAGACAACAGACTGTTGCAGCCATAGACATAAAAACATAGACGCCGCCTTCCGCCTAGAACCATACGTCATCCTCGCCGCCATATTGGATGTGGCAAAGTGGAGATTCTTCAACCGTCTCTAGTATAGCGTCTAGACAGTAGCCTAGAAAAAAGATGCCTCATTCATATGCTGTGTTTAACTGTACCAACAGGTTTACCGTCCAAACGAGATAACATGAATATTGACGGGTATTTCGCACACTATTTATAACAATCACATTAAAAGTTATTTATGTTGTTTTCATGCCTGTTTGTTTCCCAAATATATACGTGTGTGTCTAAATGGGTGAATAAAAGGCATCAAGTTAAATATCTTTGTAGAAACGCGCTTTATGAAGTTCGGTCCATTTACTTCCACTGGTTTACGGGGTAGATTTGCCACATGCAATATGGCGGACACGCTGACGTATCCCAGCAACAGGCCACCAGCTCAATGCGGCGTCTATGTTTATATGTCTATGGTTGCAGCCATGCTCTTATTGGTCTCTGTACGAGCATGACATCATCAGCGTGCTCAGGACAAGTACACATCATGGCCTGTCTGCTGCTCACAGAGGTGAATGAGAAGGCTGCACTAGGGCTTTCGGATATTAAGTATGCTATTTTTGCATGAATTATCTACTGCCTAATTAGATGAACATTTAATCCCTGTGCCATTTCAAGATGCTGTAACTGTCTGGACTCTAGGTAGATATCTCCAGGTAGATATGTAGAATTTGCTTTAACCATCTGGGTTAGTCATCTATTGACAGAAGGTAAATTTAACTCTTCTCCGCCTATAGCAAAGACATTTGATAAGTGCTATTAACACTTTGTAAAGAGGGAATGTTTAAATGTGCCAATTCTAAACCATCTCCCAAGGCTTGAAACAGTGACCTGAAATAGATTTTGGACAGTCTCACCCGAACGTCACCATACCACACTGAACCCACCTATGTGGTATGATGATGTTTTGGACGAGATTGTCCAAAAAACGTCACTGTTTCGAAGTCCAAAATGCATTGCTTTAAGCCAGCCACTCAGCCAGCCAGCCAGTCATTTCAAACAAGCCCTTAAGCCAGCCTGAGCATGAGACCAAAGAGTGCAGAGGAGGATGAGTCCTTCCTCTCCTGCATGGTGTCTTGTTCCTGACATGTCACTGAACCCCAGGAAGGGGTGACTGGGGAAGCAGAGGGTTGCTATATTAAGGACCTCTACCTCATGGGCAACACTCTTGGCATGCTGGTGCACACGTGATGAGAGTGTTTTCATATCAGTTTTTGATAGGAGATATATATAAATACATACATACATAAACTTCATGTCCAACATACATACATACATTCATACATACATACATACATACATACATACATACATACATACATACATACATACATACATACTTCATGTCTAACATACATACATACATACATACATACATACATACATACATACACACATACTTCATGTCTAACATACATACATACATACATACATACATACATACATACATACACACACACTTCATGTCTAACAGAACACCCACTCTGACTCCATGACTATCTCTCTGTGTCATGTTATCATTCTCTCTCTCTCTCTCTCTCTCTCTCTCTCTCTCTCTGTCTTTCCCTCCCTCACTCATTCACTCTCGCAGTCATACAGTAGGCACCCATACACACACATCCTGGACAACATGACAATGCATGTGTAATTATGGACGCAGGCAAAAAACAAACAAACACTCAGACTGATAAGGTGATTGAGTCCTGGTGGCCAGCAGGCAGAGCGCTTTATGGTCCCGGGTCTCGATAAGACAGACTGGCCGGCGGTGCTACAGTGCTACTGCTGTTTGTTTAGCCACGTATACGTAGACATCGGCTCCTTCAACCTGCCAGCTGTGCGGCAGAGTTCACAGCCTTATCTCTGGCCAGGCCAGCATTAGGCCCTATTAAGTAATCTTCCAGTGTCTGCTTATGAAGCGTTCAGATAAACGTCACAGCAATGGAGCAAGTCAGGACAGACAAGTAGCAGCTTGAGAGAGTAGTGCGAGAGTAGAGCTGCCAAAATCTTTGGATGTAGCCTGCCTACCGAAGCCTCACATTACTAACACCAGAGTTGCCAGTAAGGCTAGTATATAAATCATCCCTGGTCCCGCACAACAACACTTGTTCACACTCTTCTCATCAGGGAAGAGGTTCAGAAGCATTACATGCATAACATCATGAATTACAGATTGTACGTACCTCCAAGCCATACATCACCTGAATATGGTTTAATGTCAAGCATTGGTTGGATGTATGTTGTGGCATACAAAATGTATTACTTTTGCACCTGTATGGTCATAGATTGTGCCCCATGCACAAAGCACTTTATGGCCTACTTCACTTTGCACTATGTTGCAATACTGTACTTACTACTTGTACTACCCGTGAATTTGCATCATGTGTTGTTTGTGGTTATTGTTGTGTTGTGTGTTGTTATTGCTGTGTGATCCATGTTAGCAGGCCAAGACATATTCATATGAACTGTACTGCTGTACTGTTAAAATGGCTACACTTGAACTTGAATCTGAAACAGATGGAGCCATGTGGATGGTTAAAAAAATTTTTAAAAAAAGATCCTTCCCATAAGTGTACTCGCTGTGTACTTGCAGTGCTCAAACTCTCTGGAAATACTTTGGCCTCAGATGACCGCAGTGGGCTATATTTGCATATCAACAAAACTGAGTACGTTAAAAATTGCAGTCAGTTCATAAGGCAGTGCATAGAGTTCTGGAGCTCTGAAGTGTGTTATGCTTTGCATATTTTGTCAGTATGCATTTTTAGGCATTTTATTTGCATATTCGTTTTAACCTCTGCAGAGATTGCTGACAGGCTAATGGGTGAGACTGGCTTTTTAAAGTAGCAAGTTTTCTACAAAATGAGTATTATGGCATTTACAGGTCTCATTTTTAGCATGGTCTCTGCACACACTGAAATGATACAAGTACAGAGACTAGCAGCTCATACTAAAGTCTGAGCTACACCTCCAGAAAGACATCTTTTCATTGGGCCACTTATTTCTTCTGGTGCTACGACTGTTTTGTGTTTGTCGATTGGAACAGTATATTTACACCATGAAAAAAAAAACATTTAGGATGTAAGTGTGAGTACCTGATACCAGTGTGGTTATATGGACAGTAATAGACATTCATAACAATGTGTCAATCTTTGTGTTGTGTCAAATTTGTGGTGTAGATAAAATGAAAATAAATTTTAAAAACAGCGTCATTCTTTTATCTGGTAAATGCACAAATGTTTAGTCTGGGAGTTTTTCCCTTCCTAACCTCCACTTACCAAAACTGTCCTGTACCCTGTCTGCACTAACTTTGCTATGCTTACTCTGTTCTCGTCTGCTTATCTGTAGCTTGATTTGTGTCCTCTATTGTAAGTCGCTTTGGATAAAAGTGTCTGCTAAGTGTAATGTAATGTAATGCAATGCAATGCTGTAATGTTTCTTGCGTATTAGAGTCTTGTCTTCCACATACTCATGTGATTCTGTGTAAACCAGAGGTCATGAGAGCGAGTCGAGTGCGTTGTGAAGAATAACACTGTGGTTACGTGATTAGGCACGGACCATTACACGTATGATGATGATGAGCACTGTATGGTTTTGAGGAGACAGCTAGGAAAGCCAGCATAACAAGCAAAGAGAGCCAGTCAGCCCGAGTTTTTGATGTTTTAAAGATTTTATTTCATATCGCTCATTTCTGTTCCTGAAAGTGGGGTTTTTACCACTGGGAGGAAACATCGTGTTAACATTAATGTTACCGTGGGTGGTCAGCTGAGACCTAGTTATAGTCAGTTGACACAAGCTTGATGGTGCGTAATGTGTCTTGATTCAATCTGATTGTGTTGTCAGA
This sequence comes from Setipinna tenuifilis, assembly GCA_030347295.1. NCBI lineage: Eukaryota > Metazoa > Chordata > Actinopteri > Clupeiformes > Engraulidae > Setipinna > Setipinna tenuifilis. Next base: position 6,774,038 of record CM059279.1, read on the forward strand.
GCTGTCTTGATTATAACTCATAAAACCATAGATAGGATCTGTGTCACAACTGAACAGAGTTGGTTGATATCTATTGTAATTACTCATCCTCACGACTCAAACTTCAAGCAGTGACCTGTTCACTGGACTAGCTGGGCCTGTTATGTGTGCGAAGCTTATTATTTCAATTTAAATGAGCCAGCACTATGAACACTAAATGAATACTAAATTCAGCGTAACCTGAAGTAACCCCTCAGAGTGTCTACCACCCTGAGAGTCTGAGAGTCTGAGAGGCAGAGAGAGAGAGGCAGAGATTCTGAGAGACAGAGAGGTAGAGAGACAGAGAGGCAGAGAGGCTGAGAGGCTGAGAGACTGTGAGAGACAGGGAGACAGAGAGTGTGAGAGACAGAGAGACAGTGAGGCTGAGAGGCTGAGAGGCAGAGAGGCTAAGAGACAGAGTCTGAGAGTGTGAGAGGCAGAGAGGAAGAGAGACAGAGAGTGTGAGAGGCTGAGAGGCAGAGAGGCTGAGCGTCTGAGAGGCAGAGAGGCAGAGAGACAGAGAGTGTGAGAGACAGAAAGTGTGAGAGGCTGCGAGATAGAGAGTGTGAGAGGCAGAGAGGCAGAGAGGCTGTTTCTGCTCAGACGGCATTGCACAATCCCACTGAGGCATGACTGACATCAGCTGCCCCCTCTCTGTCCACAGACCTGCCTGGACACATTAAGGCACGTTTGCCCTGCAGATTGGGCTGGAATGAGGGATTTAACCCCATCCACCACCGCACACACACACACACACACACACACACACACCCCACACTGCACACGTCATCTTCCCCACATTATAGAGAGTGTAGCTGGGAAAAAGGGAGAGAGGGACGGTCGATCGGTCGCTGGATTAAGTAGCTGAGGGGGTAGATTAAAGAGCTGTGGCTTATCTGTGAGGGGATCTACCTGGCAGCATTAAGACACAAACTGGAGGCGTTAAGGTGTGGAGTACAAACATAGCAGCAGTGACTAACCCCCCATCCACCTCCACAATGCATCACGGTGGAAATGTGCAAGAAATAAGTAATCCAACCTCATCTATTGTTTTGTTAGTTGTGTTTGATTAAAAGCTGCCAATAGGGTGTGTGTGTGTGTGTGTGTGTGTGTGTCTGTGTGTGTGTGTGTGTGTGTTGCACAACTGTGGAATTGTTGACGTTTAAAATATACGTTGAATATATGTGTCATAATATGAAGCATTCAGTTGACAAGGTAAAGACAAGGGATCTGCTACGCAAGCCCAACATAGTTCCTGTTTGGCTTTTCACTCTGTTTACTTATGTTGTGTCAATGTAAATATAGTCTTTGACATTTCACTTTTATTGACTCTAGGAAAAAGGGTGTGCATGTTCCGCTTGTCAGACAAATTACCTCAGTCTTTTCTTTTCTTTTCTTTTTTTTCCTTTCTTTCAGACTGATTAACAGCCTCCGGTGGAGACCGACACTGACCGACAGCAGTGCAGCAGCAACCAGCTACCATATTGGCCCCTGTACCCCTTTGGAGGGGCCACCACACCACACCACACCACACCCGCCTGCCCCTATCCCAGAAGACTCCTGCTGGTCATCCCATCCAGCGCAGGCCACACACAGGCTGGGCTCTTCCTGCCCCGAGCGCCCTGGCAGCTCCTCAGGAAGCAATCAACAGTTTCCTCCATTTCCTGACATGCTCCCGACATCAGCACGCGGGTATGGCCCTGCTTTTTTAACTCTCCTTTTTTTGTTTGTTGTTGCTGTAGACACTGGATGAGGCAGGCCTTGTGAGTCCTGAGCCAGGATTTGACTTGGCTGAGACGGACATGATTGAACTCAGGAGCGATGGCTAAGCGCTGCCCGTGATGGCCAAAAAGAGCTAATAGGTCACCAGTGCCAGTGTTGTTTTAATCAAGCTTTGATACTACACCTTGACCTCTCCTCCGTCATCAAGTACAGTTGCACGTTTTGCATAGAACTGCTAATGACACATTGTGGAAAAGTCTATTTTATGAATATCAGGGTTACCAGTGAAAATGATCATTTACAAAATGGGGTAAAATACAGATAGTTAATTGTGGGTTAGAAATGGGTAGTGTAAATACATTATCCAAGAATATACTGTATATTCCCTCTCTTATACAGCACAGACATAATTGCTCAATAAAAATGTGTTGACATACCAAACCCACCACCATTTCATTGCAGCTAGAATCAAAGTCTTTAACACTTATTGTGTTTATCTGTCCTGTCTCTTACAGAATGTGAGCACCCAGCAGCTTGTCCAAATGGCCTCAGGCGATGTCATGCCAACCGGGGCCCGGGTCTTTGATAAGGTCTTCCTCCAAAATGGCTCCGCAGCAGTTCCCTCTCCCTTCCTAGACCCCCCCTCCTCCTCCTCCGACCTGCCCTCCTGCACCTACAACGAGGAGTTCAAGCGCTACCTCCTCCCCGCGGTCTACAGCGTGGTCTTCATGCTGGGCCTGCCGCTCAACTTCACCGTCATCCTGCGCATCTGGCGGACGCGCAAGGCGCTGACCCGCAGCCAGATCTACATGCTGAACCTGGCCGTGGCCGACTTCCTGTACGTGTGCTCACTGCCGCTGCTCATCTTCAACTACGCCGCGCACGACTACTGGCCCTTCGGCGACCTGGCCTGCCGCTGGGTGCGCCTGCAGTTCTACAGCAACCTGCACGGCTCCATCTTCTTCCTCACCTGCATCAGCTTCCAGCGCTACCTGGGCATCTGCCACCCGCTGGCCAGCTGGCACAAGCAAGGGGGCCGCCGGCTGGCCTGGAAGGTGTGCGCGGTCGGCTGGCTGGCCGTGGCGGCGCTCTGCGTGCCCACCTTCGAGTTCGCCTCCACGGGCGTCCAGCGTAACCGCACCGTCTGCTACGACCTGAGCCCGCCCAAGCGCTCGGGCGAGTACTTCCCCTACGGCATCGCCCTCACCTGCCTGGGCTTCGTGCTGCCCTTCCTGGCCGTGGTGGTGTGCTACTGCCTGATGGCCCGGGTGCTGTGTGTGCGGCGTGGGGACGGGCAGGGGGACGGGGGGCAGGTTGGCCGGGACAAGAGGGGCAAAGCGGCCCGCATGATCGTCATCGTGCTGCTGGTGTTCGTCATCAGCTTCCTGCCGTTTCACGTGACCAAGACGCTGTACTCGTGGGTGCGGATGCTGCCGCAGGCGCCCTGCCACGTGCGGAACCTGTTTGCGGTCGTCTACAAGTGCACGCGGCCCTTCGCCAGCATGAACAGCGTGCTGGACCCCATCCTCTTCTACTTCCTGCAGCCCAAGCTGCGCCGCAGCACGCGGTCGCTCCTGCTGAGGATCACCACGCTCAGGGACAAGAGCACCACCATGGCCACTTAGACAACCACAGCAGCGGCTGGACCAGGGCAGGGGCGATTTTAGCATCTGGTCTTTAGGGGTGCCCGGCACCCAGTGCTTATCACACAACACTATTATTATATATAATATATTATTCATTTTGCACTGAGCCAGGGGGTGCCGAGCAGTTTCACGGGGGTGCCTTGGCACCCCTAAAAATGGTCTAGATTCGCCCCTGGACCAGGGAATCAGAGGCACCACCATGGCCAGGTAGACGGCCACAGCACCTGGATTAGCGAATCAGAGTCATTTCAGCCCATCTCTTCCTGCTTCTTCATCTCCTCCCTGCTGATGAGGAGGATCACCACGCTCAGGGACAAGAGCACCACCATGGCCAGGTGGTCAGGACGACTGATCTAGCAGCAGCTGGACCAGGGAATCAGAGTCATTTCAGCCCATCTCCTTCCTGCTTCTTCATCTCATCTCCATGCAGCTGCAAAACTTAATGAACAAAAGCATTGTGACGCTTGTTCTGCACAAATTATGTGTGGTGACTATGGATAAACATTGTCAGGAAGATGGGAGTGTACTTTTTTTTTTTTTTTTGCTTTTCGGACTAACTCCTAACTGCTTCGGCTTTAGAGTGGCATAAAACTTACTTGATCCTGCACTGTCATAACAGAAGTGGCATATAATGGCTACTTGTTTGCACACTGTGTGTCGCATTAGAACTAAACCCAATTTAGATTACATACATGTATTTGTACTATTTTATTTAATGTTTTGCTCAATATTATGTCTTGTGCATTATTTCCAGTATTGGAGAAATCATTTCGTTATCTTGTAAATTAGATTTTTTTAACTAATACTGTGTATTGTTCATTTGTTTTATTAGTTTTGTCATTTGGTAGGCTATAATATGTTTCGCCGCTAGATGGTGTATGTTGCAAAGCAACTTGTAAACTAATTGAACGTCTGTCTTTTATTGTACATACGGCAGTGCATGCATTTCCGTTGTACTCAAAAAAATCTGTGTTTGTAATTGAAAACAGTAAATCACATTAACACGTTTGAAAAAAAGCCTTTATTACAAAATAATTGTAACTAATTTTATCAGTGTTAAATTTCATTGAGATGTATGCAGGTCATAAATCATGATGATTAAATTATGTCTACAAAAGCAACTGGTGGCTGGCTAGAGAGCAATAAATAAAATAAATAAATTTCTATCTATATTGTTTTATTAATATTTATTTTGTGTGTAATTCGGCGACCTGAAAGGCAGCAGCGAATGTGCTAACTGGTTGTATGTGTACAGACATTTAGTATATTAGGATATATCGGTCATGTTATGTATATGTGATATTTAATGCTATTCTTCTAAACGTGTCCTAGAGTGTGACACATGTGTGTGTAAAACCACCGCTGGTTGTCAGTATGAAATTTGTGTCCACTCTTTTCTTATGTTACATTTTCTTAAGCATGCCTTCGTTGGTGTGGTTTCTACTGTAGTCTACTGCAGCATATTCAGGTAGGCTGTGGCGCATCAATATGATGGCGGTGGTTGTCTATTGGAAATGCTCATATCGATAACATGCCCAAGCTATGTGTCTCATTTTTCTTTTAATGCACCTATGGATTGACCGCTCTCCCTCGGTCCGTTCATCTCAGACGAATTGAATTGCATAAAATAAATCTTAAGATAAAAAGGCGTAAGGGTTTGTGTTTATTTTTCACGCTCTAACTTCAAACCTCACATTTCGCCCAACACCATCGCTACGGCAAAAAAGTAGGGCAATCTAGCTGTAGTCTGCATCCACAAGAGTGCGCACTGTTTACTTAATTTCCCAAAGAACATCGCAGTAATTCAAGAACAAAGGCTTGCTTAAATCGTTGCTGTCAAACAAAACCCACAATAGATGGCTTGTTTGTACGCAGGGAAAACGTTGGGCTTTAACATCCAAAGAAAGAGAAACATATATCTGGCTCTGTAAGTAACTTTAATTAGTTTATCAACTTTGCTCTTTCTGGATGTCAGGCAGCACCTGAGAGTGTAAACACCATTATTGCAATAATAAAACAACATGAACATGTTATGGCCACACGCTTGCATGATAAATTCGGCTCTGGTTGTCCAGTGCTCAATATCAGTTTTCTCACATCAGAAAGTAAAGGCTTCTCCCCCATACCCGAGGGGCCATGACTACCCTCACCATGTTTAGTCCCGCCCACGCCAAGCATTTGCATGTAAAAAGACAAAAGTCACGGAAAACTTATTTATGACAAAATAACAATATCACTTCATCACCACGCAGCGTTTACGGCCAAAGATGTGTTTATTAGTGGGATATACTGTGCTCTGGATATGGCAACTTTTCAAGAGAGTGGGCATTTTTGTAACCTTGCTGGAAGGGCTGCAGAGTTGAACAAGTTGGGAGAATTTTTCTGGCCAAAGTTTGAGCCCTTTTTCTGCGTGCATGGAAGGAGGCTGAGCGGATTCGAGGTGGAAAACATGCTGAAAGGTCAGAATGCAACGGGGCACCATTTCTTGCTTGTGTTAGTGGTTACCTAATTGAATTGTTGTCGTGTAAACAGTTTCACCTCTTGTCATAAGTTCTCAAAAGTGCCGCCAGCCACTTAAACTTAATGGAGTTGTAGTAGCCTAATTTTCGGTGGGCAGGCGACCACGGAAGAAAGACTGGAGCCCGAATTATCAATGACATAGAGGAAGGGTCGAGAAAAAAGTATCTGCACAATGGCAGAAAGAGAGACCCAGAGGAAAGTATACAGGAGCGTTTCCTTCAAAAAGCTGGAAAGCTGGGGCGCAAATAAAATTCGATCTGGAGCAGGAGATCAACACCACATATCAAAAGATTTAGAGAGCGGTGCCCTTCCCCCTTCAGCTCCGGAGACAGCAGCCGAAAAAGCGCAGCCCTCGGCGACGCGTAGTGTTACTGTGTCAAGAAAAGTTTCCAAAATCTCAGCAGCCAGCCTCTCGACCGCAGAGTTAAAGAAAGGCACTCCTCACTCGATCTCACCCTCCATTCGCCAGCTCTCAGAGAAGTTCAGCGCAAAAACAGGGCAACAGCACGGCGCTGCTTTTGTCAGCACTGGGACTGCGAGAAGCACAACTTTGCCAAGAAGTAAAAGCAAGGAAGATGAACCGCCACTGAATTTTCTAACAGAGGACAGCACGTTTCTACCGACATATAACAAGGATGTAGAAGAACATTCGTCTGAGAAATCACACGAAGAAAAGTATTCAACGCAAGAATCAGTCTCTGGTTCGGATTCTGACAGAAGCCAGAGACGTTTGTATCGGAAATCTGTGGATGGGTCGAGTGGAGGTAAACGAGATTATTCTCATATCGCACGTTACTCTGACAATGTAAATCATACAAATTTAAATACAGAGGATGATGTTTTTATCACCGGAGCACCAGCTTGCAAGTCTTACAGAAGCTATATCTCGACCCACGGAGATTCAAAACACGTTGATTCATCAAACTGGCCAAGTGTCACGAAAATAAGAGAATTATTTGGAGAAAGAAAGCAACACAGGTCGACTTCTGACGCAGAGGACTTAAAATCTTCCAGCCACCACTATTCCTCTAGTTCAAGAGAAGCCAGCTATCTTTCTGACCGCAGTGATAGACAGTCACCCTTGCAGCCAAGAGGAGCTTGGCAAGACTCCAGGAGCTCTGACCCTGACATTAGTGAGTCTTCCACAGAGCACTACAGTGCTAGTCTGAGTAGTCAAAAAGTGGAAACTTTTAGGACGGAGCCTTCTTTTGGCACCACACCCCATCCATATGATTCACATGAGTTCACCAGTTGTTGTCGCAGTAATCTGAGCGCCGAGGAGCTGCTGCCTGACTTTTCTAAATCACAAAGCCCCGGCAGAGGAGGCGAAAACCAGACAGATAGGTTGGACAGTGACCCTCACAGGCCCTCTCCCCCGGCACCACCACCCCGCAGCAGCTCCGTGGCCCGTCCTCTCCGGGCCCAACCCTTGGCCTGCACTCGGCAGCAGCTGAAGGAGCAGGAGCAGGAGCAGCAGAGACAGAGACAGGGGGCAGAGCAGCCACAGCTACAGCCACCGGATAGTTTACATTCCTCACATAGCTCCTCCAGACCGCAGGCAGCAGCCCCCTCCGTGCCACCGGCCAGCGCACGGTGGAGATTCAGCTCCGGCGAGGAAGAGTACGACTCGGAGGGGCGCAGCTGCACGGGGGGAGGCAGGAGCGCACATCTTCCGTACGTGCGCGGCAGTGGGGGCGGAGGTGGAGTGGGGGTCGGAGGCGGAGGCACTGGCGGCGGTGGCAGCAGCACCTACTTCTCCTCCCGCAGCAAGCATGACAGCCGGGCCAAGCTGGCTGGCAGGTCCTCCGGCAGCGAGGAAGACAGTCCGGCGGCACTAGCCCACAGCCGCGACAACACCCGGCGACGCTCCCTGAGAAAGAAGAAGAAAAGCAGCTGCAGTCGAGACAATGGCGAATCCGATGACAGCGACGACCAGCCAATGATGATGATGGATCAGCTGGAACGCCATCAGCAGCAGCAGCCCATAGACCCTCAGCAGCAGCCAGGAGGCAGGAGGTTCGAGGGCTCGAGAACGAGGCCCTGTTTCACAGCATGGGAGCGAGGTGGAGGTGGAGCTTCGCCAGGCTCCGCGACGCTCAGGCAAGAGGGCTTCAGGCGCTTCTACAAAGGACCAGGACCAGGAGCAGCGGACGGAGCTGCTGCTTCTGCTGCTTGTTCTCCGTCAGGAACCCCTCCCGTCCCCGTGGTGTCACGGGTGTCAAAGGTCAACATCCCGTCTTTTCTGTGCAGCCCGGGCGGGTCGAGGAGCAGCAGCCGCTACTCCAGCACTGAGACCCTGAAGGAGGAGGACCCCCAGCAGCCCCCCAGCGCCGCCTCCTCCTCCTCCTCCGTCATGAGCAAGACTTACCACGGCAACTTCACCATGTACAGGTCGCCCAGCTTCGGCCACGGCGACAACTTCTCCCGCACGCCTGTGCGTGTCGTGCCGAGAGTGATCCCCAGTTTAAGCCCTAGCGGTGCAGATGCGGCTGCTGCTGGGCAGTCCGATGGTAGCGGTAGCGGCAGCAGCAGAGTACTTCACCGCTCCCTCAGCGGCGAGAAGGAGAGAAACAGAATGTCAATGTCCAATCCAGATATTGCCTCAGAGACCATGTCTCTGCTCAGCTACCTGAAGAAGACGGACTTGTCAGGACTGAAGGTGGGCAAGAAGGGTCGAACGGGGCAAGAGACAGGTGTAGATGGAGTGCCCTCTGGATTTCACACCGTCTCTGGCGCTTCCTCTTCCGTGTACAGGATGGGCTACAGATCACATGGGTCGCCCTCGGGGCGGCCATCTTTAAAAGACCTCACCGCCACACTGAGGCGTGCCAAGTCTTTCACGTACTCCGAGAAGACACCAGGGCGGCGCTACTCGCCCAGTGGGCCTGCGTCTAGAAGCTCCTCTGAGCAGCGCCTGGACTGTCAGGGGGATGGGGACAGGATAGTGGTGTCTGACCGCGAGGTGGAAAGTGACGACTGCTGCACAGGATATAGATATGAAGAGCCTATTCCCAACCCGCTCCACGATCGTTATGTTCAAGAAGCCAGGCAGGTCATTCAGGACATCTGTCAGATGGGGGCTGGTGAAGATGATGATTTTGGATTTGGAGGTGACGATAACAAAAAGAAGGTAAAATGTGATACTGAGCCTGAAATAAAAAAAGAAAACGAGGTGGTTAATGAGACAGTGAGTGAGGATGCGCAGAGAAAGGTAACTGAAAGTGAAAGTAGGGGTGAGGAGACATTCAGTGAGAGTGAGAAATGTCTACAGAAAGGAAACTCTGAGGAGAATGTGTTTTATGATAAGTCCCTAGATGAACTGTCTGGACACGAGTCCAGTTTGACTGATGAAGGAATTGTAACCGAGCCTGAAGCCGGCCCAAGCAGTGGTCCATCCTCAGGGAAAGACCTCCTGGGCCAGACATTGACCGTGTGGAGTCAGTCTGCACTGTATAAGGAGGAGCTGCCTGAACTCGCTAAAGACAAGAGTGTGTCCTCCCCACTGCCCAACGTAAGGACGGAGTACGAGGCTGTGACTATTGGCAGTGAGACTAGTAGCTGCGTTAAAAATGCAAACCCAAATCAGACGGAAGCTCCCAACACCCCCAGTGCCATCCGCAGACGTCGGAAGTTCTCCTCTGCAGGCAATAACGGCTCTGACTCCAGCAATGGCAGCAATGGAGAGTCAAACGGAGAGTCGGCGTATCGCTCCCTCAGCGACCCCATGCCCCACCGCAGGCGTTCCGTGGTCGAGGATGGCGGCAACACCTTCTCCGTCGACAGCAACCTTCTGGGGTCCCTCACGTCAAAAGTGGGGGGGTGCGGCAGCCGGCAGGAGTCATCAGCAGCCGACCTGTCGGAATGCACAGGGAGCGCGGCCAGCGACCTCTCCGTCTGCAGCGACAGCCTCCGCGACTACAGCACGGTGATCGAGAGCATCGTGCGCGAGCCGGGAACCATGGACAAGGTCATCGACGAGAAGGGCAACGGGAAGGCGGTGAAGAAGAAGAGCTTCAGTGACCCCAGCAGACGGGGCGAGCCCACCATGCTGCTGCTGCCGGAGGGTCAGGCCCAGCCCAGCGAGCCCATCTGCGAGCTGGAGCAGCCCATCCCGCCGTCCAGCAGCGAGCCCATCCTGTCGGAGCAGAGGGGCGAGCTGTGGGCCCCGGAGAGCGGAGGAGGGGGAGGGGGGGAGCAGCGTCCCACTCGCTCCGGAGGAGGAAGGCACCGCTCCCAGTCGGAACACGCCCTGCTCCCCTCACACCTGGAGCAGAACGGGGAGGCCCCTCCTCCCCAGCCCGACAGAGGAGGAGGAGGAGGGGGGCCTCCGTGCTTCACCTTTGACCCCAAGCTGGCCGAGGTGCTGTCGCCCCGCATGACCCGGCGTACCCCCAGGAAGCGCCCCAACAGGACGCCCCAGCAGCAGCAGCTCGGCGAGGACCCGGAGCAGCTGGAGGAGCAGGCCGAAGGGGAGGGGGAGGGGGAGGCGGAGGCGGACGAGGAGCCCCACGAGGACAACCCCGACCTGGCCTCCTCCCTGCCCCAGCTGCCGCGCCCCAAAGCCAGGCCTGGGCACGTGAGGCACGCCAGCGAACCCGCCACCTTCATGCCCATCATCCCACCTGAGGCCGCCCACCCTCCGTCTCTGTCCCCCAGGCAACAGGCGGTCAGCCTCAGCACCCCGGCTCCCCTGCGGCCCCCCAAACAGGCATCAGGGGGGAGCCAAGGGGGGGACGAGGCGCCGTCTCTGGAGGATGTGACCAAGCAGTACATCCTGAGCTCGCCTGAGGGGGGCACAGACACCCCCTCCTCTGTGCCTGTGCCTCCAGTGGGGGCTTCTTCTTCATCTGGGGCATCCAGGTCCACTCCTGCCACCCCAACCAGCACCACAGCAGACTCGCAGAGGAAGAACAGCGAGGAGCTGAGCCCTGCACCTCTGAAGGCTAAACCTCGAGTGGTGAGTAAAACATCCTCTTTTTGCTTCATCTGTGTGTGCGTGTGCGTGTGCGCGTGTGTGTGTGTGTGTGTGTGTGATGTTGTTGTTTAAGATGGTGCCATAGCATGCTTATGCGCTCAAGTGTTGTCTTTGTCCTCTTCAGCCCTCCATAAGCCTGAGGTTGCACTGACTGGGGAAAATGTTGCATTAGGAGATGTATGTTTAAATGGAAACAGGCATTAAGGCTTACTTGTCAAGCTGAGGTTTCTAAATTGGGAGTTAAATTGGGAAACTTTTTTTGGTTGCTTGGTTTAGTTCTCGTGTTCAGTTTATTGCATATGATACTGATTTTTATGATGTGCAAAAGTGGCTGGAACTAAAAGGGCATTTTGATGAATCATCTGGGGAAAACACCAGTCAGTCTTTAGCAGGGCCAAGACCCCAAGAATTTAAGTGTGGGTGCCTGGCCAAATGTGTGTGTGGGTGTGGGTGTGTGTGAGCACATATGCTTGTGTGTGTGGGTGTGGGTGTGGGTGTGTGTGAGCGCGCGTGTGTATGTGTGTGTGTGTGTGTGTGTCTGCATCTGCGTGTGTCTGTGTTACTGTGACTGTTTACACCCATCTTGTCTGTCACACATGGCAACCCAGGATTCCAGGGAGGTGAATTTATGGCCTGAGGGCTCTTGTTTTTGTCTGAACGTGGTCACCCAGCGTATCTGCTTCTGCAGCTCTGCTTCACTCACTCACAAAATGCAGGATAGTGCTCTGCTCTCTTCTCTGTAGTTGCCACTCCTTTTTTCCCTCCATATTTTCCCTGCCCTGCCCCAAAGTCTTCACAGGTTTCCCATCTTGTTTGTTTTCTAGGCCATCTGTTAAAAAAAGCCTGACACCACACCCCCCCCCCCCCCCCATACCACACACACACGCACACCAAAAAAAGGCTCTGGATTGAGTTCCTGATTCAAACCCAGCAGAAATCTACAGTTTGACAGTGTAAATTGAAGTTAAGCAGTGAGACAGACGCCCATGGCATAGCATACTTTCCTACAAGCATGTCCGATTAAGTCCATCTTGGCACCGCACTGCACAGACTGAGCTGTGGATTCGGGGGGACAAAAGAGGCCGTGGAAGGAAACTTTGTTAGTTTGCTCAGCGGGAGCCAAGAAGTTGTAGTGCTGCACTGTGCTGTGCTGTGCCATGCTGGCAGACAGGTCTATGTATGGCTGATGTGAGCCCCTGCCTTGGTCCAGCTCCTTTTGGGCCGTCCACTTTTTCCCAAGGGCTTGTCGGAGCAGAATGGTCCGAGGTCCATTTTTGGCCTGGATGTTTTGATTTTGCTCATACCACTGCTGTGGTGTGGCGACAGCCTGGCCCGGCCCGGATTGACTGGAGCCTGGCATGAGTGTGGAAGTGCTTGAATTCCTCCTTGGACTTTTCTTTTTTTTTTTTGGACTTTTCTTTTTTCTTTAAAGACTGGAGTCATTATGAGACACGCAGCGGGGAAAAATGCCTGTTCTGCTTCAGCATTCAGGCCTGATAATTCAGCCTAATTTGAGTCCTGGCCCCCAGTCATCCACAGTGCGCTGAGGACAACACACACACACACACACACACACACACACACACACACACACACACACACACACACACACTCACTCATACAGCTAGCCAGGTTTTTTGTCTTCTCCACACACATATACATACACACACACACACACACACACACTCATACAGCTAGCCAGGTTTTTTGTCTTCTCCACACACATATACATACACACACACACTCACACACACACTCATTCACGCATACACACACACACACACGTTGGGGGTGGTGGTGGGGGGGGTTAGAAGGAGAGAGTGTTTGAGAGAGAGGCATACACAAACACTGTAACAAAACATGAAAAGATGGCTATGTGTTCCAGCTGTTTCCAGTCACTGCTAATTTTGGAGCATTTGAGGCCTTTGATATTCGTCCTTGATGTGTAAACTCTTGTTTTAAAGAGTATAAAACTGCATTGTAAGGAGTTTTTCGCGACCCAAAAAGAACTCTTAGCTACTTTTCGGTCTTCACATGTGCTAACTACATGAACTCCTGGGGGCTGCTTCACCCTAGATGCTGAAAGAGAGAGTGAAAGTAAGTCGAGGGCCCGTTTTCAGAGCGAGTAAGCGCCTGTTTTTGTTTCCCTGCTCTTAGTGACAGATGACAGGTGATGACTGATGTTGTCTTGGGTGATGGTAGTGATTACGGTAATGTGACTTCACGTCTCTGGGGAAAACTCCTCTGTGGGGAGAACTCTCTCTCGTTCCCTCTCTCTTTCTCTCTCTCTCTTTCCCTCTCTCTCTCTCTCTCCCCTCTCTCTCTGTTTTTCGCTCTCTCTCCCTCCCTCTCTCTCTCTCTCTCTTTCTCTCCCTCTCTCCCCCCTCTCTCTCTCTCTCTCTCTCTCTCTCTCTCTCCCTCCCTCCCTCTCTCCCTCTCTCTCTCCCCCCCTCTCTCTCTCTCCCCCCCTCTCTCTCTCTCCCTCCCTCTCTTTCCCTCTCTGTCTCTCCCTCTCTCCCTCTCTCTCTCTCCCTCTCTCCCTCTCTCTGCCTGAGAGGACTTAATGAGTATTTTGCTGCTGGGGTAAGCAGGGTGAGCTGGCTGTTTTATTACCCCTCATCGGCGTTAACGCCAGGGTGTGTTTAGTCCAGGGCCTGCCCCCCCCCCCAACCTGCCCCCAGACGCCGCTTTGTTTTGCAGCTGCACTCCTCCTTGGCCTGTGTGTGTGTGTGTGCTGTTCAGTCGCTCAGCCGGAGCTGCTGGTGAAGCACTTTTCAGGGCCTGTGTGTGTGTGTGTGTGTGTGTGTGTGTGTGTGTGTGTGTGTGTGTTTGCACGTGTGTGTGTGTGTGTCTGCCTGCATGTGTAAGTGTGCACGTGTTTGTGTGTGAGTGCAAGAAAAGGGACTGTGTGTGTGTGTGTGTGTGTGTGTGTGTGTGTGTGTGTGTGAAGCAACCTGGGTCGGCTGCCAGAACTGTGCATACACGCCCAAGTTAACACGCCCAGGAGGACAGGGAAACACAGACACACATGATGC
>CM059279.1:6792953-6805453 GCA_030347295.1 Setipinna tenuifilis
TACATAAACATGTAACGGAAGTGTTTACACTAGCTGTCATACATATACATATTCACTGGGTGATTCAACTCACTGAATGCTTTGAATACTCAACTGTTGACTTGACCTTGGAGTAACTGGAATTCTCTGGTTTGTCCTTTGATGTTGCTGCTGCTGAAGATATTTTGATGTGGTCAGAATTGGCTCGTTGTAAAAAAAGGGAAAAAAAAAGAAACATCTTAGTTCATGTGTAGGACTGGGAGTTGGAAATGCAGAAGATAGAAAGGCCAGTGAGTCATTCCTCTCTACACTCAACACACTAAAAAACACAAAAAAATCCTCCACAGTTCCCTGCAGTGCAAAGAGAGTTTTAGACAGTAACACTGAAGACATCGAGCATAATCCTAAAATACATTAACACTGAAGACATTAAACATAATCCCAAGCAACAGTAACACTGAAGACATTGAGCATAATCCCAAGCTGCAGTGATGTCCAGTGCTGTCCAGGTGGGCTGCTACTGGAGAGGGGGGTTGGCAGACCCAGAATGAGGGAGTGGGCTTTTAGTCTAAAAAGCTCTTTGGCACAGGGTGTGTGATTTGGGGGGTGGGGGGGGTGGTGGGTGTGGGTAGCAGTGGAGGAGGGATTTGGTGAGAGCTATTGGAGGGGGGTTGGCTTGGGGGGGGGGGGGCATATTGAGGTCTGGAGGCCCTGATGGAGGCCCTGATGGAGGTGGTTTATGTGGCTCTGGGCAGAGAGCTCTCCGTGTTTACACGGCTGCCCATATTATTTATTTCATTAATCGGACCACCCGCAAAGGAACAGTCGCCAAAAAAAGGCTACATAGGAATGACGTTTTCTTTTTTTTTTCTTTTCCTCCAGTCCTTTGTCTCTCCCTCTCTGTTTCACTCTCCCCCTCTCTGTTTCTCTCTCTCTCTGTTTCTCTCTCTCTTTGTCTCTCTCTCTGTCTCTCTCTCTTTCACTCTCCAACTCTTTCTTACTCTGCCCCCCCCTTTCTCTTTCTCTCTCTCCCTCCTTCCTCCTTCTCTCTCTTTCTTTCTCTTTCACTCTCTCTCTCTCTCCCTCTTCCTCCCTCTCTCCCCTGTCTTCCATTTCATCTTATTTTCTTTACCAACCCTCCCTAAGCAGTCCCTCGGCCTTAAAATATCTTCCCTTTAGTTAACCTTTAGCGTTTTTTTTTTCTTCTGCCTAGCGTCCGCTAATAGCGCGGTGCTCAGAGGCAGGCTGAATGTTTTCTGTTCCCTGCTGCTGAAACCCTATCTGCCGCTGATGGGGAGGCACTCTGGGCCTGGGCCTGGGTCAGGGGGAATGTACGCAGCAGCAGCGGCGGGTCAGTGGTCCCTGTCTTTAGGAGAATGCACTTGAGTGTGTGAGAGTGTGTTTGTGAGAGTGTGTGTAAGAGAGAGTGCGTGTGTGTGTGAGAGTGTGTGTCAGAGAATGTGTGTGTGTGTGTGTGTGAGAGTGTATGTGCATGCGTGCATGTATGTGCGTGCATGCAAGAGTGTGTGTGCATATGTGTGCGTGTGCGTGTGTGTGTGTGTGTGTGTGTGTGTGTGTGTGTGTGGAGAGAGAGAGTGGGTGAAGGCGTCAGCGTGTGGAGGCCGCTTAGTCCACTGTAGGGGTAGATGGAGGGGCTACGCTGACTAATTTGAGTGGCCCTGTTTAGGTTATGCATGTTCACAGTGTGTGTGTGCGTGTGGGGACGGAGTGTGTGTGTGTGTGTGTGCGTGTGGGGACGGGGGGTGTGTGCGTGTGGGGACGGGGTGTGTGTGTGTGTGTGTGTGTGTGTGTGTGTGGGGACGGGGTGTGTGTGTGTGTGTGTGGGGACGGGGTGTGTGTGTGTGTGTGTGGGGACAGTGTGTGTGCGTGTGTGTGCGTGTGGGGACGGGGTGTGTGTGTGTGTGTGTGTGTGTGTGTGTGTGTGTGTGTGTGTGTGTGTGTGTGTGTGTGGGGACGGGGTGTGTGTGTGTGTGTGTGTGTGTGTGGGGACAGTGTGTGTGTGTGTGTGTGGAGACAGTGTGTCGTGCAGATAACATAAATACAAGGCTGGAGAGGCCTGTTATTCTTAGATCTGTGCGCTGTGCTGCCAGATTTCTCTGCCTCTGCACTGCTGTTCTGATCTGTGTGTGTGTGTGTGTGTGGTTGTGAGGGAGAGAGAGAGAGGATGTGTGTGTGTATGTGCGTGTGTGTGTGTGTGTGTGTGTGAGAGAGAGAGAGAGAGAGAGAGAGAGAGAGAGAGAGAAAGAAAAAGAGAAAGTGTATGTGTGTGTGTGTGAGGAGAGAGAGAGTGAGAGAGAGAGTGTGACCAAAGTAGAGGAGATAGAGGAGTGTTTGTGTTCTCGATGCTGGACACACTCTGAATAAGCTCACAGTTATGAAAAGCCGTGTCCATATAGCCATATTCATATACTGTGATGGAACATAATCGCAGGCACGGTTCTGTCATGGCCGTCTCTCAGCAGTGTTCATGCCCTCTTATAAACTTGGCTGAAGGCTGTAAGCATTGTGTCTGTATATGAATCTAGTTATATGCTGACAGACGTATATTGTGAACATTCATTTGTTTTGACATGTTACTTACTAAGCTTGGAGTCTTTTCTCTTTTTTTTTTTTTTTTTTTTTTTTTGCTTGACGTCGTCCTGCCAACACTAAATGTGTACTTACACTATGCCCTCCGTACTGTACACTCAAGTACACTTCACCGCCAAAGTCTGGTTTGTTTGACCAGTGTGATCACTGTTCTGTACCAGGGCACAGTATATACTAATATGCTGGGAAAACTTGGACTCGAGTCCAGTTCAGTTGGACTTAGGCACTGTACGCGTGTAGTGTGATGGCAAACATGCCTGAGCACAGCTTTCAGTTCCATTTAACAATCAAACAGATCGTTAAGAATTCTGTTGTTATGGTAATGAAACATGCCCTTTAGGCAAAGGTTCTGGAACACACCACCTCAACTGTGCCCATGTACAGTTTGATATTATACAGTGTGACTGCAGACCAGGGATCAGAGACAACTGTACTCCAGGGAAACGTACCTAGTGTGAGTACACCCCGAAAAGCCTTTGCTCTTTCATCTACTTTCCATCTTTTGAGCGTATGAATAATGAGGTTGTGTGTGAACGTTCGCCGTTCGCCAAGCCAGGCATCCACGGTGAGCGCTCTCCTCTGAAACAAAACCCAGATAGAGAGGGGAGATTGTGCAGAGCAGCCTTTAGGAACTTCTCAAGAACTGAAGAACTGACATCCCTTGAGACAAGAACGGTCTCAAGGAAAAAAAAAAAAAAAGGAAAGGGCCCCAAAATGGCCCCAAATCATTTTTGCTCTCCCTGGAGTGACAGGCGCAGTGGAGGGCCGAGAGGACAGTACAGGAGAGAACATTACAGTACAGTACAGTACAAGAGAGGAGCAGAGAGGAGTGGAGCAAAGTTTTTTTTTCTATTGTGCACTTCTCCTGAACCAGTGTCTCTTTCCAAAGGCTTAGAGCGCAGGCCCAGTGACACAGAGCAAAAAGTGGGTTTTGGGGAGGAGAGGAAGGGCAGAGAGCCTTTGGGAGGCCGGGTGGGGTGGGGTCTGGGTCTGGGTCTGGGTCTGGGTGTGGGTGGGGGGTCTGGGAGCGGAGGGGTTGACACAGCAGCGGGCAGGTTCAGCCTTTCCCATGGTATCCCTGGCACCACTCCAGACTGGGCTGCCCAGGGTCATGCAGGGGAGGGAAATGGACTGGAAGGGGGGATTGATGAGCACTGCCCCTCATCTTTCTCTCTCATTCTCTCTTTCCCTCTGTCTCTCTCTCTCTCTCTCACTCACTCACATACACACACACACACACACACACACACACACACACACAGAGTCATTCTCTTGCTCTCTGTCTTTTTCTCTCTCTCTCTTTTGTTCACACAGACACACACACATACACACACACACACACGGTCATTTTCTTGCTCTCTGTCTCTTTCTCTCTCTCTATCTTTTGCACTCTCTCTCTCGCTCACACCACACACACACACACACACACACACAAACCACACACACATACACACACACACAGGGTCATTTTCTTGCTCTCTGTGTGTGTCTGTCTCTCTCTCTTTTTCTCTCTCTCTTTGCACTCTCTCTCTCTCTCTCTCTTGCTTACACACACACACACACACACACAAATCATAGCCCCCACCATTTTGCCCCCCCCCCCCCCCCCCCCTTCCTGGCCAGAGCAGAGCGCAGGCCCCAGGGGAGAGCGTCCCAGTGTACACTGGACACACACAGACACAAACAGTAGAGGCAGAGAGTCACATGCTGCAAGCATATACAGGAAACAAGCTGTCCATGCACATCCGCTAATTTAAGCCATATCAGTTTGTTTGCCATTTATGTTCATAGCCGAGCCATTTAGATGCCGCCGGGACAGGGCAGAGGAGAGGAGAGAGGAGAGCGTGCTGTGTCGTGCGTTTGGATTGGAGGACATGTTTGGAGCGTGCTGTGTTATGTGCCTTTGGATTGGAGGACATGTGCAATCTTCTCAGCAAATGATTTAGGCATGAATCATCTGTCATCTGAAGCAACAGGAATAATTCTTTAACCCACACACTTGTCTTCTGGAAAAATAAATTAATCTAGCAGGGTCTATTTCTTTGCCTTTCGTTGACACGCGCACTTGCGTGTTTGTGTGTGTGTATGTGTATGTGTGTATGTGTGTGTGTGTGTGTGTGTGTGTGTGTGTGTGTTAATGGACATACAGTTTGGATATATACTGGGCAACTGGATGATTCCGGGTCCCTAGTGAGGAAGCAGGAATTATCAGCATGTTTCCTGAAACATGTTTTCTTTCCCTTTTTCTTAGTCCCAGCTGCCATTTCTTCCCTCGGTCTGTCAGAAGATGGTGATTTTAGTGCCTCTCCTGAGTTTAAATATTGGCCTTGTGTGTGGACTGTGTGTTCATGTGTATGAGGATGACATAAATAAAGACTTAAAGCTTGAATGGTGCACAGAGTCACAACATGCTAGATAACGAATCAATTTTTGTTCAGTTTCAGTTTCTGTTCATTTACAGCCCAGCATAAATAATGGGGTTCAGTGCTGAAACAGTATCTACACAATACATTAGCCTAAGTAGTTAGCCTAACTTCATGTCACAAATATATATTTTGTCATATTTTATATGGCTTGGCTCAAAGGGCCAATAAAAGAATTGTTTAAAGTTATTATGACTGTAGAGGAGGACAGTGTGTCTCTGTGTAGATTTGTAGATCAGAAAACCCTAACTCTTACACTTGGTTGGGATTAGGAATAACTGGAAGACATCATCATTACTGGAGTAACAGCGTTAGCAACTATACCCTTTAAAATGGCTTTCAGTGACGCAGGCTTTTCTGAGCCTGAATTAAGCCTTTGTTTAAAATTAAATATCACACTAGAGTTGCCTTTTTTGCGGACAACTGACGTCTTGGTGTGTTTTTTACTGTCCGTGTTTGTTTGTTACTCTTTTCTCTTGTCCGATTTTTCCTCTGGTGTTTTCCCTCTCGTTTCTTCCCTTCTGTGCTTTCTCTCGTCCCTCTCGCTCGTGTTCCTTCTGTGTTCTCCTCTCTCATTACGATGGAACCACCCTTCCTAATTATAGCATTGTGTTTGCTTATGTAAGGGAAGTCACTCTGAAACAGCACTTTTCTGAAGTTCCTAGAGTGAGCAGTTTGCCGTGTTGTACATTGCGTGCGTGTGCGTGTGCGTGTGTGTGTCTGTGTCTGTGTGTCTGTGCGTGTGTGATTTTAGTGTGTGCGTGTGCGTGCGTGTGTGTGTCTGTGTGTGTGTTTTTAGTGTGTGTGTGTGTGTGTGTCTGTATCTGTGCCTGTGCGTGTTTTTAGTGTGTGTGTGTGTGTGTATGTATTTGCAGCTCATTGAAGACAGTCATAATGCTGTCCTACGCTGTCTGTAAATTTTCTGCTAGATGGGAAGAAAATGGTCTCTTGGTTGTTCTGATGTGGTCCCATCCCTCTGTCTGACTTCTGGTCAAAACAAATCTTCTCTCTTGTACAGAATGGGGCTTAGTTGTCCATTTTTCATCCTGTTTCGCAGTTGCTCATTCATGTGAGCAATTACGGGGCAACACAACAATAAAAAAAAAAAAAACGAAAAAGATTTTTTGTTGTTGTTGCTGTTGAGAAGACAACGGACCTGTTCATTTAGTAGAACCTTGACACAAGCATTCTGTTAAGCCAGAGAGAATAGTGTGTTGTCTAGCAGAGGTTGGAGGTAGGGAGGGTGGGGTTGGGGGGGGTGAATGGGGAGCTATGAGAAGCTACTGTATGGGGTCCCATAACAAGGCCACCATACAGAGAGAATAAAACCCCATCCTCAGTCCTGTAGGGTTTCCTCATCGGCTCTGGGTGCCCACTCCACTCTTCCGACACAAAGTGAGCTCTGTGGATGCGGCCCCGCATAGCTGGGTGCGTGGTCGGGCGACCGGGGCCTTTGGACACTGGCCGTGGGCAGGCTGGCGCACCCAGAGAAGCCCTGGAGAGAGAGAGAGAGAGAGAGAGTGAAAGAGAGAGAGAGAGAGTGAAAGAGAGAGAAAGAGAGAAAGAGAGAGAGAGGGTGAAAGAGAAAGAGAAAGAGAGAGAGAGAGGGTGAAAGAGAGAAAGAG
This sequence comes from Setipinna tenuifilis, assembly GCA_030347295.1. Classification (NCBI taxonomy): domain Eukaryota; kingdom Metazoa; phylum Chordata; class Actinopteri; order Clupeiformes; family Engraulidae; genus Setipinna; species Setipinna tenuifilis. The sequence continues at coordinate 6,799,591 of CM059279.1, forward strand.
AAAGAGAGAGAGAGAGGGTGAAAGAGAGAGAGAGCAAGAGAGAGAGAGGGAGCGAGTGAAAGAGAAAGAGTGAGGGAGCACGACCTCCTGGTCGACAGGCGGCCGGGCAACACAGCCAGTGGAGTGATCGAGAAGGAGAAGCTTCCTGGAACAGGCTCGGTGGTCCTCTTCCCGTCCGTCGATGGGATCCGTGCGCCGCTTCAGGACCAGTTGCCGTCTCCGTAGCGATGCCAGGAAGTCGCTGGTGGACCAGAACTCCTCGGCTCCACCGCAGAGGGCCGCGGACCCCCAGGGCCGAACATGGGTAGGGCTCCACGCCGAGACAGAGACAGAGACAGGTTCCTATTCTTTGTTTATGTGGATAACTTCACTTGGTTTGATGGCTGTTTGGTGTTAATCCAGCCCAGCAAGCAAGCAACAGGCTTCACAGAATGATGCCACAGACGTCAGGCCCTGATGTATTGTTGTTTTCTCCACAGCTATGTCGTCGTTGTTGTAATTTTGTAGATCAGTAAGAATTTTTTCTCCCCCCCCTTTGACAAGTAGGAGCTCTGTTCTGCTGCGAAACCACAAGGCACATCAGACCCAGTGACCAGCACTGTGGTGTTTACCCCTGCCTGTCAGTGCAAGAGCTGATCTGGCGTCAGTAGTCTAACCAGGCCGCTTAGCCGCTCTTTAGAGGCCCTCAACATAAAGACGTTTTTTTTGTGTGTGTGTGTGTGTGTGTGTGTGTGTGTGTGTGTTGAGCCTTTCTTGGGGTGAACAAAGGAGGGTTTTCATGTTAATGCTCTTGTAGAAATTATTCCGAGCAAGTCCATCACCACATTGTTGAAGGACCTTTCAAAAGAATTCCTTCACAGGAAAACATCCTCCAGCAATGGCAATATTGTACTTGGCAGTTACGGCCTTTTAACTTTTTTTTTTGTACTGTATGTTATCACTAATTATATAACAAAAGTGCTGTTGACTCACAGAGAGGAGAAGGTTATGTACATGACCTGCCGTGCACAGTGGTATGATGTCAGTGGCATAGTTTACGCCGACTGTCGACTGTTTACTGCTCGGTATTGACTGACTGGTCTGCTTCGCCCGTTTCGCCCGCCTGGCTCGCTGGGCTTTTATCATCACTCGGAGCCCCGTTGCATTACGTCATGCCTCGAGCCTCGAGCCGAGTGTCTCCAAACACGAGAGAGAGAGCGGAGCAGATGATCTCATCACCGACTAGCTCACCTTAGCGCCGCTTAGCTGACCGAGATTAGCTTAGCATGGCCTGCCGCCAGCCTTCAGACAGTGCGGCTTGACGTTTGCCAGCCTCTTCATTTTTTAAGAGGCATGTTTGTTGTTCCTAGCCGTCCTCCTCCTCCTCCTCCTCCTCCTCCTCTGGTGCCATGATATAATGGGCCAGAAATCTTTCGATCAGATCGAGGGGCCGAACTCTCCCCTGAGGCCAAATAGGGCCAACGCTGGCAGGGCTTTAGAGACGTTTGACGCAGGGGCTCGCGGGGTGGGGTTTGGGTGTCCAGGGGGGCAGAGCTGGCACCCCGTCGGGCTGTCTGCTGGCCTTTGTCCCCTTGCGGGCCATCCCAGGGCAGATGCTCTCCACCAGCCAAGCCGAGCCAAGCCGGGCTGGGCCAGGCCAAGCCAAGCTGGGTTGGGCCAAGTCAGGTCAGGACCCCGCGCTGCCAAAACAGCGAGCTCCTGGGTTGGTGGAAGTTCACGGTGTCACACGAGGTCTTGGGAAATGCATGTCCAGCTCGGTGTGGTGTTTTTGTTTTCTCTTTTCTTTCGACCTCTCTTCCTCTTCTCTCTCTCTCTCTCTCTCTCTCTTTTTTTTCCCTCCAGATGGCCCTGTTTGTGCTACTTAATTGGTCTGTGTCCAGCGCAGACTCTCCCAGCAGGCATCCTGGGATGCTCTCGGACATGAATGAATGAATGGGGGCTTTTTAAGTAGACAGATGCTAGAAGTTTTCCAGCGCTGTGGGCTGGTTTCTCAGCCCATTGATCGCATAATGGCAGGTCTGCTGGGGACTGGACTGTGCGCTAGCCAGAGGATAGTTGATCCTCACATAAGCCTCTAAATCTTCCTCCAACATTCACATCGGTCAGTCTGCTCTGTTCAGTTCAGTTCAATCTGGTCGGCCATTTTTGGCTCTCCAAGCCCCATAGTGTAGTTCTTCACTTTCTCTCAGTCCTGCTTGTCCTCAGAACCCTCATATGCTGTATCCAGGTTCTACATAGAGTGTGTACCTATGTATTCTTACATGAAAGTTTGAGTATGACTAAGCAGTATATACAAAATTGTATTGCCCAACCATAACAATATTTTTGATTGATGGTCAGTGTATCTATGGACATGAAATATTGAACCTTTTCACTTTGTTATATAATATGTTTCCGCTGCTAATGTAATGCAGTTTTATCAGTCATTCCCTTTTTCTCTATTGTTGCACTGGGCACCCGTGTTTGTTTTCCCACCCTACCTACCTACCTACCGCTCCGCTGCGCTTGTGTGCTCCTTTAATCAGCGCGATAAGGGACACGGCACTGGGGGCTGCACACTCCACTCCTCTCCTCTCCACTCCTCTCCTCTCCTCGCCACTCCACTGCGGCCTGATCAAGGTCACCTCGCTGATTACAGCGCCAGGCAAACATCCGGATCCTGCCTCCTCCGCAGCCGGGAGCGGAGAGGTGCATGCCCAATGGCGCAATGAGCCTGCTTCTGTGAGGATCTGGCTGGCCCGCTGCCCCATGTGGACTTCATGCTAAGCACTAACTGCTGAAGTAACGCTCCCCTTAAGCCACAGGGCTTCCACTAGGTGCTGTACAAATATGGTGATGTGGTTCTCCCTTGAGTCTTTAATGGTGATGGGGACATATGTACTGTGTGACCATAGTTCGAACTACAGGGCATACTGAGGGGTACGGTACCCCCTAATCAAGACCCAGTACCCCCTAAACAGACAAAAATAGCAGGGTTGAGGGGTAATGACGTATTAATATGATTCATGTAAAACTTAGAATACAGTATGGTAGTACTCCCCCAATTATGGAGCTGTAAGTCGTACTATACCCAAGACTGTCTGAAAGAGTCAGAAATAAGCTTACTACATCTGTTAGCACCCTTGATCTTATCTGCTAGCTTCTGTGGGGGACGTTTGGTGCCGTTTGTGAACTGGAAGCACTGGAATTGGGGGGGGTGGGGGTGCAAGGGGGGTCGTAGGGCTGCAGAAGACATGTGCAGCGATCGAGAGAGCGAGTCCTGGCCCCCAGCAAGCCGCTGCGCTGCTTTGCCTTACAAGTGTGTGTCCTCACGCAGAGGGGAAGTGTGTGTCCTCACGCAGAGGGGAAGTATCCCGCTGTCCTCTGGCTGGACCCTCCGGTCCCGGGCCCCCGCAGAGGCCTGCGGATTAGGCGCTGGCCAATCATAATAGCGGCAATTACCGCCAGTAATGATGATTGGAAGGAGGGTAATGACCGCCGTCTCTGTGGTGCGCGGAGCTCAGGGGAAGGGAGAGGGCAGAGGGGGCAGCCACAGGGGCAGGAGGAGAGGGAGAGTGGGGGGGACGGGGGGGGAGTGGGGTGAATGGAGGAGAGAGACCTAGCATAGACATACAGACACACACACACACACACACACACACACACACACACACACATTTACACACACACACACACAGACAGACATACACACATGCATACAAACACACTGATGCTGACATACAGAGATACACACACACACAGATACACACACACATACATACATACTGTACATACACATACATTCATACACACGTGCAGATACAGACACAGTCAAATATACACATACATGTGCACACACACGGCAGACACATACACACACACACATATACACCCACACAGACACACGCTTGCTTCCACCACTCCCGTCCCCTCCCCTGCCCTCCCCTCCCCTGTGGCGTCCTGACAGCTGTGAGACAGTGGATAAATTGTGTCATTATTCTCAGATGGGCCCAGGTTGAATGAGGGGCCTGTGTTTGCTGGCTCCTGTAACAGGACTCCATAGTTTGCTGTTAGAGAAAAGGGGTCATCTGAAAAAGAGATCACTAGGGCTGCTGGAATTACTGGCATTTACACAAAACGGAGAGTCTATGGAGAAGTTAAGTGTGGTGATATTAAAAATGTGAATTATCAGCCTTTTTTTTCCACCCCTCGCGTCTTTTGTTTTGCCTTCTCAAATACATCACACATTAGCCCTGTTATTATAATGTTCCCATGGTGCAGAGCCTGACTTGAGAAAGCAGCAATCCTGCCATGTATTCCTCCTGCCTGTGGACTTAAGAGAGATAGACAATTTCACTGATTAACTGATATACCTGTCTGCTAATTAAGATCAGCTGGTTGAGAAAACGGTTGGATCAAATATGTGACAGGGTTTTTACTTTCTAGAGCCAGGATTTCTATCTCTAATTTTTCCCTCTAGTAGTCCTTCAGAAATAGTTAGCATAACATTATTATGTGTGCTATCCTACAGAAGGGGCTGCTAACAGGCAGTTCTCCCGTGTCACACCCCCCCCCCCCCCCAGACCAGAGCTGCTTTGGTGGGGTAGCTCAGCTCACTGCTAGCTTTCATGTGGTTCCTCTTGTGTGCACACAGTGTTTTTCATGTTCCACTGGGAGTATTTTTGCTATCATATTTTCACATAATCCTGCCCGCCCCTGGCCTGGGTTTTAGCAGTCATGCCACTCTTCTTTGGCCCAGCGGGTGGAGAGAGCGGCGCCTTTCGGCCCAGCGGGGTGGGGGGGTTGGTGGGGCACTTTGGGCCCTGTCCACGGGGAGTCGTGTCCCCTATACGTCACCCAGCGGGTCAGTCAGTCAGTCTCGCACTGTCCTTTCAGTGGAGTCTGAACTTTCACTGTCTCTCTCTCTTTCTTCCCCCTCCCTTTTCTCCCTCCCTTTCCTTTCCTCCCTCCCTCTCTCCCTCCCTCCCTTCCACTTTCTCACTTCTTCGTATCCACACCCATGCTTGGCTGCTCCTTTGATGATCCAGCTTTCTGTGTGAGTGCGTGACAGAAGGAGAGAGATGGAGTGAGAGAGAGAGAGAGGGGGGAAAGAGAGAGAGAGAGGAAAAAAGAGAGAAAGAAAGTCAGACAGAGAGCTAAAAGTTTGGTACAGGGCTGCAGTCAGAAATAGTAAAGCAGATGCAGCTGAAATAACAAGAGTTCTTCGGCCGCTTTTTCATTTATGCCCCCACACCCTCAAGTAGTGTGTGTGTGTGTATGTGTGTGTGTGTGTATGTGTATGTGTATGTGTATGTGTATGTGTATGTGTATGTGTATGTGTGTGTGTGTGTGTGTGTGTGTGTGTGTGTGTGTGTGTGTGTGTGTGTGTGTGTGTGTGTGTGCGTGAGTGTCTGTGTGTGTGTGTGTGTGCGCGCATGTCTGTGTGTGTGTGTGCGTGTCTGTGTGTGTGTGCGCGTGTCTGTGTCTGTGTGTGCGTGTCTGTGTGTGCGTGTCTGTGTGTGTGTGTGCGTGTCTGTGTGTGCGTGTCTGTGTGTGCGTGTCTGTCTTGTGTATGTGCGCGCATGCGTACGCCTGTGCATGCCTGCATGTGTGCTGTGTGTGCTTTTAAAGGGGCGGTCTCGGCCTGGAGTCGTTTAAAGGGGCGGGTGATCATTTGGACCTGTGGGTGTTAAGCAGTCTCGCGTCCAGCCCCGGCTTTTATAAGCCTCCCGCTGATCCGAATGCCACACTACACCATAATCAGGTGTCAAGTGAGTGCTGTCTACCTTATCCAGAGTAGGCACCGAACGCATCGTACAGTGGGTCATATCCTGCTGGCCATATCCACACCACCACTGTTCCTGAATCAGCCTGAGGTGTCTGC
>CM059279.1:6815453-6820453 GCA_030347295.1 Setipinna tenuifilis
AGAGAGCAGGGAGAGAGGGAAGGAGAAAGAGGGAGAGGGAGGGAGAGGGAGAGAGGGAGGGAGAGGGAGAGAGAGAGAGAGAGAGAGAAGGGGGAAGAGGGAGAGGAAGAGAAGGATAGAGAGAGAGAAGGGGGAAGAGAGGGAGAGAGAGAGGGAGGGAGAGGGGGATAGAGAGAGGGAGAAGGGGGAAGAGAGAGAGAGAGAGAGAGGGAGAGAGGGATAGAGAGAGGAAGAGGGGTGGAGGGGGTGGGTTTCTCTTTGCCAGACTGTTCCCTGAAGTCTTCCCTAAGTGTTGTTGACACAGACCTCTGTGGACGGAAATCATTCGCTGCTCCTGGATAACCCACAGAGATAACATACCAGGCCATTCCATCCGTCACTCCCCGGCCCCTCCTCTCTCCCTCCACCCCCCCACTCACCCTCCTCCCCCGCCTCCACCCACTCCACCCCACCCCCCCCACGTGCTGAAGGTGGTGATGAATCAACCTGTCAGCTGCTAACGAGACGCCTCATCTGCTGTGATTCACGCCTGCCCTGCCTGAACCCCGCTCTTTAAGATGGAGTATGAACGTGTGAAATGTCTTTTGCTCTCTGCTCTCGCTTTGCTGGCTCCATTAATTGGGGACTCTTGATTTCCAGGACAGGTGGGGAAGAGAAGGTGTGAATGGCCTCGGTGGTTAGATCTCTTCACCTATCCACCTGCATAAGTCTTTATTGTCACATCCTCTTGTGTTGGTCTGTATTATAATACAAATGATGCATTGATCAGGTTAAGGAATAGTTAGGCAGGTCTGGTAGCTTCTCTATCTGTCTTTTTTTAGACCCCCTCGTTTCTGTCACATTTGGAAAATTTCTGCTAAAGAAACTTGTCAAGTAAACATTTTCCAGCAGCCTTTGTCATGGAAAGTGACCCCCTGGGTGTCCGAGCAACACCACAGGCCTGGGCCTGGCCAGAGGTGAGGGGGGAGGGGGGGGGGCGCAGGTCAGGTCAGGGGGTTGAAGCAGGAGGGCACTAGGACCCTGCAGGGCTCTGACGGATGGAGCACAGACACAGAGGCAAAGGCAAAAAGGTCACTGCTGCCTGATAACCTCCATGAGAAGGGCTGCAGTGGGCGGCCCTGAGGCGAACAGGCAGGGGCCCGGAGCGGAGCAGAGGCCCAGGCCAGGCATGGCCGGCGGGGGACGGAGGCATGGCTGGCTGGGGACGGAGGCATGGCTGGCTGGCTGGCTGGATGGCTGGCGGGCTGGCTGGATGGCTGGCGGGCTGGCTGGCTGGTTGGTTGGCGGGCGGGCGGGCGGGTGGGCCAGCAGGATCAAACCCATAAATCAGCTTGTTTATACAAACTGCACAGCGTGACCCTGCCTGCCAAACGCTCTGCATCCTCGCTAGAGGATTTATGCGCGTGATATAAACGCGACCCAAACGGGATATTTGGTAAGCAGCGAAATATGTTTTGGAATCATTAGTTTTATATCCGAGCGCGGGCGCAGGCCGGCCGGGGGCTGCATTTATTGTTGCACGTTTTTATTTGAAATGGATGGATGACATGTCGTGAGGTCTAGCGGTGTAGTCTGTGCTCCGCGTAGACGATGAGGGATGAGAGGAGTGCAGTCATGACTGCTGGTGTTTGGCAGGCCTGAGCTCCAGAGCTCCAGAGGTCCTGTTCATATGCTCCGTGGCATTAAAGCTGAGCGCTTTCATTGCTTCTCCGCGCTTTTCTTTCTTTCTTTCTTTCTTTCTTTCTTTTTCTCTCTTGGCCTCTCGCTCACATTTCTTTCATGGCGCTTTATTGGCAGGAACGCTGGCACAGAGAGAAACGCCGTCTTGGATGTTTATGGGAAGCCAACATAGCAACAAATGACAGAGTAACAAGTTGATGAAAAAAGCAGGTTCTCTTTTGCCCTGCATCAAACACACACACATGCACGAGCGTGCGTACACACACACACCTACACACACACACACACACACACACACACACACATGTACGTCTATTTATTATAACTCCTCCCTTGTGTTGTCAGCAAGTGTTTCAAAGCCTCCATTGTTCTGTGTGTGTGTGTGTGTCTGGTGTGTGTGTGTGTGTGTGTGTGTGTGTGTGTGTGTGGTGTGTGTGGTGTGTGTGTGTGTGTAGGTGAATGTGCCGTTCCACAGGCTCTCTTCAGCCATATACAGTTCTGACCTGGCAGTCAGGTTGTTGGAAGAAATGGCCGCCGAGATCAGCCTTGATTTGCGATCCTCTGCTCACCCCCAGCTCATAGGCGGGAAGCAAGAGGTGGGCAAGTTAGCGAGTGATAGAAGGACAGTGATGGAGGAGGATGGAAAACAGGCCACTAAACGGGCTCCTGGGAGGCATTTTCACTATCTGGGCATCAGCCTGTTGCCCCTCCGGGGTGAGTCAGGTGAGGGTGTCGGCCTGTCAGAGGGGTGTTCGGACAGGAGGTGAAGAGTTGTTGGAAAGGGCAGAGGTCAAAGGTGAAAAGGTCAGATGATGTGGTAACACTCTGCACACACCCTGCACTGAAGCTGAACTCGTAGCTTCAACAGTACCCCACCCTACTTTCTTACTCACTCTCTCTCTCTATCTCTATCTCTCTCTCTCTCTCTCTCTTTCTTTCTCTCTTTCACTCAATTTAATTCAATGCAATTCAAAGTTGGTTTATTAGCATGACTGTTGAAATAGTGTTGCCAAAGCATACGAAAAACAATACAACTCTCACAATATATATATATATTTATTCTCTACATTTATGTGTGTATATATATCTATATATACACAGACAAACACACACATAAATGTAAAGAAAGACAGATGTATATATATATATATGAGAGAGATGTCACCAACAGTCAGTGGAAACCGTACAATAATGAATCATTGTCCTGTCATGTGGCCAGTCTCCTGACCAAGACATGTAGAGAATTTTGTGGTTGTAAGATCGTATAGTGTGACCGTATAGTCAATCGTTAAAATGGCAATCGTGAAAGACAGAAAAATGGTATAATCTGGCCCGAGTGTGGGCGGCCGTCGGTGCATTTGAGTGAGTGTGAAGACCAGCTGAGGGGCCTGCGGTGTGTTTAGGGTCTCTTTAAGGACAGAGGGCCTTTCTGGAGAGAGCATTTTATATGAGCCTCTCCTGAGAAGGACACCAGCGCCTGAAAACCACCCATTGTGCCCCGATCAGTGCAGAGATACCCAAAAGGAACTACCCTGAGTGTCAGAAGTGACTGCCAAGTTAGCCATGGCAACACATGACTTAGTAAGAAAGACGGAGAGACTTGTTTCTGTGAGAGAACAAGACAGTGAAGACAGTGAGTAAGAGTGTGTGTCCAAAGAGAGTGAGTTTGTTTGAAAAAAGTTAAGCGAGAATGTGGGAGAGTGTCTGTGTCTCTCTGGACATCTCTCTCACATTCACAAACAGTGTGTGTCTGTGAGCGCAAGAGAGAGATGACGAGAGTTTATGTTTGTGTGAGAGAGAAAGAGGAAAAGAGAGAGCAAGAACAAGTGTGTGTGTGTGTGTCTGTGTGTGTGAGAGAGAGAGAGGAAGGGGAAAAGTGTGTGTGTGTGAGAGAGAGGGAGAAGGAGAGCAAGGGGAAAAGTGCGTGTGTGCGTGTGTGTGTGTGTGTGTGAGAGAAATAGAGAGAGCAAAGGAAACGTGTGTGTGTGTGTGTGTGTGTGTGTGTGTGTGTGTGTGTGTGTGTGTGTGTGTGTGTGTGTGTGTGTGTGTGTGTGTGTGTGTGTGTGTGTGTGTGTGTGTGTGTATAAACATGTTGAGTACTGGGTCTACTGGAGAGTGGGGAGTTGGGAGTTGGAGGAGCCCAGATGAAAGGGCAGCCGTGCAGTGGGAGGATATTGTGGTTTTGGGCCGAGTGTTTACATGGCTCTCCTGCTGCAGGTGCTGTGTGTGTGTGTGTGTGAGTGTGTGTGTGTGTGTGGACATGGACATGGACATGCTCCTTTCCCCTGCCTTCCCTTCCCGCCAGCAGCCAGCTCTCTGGACAGGGGTCACTTTTGTACGTCTCTCTGTCCTTCCCTCGTCTTTTTACGCTTTTGTTTTGTTTTCTCTGTCTGGGTCCTGTTGGGTTTTCTCCCAAGGTCTGCCCGGAAATCAGAAACACACTCCACACTCGTTCGCTGTGTTCACTGTGTAACAGAGATGCAGTGGAGAGCCCAGGTTTGGAAAATAAAAACTCCACATTGCCACATGGCTTAATCCAACCATTATGTGAACCAGCTGAACCCTAATGAGCACACAAATCATCAGACAGGTACATGAGGTCATTAGCGAAATCGCCTGTGTTAAGTCCAAGGAGAGGTGGAAGGAAAACGTTGCAGGGGTTTTTGTTTTGTTTTTGTTGTTGTTTTTGTTTTTTTTTAAGCCACAGTCTCCGCCTTTGCTGTGTAAAGTGTGTGTTGCGTTGGCTGATTCAGTGCACGGAGAGCATTTTTTAGATTTGCCCCCTACCTGTCTGTGTAATTGCCCTAATAGAGGGCAGTTTACTCACAGATTGTCCCCTGCGGTCAAGGAGCTCCGCAGCGTTTCTCTCTCGGTTTTAAAGTTTACTAATTTTGTTATGTCTCAATTTGATAGGTCCCTCAGTGTTTCTCCCCCCCCCAAGCATAACACACTAGGGGGCATTCCTTAACACACACACACACGCACACACACACACACCAAGATCCACTTCCCCCTCTCAGGTGTGTGGTGCATTCCTCCCGCTCCCTTGACCAAAGCTGGCCACACTAATTCTGGAGTTATTCATTTGCGAGACTGGAACCAGTTTCATGGTCGAGGGAGAGAGGAGAAAAGCAGCTCGGCCCCGGAGCACAGCGGAGCACAGCGGGCCCTTATTAGCTGCGGCTAGCTCAGATATCAGCTAATGAAATAAGCTAAAAGGCATGTAATGTCATTAGGGATCCGCTTTCACCCACCACTCGCCCCTCCACTCGCCACTCGCTCCCAGGCCCACGCACTGGGGTGACCCACGGCACCACCGG
>CM059279.1:6825453-6835453 GCA_030347295.1 Setipinna tenuifilis
TTACTGGGTCAGTGATGGATGATGGAGGCTTGGATGGAGCTTGAGCATTTTTTTTTTCATGGAGGACAGGCAGGCTACATGGTATCCTTAGTCACTGTGTTTTTCTCACTGTGTGTGTGTGTTGTCATGTAATAACTTGTAACATGTAATTACAAAACAAACATTCACACGAGAGAACATTGTATCTAGTCAGATATTATGACCTTGTGTTTCTTTCCTCCAAACTGTTCATCACTGCCAGTGAGTGTCATTGTGAGTTCACTTGGTACTATCTAGCAGTGTTAGACCTTGTTGTCATGGAAACAACAAAAAAAAGAAAACAGACAGACGAAATGGTCGATACTTCAATCATCTGCAAAAAAACCTAACCAGGCATCTCACACCTTCAGCCTTGTGTTAAATATGTCAATCACCCATCACAAGAGGGAATGACCGGGCTCAGTGAATTTCAATGAGCTGTAATTGGTTGACAGAGCTCGAGAGGCGGAGCTGCCTTCAGCCAATTGCTTTTCAAAGTGTGACCTAACAAGCCCTTTCAGAAGTTAATTTGTCCATTATGGTTTCCCACCGATCTTGTACTAGTCCATGTTTTCTGGCTGGGTCCATTGTAACGGTTCCTTGGTCTAAATCAAAGAATGACACGTGTTGGTTTATTGGGGCTTATTAAAGCTTACACAGACTTACGGTGCAGGCAGTTAGTAAAAATGTGAAGATTTGGCCTGTTTGTAATGCAGAGGTTAATCTTTTAAACACTTTGAATGAGATTGCTTGGGTTTTCTGAGGCTGTGTGTGTGTGTGTGTGGTGTGTGTGTGGTGTGGTGTGCCTAAAGCAGTACAGGCTTCACTCCATGGCTTTCAGGATCTGTGACCTTGTGACTGTGTGTTTGTGTATGTGTTTGTTTAAAGAAGCCACCAAGTCACATAGAGTTGGTCACACTGTATATTGTGTGTGTGTGTGTGTGTGTGTGTGTGTGTGTGTGTGTGTGTGTGTGTGTGTGTGTGTGTGTGTGTATTGACGGTGTATGCTTGCATGGGTGTTTGTGTGTTGTGTGTGAGCGTGTGATCTGTGTGTAACCTGCTCTAATGTGAAACAGGAAGGCTGAGGAAGGGAGGTGAGTCAGAGACCAGGGGGACATGGGGGAGGGCGGGGGGGGGACGATGTGTGTGTGTGTGTGTGTGGGGTGGGGTACACTGAGTGTCTGAGAGGCACGCTGATGACAAGATAGCCCCACTGCAAAAAATCCATGGAGGAGCCGGGCAAGGGAACGAACGAAGGAACGAAGGAACGAAGCAGGGAACGAGGGAAGAGAAGCTCTCTCCAAGTGAAAAGAAAACAAGAGGAATACAGCTGGGACACATTCCCTCCAAAAGTCTCTGTGTTATTTTGTGTGTGGGACTAAAAATAGCTCGGCCTTCTTCTCATGGGAGAGATGGGGAAGAGAGAGAGAGAGAGAGAGAGAGAGAGAGAGAGAGAGAGAAGGGAGGGAAGGAAAAGAGGGACAGAGGGCAAAACGTAGGAATGAGAAAGAGAACAAGAAAGGAAACCGAAGAAGGGAAGGGAGGAGAGAATGAGCAGGAGACAGAGAGAGAGAGAAAGCAAGAGCAAGACAGAAAGGTAGAAAAGGGAGTGTAAGCATGAGAGAGAGAGAGAGAGAGAGAGAGAGCAAGAGCAAGACAGAGAGGTGGAAAGAGAGAGTGAGCAGGAGAGAGACAGAGGGAGCGAGTGAACGAGCAAGCGAGAGCAAGAGAGAGAAAGAGACTGGAGGAATTTCCGGCATGGCATTTAGGTTAAATGCGGAGTGAAGTATTTCTCTGGCTGTTGGCTGATGGGTATCAGGGCTGAGCTGAGCCACGTCACATGAGATGGGCCCAGAGCTGCTGCCCTGTGTGTGTGTGTGTGTGTGTGTGTGTGTGTGTGTGTGCCCAGAGCTGCTGCCCTGTGTGTGTGTGTGTGTGTGTGTGTGTGTGTGTGTGGGCCCAGAGCTGCTGCCCTGTGTGTGTGTGTGTGTGTGTGTGTGTGTGTGTGTGTGGGGGCCCAAAGCTGCTCCTCCATGGGCCTGTTCATCTACCCGGCGACACTGCAGACTGCCATTCATACTGCATTACACTACACTACACTACACTTAGCTGACACCTATAAAGGCATATATGCTGTGGTGCACACACACACACACACACACACATACTCACAGACTGCCATTCATATTGCATTACATTACACTACACTACATTAGACTTAGCTGACACCTATAAAGGCATATATGCTGTGGTGCTATCTCTCACTCACATGTACGTACACACACACACACACACACACACTCACACACTCACAGACTGCCATTCATATTGCATTACATTACACTACACTACACTTAGCTGACACTCCTCTCCACAGCGACCTACAGTCATTCAGGTACAGGGTTTCAGTTACAGTCCCTGGAGCAATGTGGGGTTAGATGCCTTGCTCAAGGGCACTTCAGCCATGGATGAGGGCACAGGAGAGCACTAGTTGTTTACTCCCCACCCCCACACCCATCCTTCTTACTGGAATGGGGCCCTACTGTGACCCTCTGATCCCGGGACCAACTGGCTAACCGCTAGGCCTCGGCTGCCCAGTGTTTTATCAGTCACTCTGTTGTTGGAGTACAAACTCTCAGCCAATGTCCACACAACTCCATGTGTGCCCTCAACCCGGTTTTTATTTATTTATTTATTTATTTAGCTTTTCATAGGTTAGCCATTTGTGTACCCCCTCACCCCCCACCCCCCACCCTCCACCCCCAACCTCCCATGACTAAATCTCTGGTGATCTAGAACGCGATCAGATAGAAAGATTGACCTTTTGCAAAACGAACCGTAGAAATCCCCTTTTTTGGACTGAGTTTGATCGATAGACTCTTATCTCAGTGTGTAGTGCAGCACACGTCATTTATGGGCGGCAGGGGAAGCAGTTTAGGGTTGGCAGGAAGTCAGCGGGCACAGCGCTCGCTCAGGTGTTAGGTGGCGTGGCGTGGCGTGGCGGGGCCTTTCTCGTAAGTTGGGGCCCCAGAGCTGGGAGTTGGCAATTCTGAGCAATACTGAGCTCATGGCAGCTTCTCAAACACTCCGGCACAGATGTTAGCAGTAGCCCTCCCGCCTCCCGCACCCCTCGAAAATAAAACCCTGAAATTATACCCAGTCTGACAAAAAAGCGGAGCACTTAGTTTTAAATGGCTGCGTTTTACAGGTGCTGCTCTTATTGTGAATGGTTGTGTGTGTGTGTGTGTGTGTGTGTGTGTGTGTGTGTGTGTGAGTGAGTGATTGGAAGAGACAAAGAGAGCGTGAGAGGGAGAGATTGTGTGCGCGTGTGTGCGCGTGTGTGTGTGTGTGTGCGCGGCTGCAGTGCAGTGCGTGAGTGGGAAAGGTTTTGTGTGTGTATGTGTGCGTGTTTGTGTGTGTGCACAGTGCATGAGAGGAAAAGGTTGTGTGTGTGTTTGTGTAAGAGAGAGACAGACATTGCGACTGTGTGTGAGCAAGAGATGTATACCATGGGAGAAGCACTAAGGCAGTAAGGGACAGAAGACCCCCCCCTCCCATCTCTTCTGTTTCCTGTCCTCATGTTTGCGGTTAAAGAGCAAGATATCTCCAATCACCCTGGAACCGCCTCTGTAGCGTTTACTAATCAGGGCCATATTGATGTGTGTTGTTGTTTTTGATTGGCTTTTCATCCCCACGTCTCCAAGGCCCTTGCATGTCCAGGAAGTCTGCTTGCATCTCCAGGAAGTCTTGTTGAGATTACACCAGTTGCCAAACTTTTATCAGATAACTCAATAATGTCATGCTTATTTCCCAAGACATCATTGTGGCTAATCCACAAACACTCAATTTCTCTCTCACACACACACAAAAACACACACACACACATACACACAAACAAACACAAACACACACTTTAGCACACACACACTTCCCTTTCCGCAACCCTTAGTTGTGGTTATGACTGGTGGAATAGTTTTGTCAAGCAAGGCAGGTCCTCTGGTACCTGATTTGCCATTCTTTAGGAATGCTGACCCCCCCCCCCCCCTCTCTACTTGTCTCTCTTTCCTTTTTCACTATCTGTCTGTCTCTCTCTCTCTCTCCCTCTCTCTCCCCTGTCTCCCTCTCTCGCTCACTCTCTCTCTCTCCCCCCTGTCTCCCTCTCTCGCTCTCTCTCTCTCCCCCCTTCTCTGTCTCCCTCTCTCGCTCTCACTCTCTCGCTCCCCCTCCCCACTCCTCTGCCCTCCTCACGTTAGACTGCTGTGACAATAGATCCTTTCACCTGCAGCGACACAGTAGCAGTCTCAACCCACCCAAGCATCCCCTCTCTGCCCCACCCCACCACAGTCTCAACCCAAGCACCCCTGCTGCCCCCCACCACAGTGTTCCTCTGCCCCTGGCACTGCCATGTCTCTGTGGGGCACACAGGCGGGTGATCCCAGCCTCCTGCTGCAGTAATGCTCCAGCCATGCGGTCGGTTCTCTACCTGTGCACCTAACACACGGGGGATTTTAACTAATTAGCTCCTCTGCTCATCTGATGGAGGAGTTGGTTGTGCAAATTAGAGTCAGCTGTGGTTTTGTAGTTGGAGTAGTTGGAACAAGCGTGTGGTTTGGCCTCTTACTCTCTGAAGACAGATTTACCCAGCTCTGCGCACTGTCTGTGTTACACTCACACTTTCCAAGGAGCTAAACTCAACAGAGATACAAACTTTGCCTCTTCACCATCTTTCCTAGGCATAGCAGGGGGGAGGTAGGGGTTGGGAGGGGTGGTGGAGGAGGAGGAGAAGGGGGGGGGCAGGAGTTTGGGGCTTGTGTGGTTGCTCTAATGTGGAGTGCCACTTGGAGACGAGCCACCATGCAAAGAGCCCAGGGCCCTTTCAGAGCTCACTAGCTCCTCCTGGTGTTGAGGCAGGGAACTATGATGCTCATTGACTCTCACACACTCTCTCTCTCTCTCTCTCTCTCTCTCTCTCTCTCTCTCTCTCTCTCTCTCTCTCTCTCTTTCTCTCTCTCTCTCTCTCTCTCTCTCTCTCTCTCTATCTCTATCTCTCTATCTCTCTCTCTTTCTATCTCTCTGTCTCTCTCTCGCTCTCTCTCTTGCTCTCTCTGTTTTTATGCGTGGGTGGGTGTGTTTGATTATATTTAGTCATTAACCTTTACATCAGTCTCACACTATGGGTTGTGAACAGGGATGGAGCAAGGCTAGTCCTGCATCAGGATAGTGTGTGTGTGTGTGTGTCTGCCGTATGTGTGTGTGTGTGAGGGTGCCAAATCCAGTGAGCCCCCCACCTCTGGTTCCCAGACACATGTGCGGGGGTCTCGGTACTCAGCCTGAGCCCTGAGAGCAGTCAGCGTGGCGCGAGCGAACACATGGGCTCACACACCCTCGGACACACAGCAGACACACACACACACACACCCCTACAGTCACGCACCTGCGGCAGCATCTGATGGGGGCTTCATGCTCACTCTCAGCCCCATCCCTCAATATGTGCCCCCATTTCCCTCCTCCCCGCCTTTCTCCACTTTCACTGCCTCTACTCTCAACACTCAGGGAAATGTGTGTGTGTGTGTGTGTGTGTGTGTACGTGTGTGTGTGTGTGTGTGTCCATGTGTGTATGCATGTGTCAATGCGTGTGTGTGTGTCTATCCATTTGTGTGTGCGTGTGTGTCTATCCATTTGTGTGTGTGTGTGTGTGTGTGTGCGCGCGCGCATGTGTGTGTGTGTGTGTGTCTATGCGTGTGTGTGTGAGTGTGTCTATGCGTGTGTGTGCGTGTGTGTCTATGCATGTGTGTTTGTATATGCGCATGTGTGTGTGTGTGTGTGTGTGTGTGAGTGCACTCACGTGTGGAGTAAGCAGAAACAGCAGGTGGGCCAGCGCAGGTGTCCGTGCAGGTGATTGTGTTTTGTGTGGCGCACCAGAGGAAGCGTGTGAGAAAGCGTGTGAGAAAGCCCAGCATGTTCCACGCAGCACTGCTGTAACCCACAACAGCTTTATCTGCCTGTCAAACACCCCGATGCACCCTCATTTTAAACAGGGACCCCAGATTTTTACAACAGCCCACACTTACCAAATACTCTCTCTCATACTTTCTTTCTCTCTCTCTCTCACACATACACACACACACACACACATACACACGTGCACACACGCACACACAAACATGTGTATGGACAAATACACACACACAAACATGTCTAGACAGACAGACACACACACACACACACACATGTATGGATACACACACACACACACACGGACACACGCACACGGACACACGCACACGGACACACGCACACGGACACACACACACACACGCACACACACACACACAGACTAGAAGGAGGGTTTAATGAAACATGTGGTACTGCAGCAGCCTTGATACAGGGCTCGTCACCGGTGTGCACGTACACATGCAATTGAGTGCTTACATCTGTGTGTGTGTGTTTGTGTGTCTGTGTCTGTGCGTGTGTGGTTGCGTGTATTTGGGCTCAGTGTGTCTGTCCTACTGGGTCTGTGGTGCTGTGCCTGCTGGCAGTGCCAGCACTAGTGCTGTGTGCAGATGGCCCAACCTCATGGAAGAGATGGGGGGGGGTAGTCTTGCCCTGGCTGTGATGGAGAGAGAAGGTAGTCTTGGCCCAGCAGGCATGGAGGAGACAGAGGGGTATAGTTTTGCCCCAAGTGCATGAAGAAGAGAGGAGGGGGATAATCTTGTCGCTTCAAGCATGGAGGAGGGGGGGACTAGTCTTGTGCCGGCAAGCATGGACGAGAGAGAGGGGGCAATAGTCGTGCTGCGGCAGCTTTGGCGGGGGGGGGGGTAGTCTTGCCTCGACTGCATGGAGGAGAGAGAGGGGGGGAATAGTCTTGCCCCAGCTGCATGCAGGAGGGAGGGGGGAATAGTCTTGCCCTGGCAGGCAGGCCCCTAGACCGACAGCCATGAGCATGGAGCAGAGCAGCAGCAGCAGCGACACATGAAACCTCAGGCATATCTGAGCTGGGTGGGGAGGAAACCCAGAACCGCACTGACTGGGCCCCGCTGCCCCCGGCCTAATGAGCAGCGCTCAGGCCCTCCCCACAGAGAAGCCTCCGCGGCAGAGAGCCATCCACCACCACCACACAGCAGCCTCCACTAATTTCACCCAGCCATTATTAATGGTAATTGGGGGAGACTGCTGCTTTTGTGTGGTTGGAAATTTTACGGTTGTTGGAAGCAGGCATGTTTGTCAGTTGAAGAATTCTTATATAAATCTGTTTAAAGTTTTTTTTGTTTTTTAGTCAGTGTTTTTAAACGGCCATCCACAAAATGGTTGAAGATGGCTCAAAGGAAGATGAGCTGCAGTAAACTCCGGGTGCATGGAAGCATCTTTTTTCGCTGTGCATTTTGACTCATGCTTCTATTTGGGGCAGGTTGTGAGAAACATGGGTCAGATTTCTGTCACACGCTGCTGTAGATTTGTTTGTGTTTTGAAAGAGGTCTGTCTGACCATGGTAGTGTCACCAGACAAGATGGTGGATAATTAACAGGAAGTACTCAGGCTGAGCACAGCTCTTTTGTGTACGTCTCTATGGAGACGGCACTTTAAAAAAGGTATGGCAGGCTGAGTGACGATGAATTTGCTACAAGGTCTGCTGGAATGTTCAGCCTGTTACTAGGCATTGATATGACTCAGCGATGATGTACTTTAAGTGGTTTTAAATGCACGTGTAACAGCATGTTTCTTACTCTCAAAATTCCTCTGATCATCAGCAGACACACTGGCATGCATTGTCATGTAGGCAGTTGTGGCCTAATGGTTAGGGAGCCGGTCTTGGGATCAGAGGGTCGCAGGCAGAGGTGGACATCCTGGGTTCAGAAAGTAAAAAGTTCTGCCACATATTTGCTCCAGACAGTTCACTGAACCAGCTGATCCCTAGGTAGATGAGCTAATTACTAAAATCACCTGGGTTGAGAGCACAGGTAGAAGGAATACATGGCAGGACTTTTACTTTTATCAATCCGGTTTGTCCGTCTCTGGTCACAGGTGAGATTCCTGTACCACTAGGAAAAATGTAGCATGATGCATCAGCCACTTTCACATCGTTTCTCTTCATGCAAAGCATCTAAAATCTCTGCATTGGCATTTGTTCGCTCCATGGTGTGCGGATACTTTCTGCTTCAAACAATCGCTACTGCTTGGTACATTAAGCTTTTACCAAAACCTGTAGGAAGTAGACCACATAGGCCTTTTCCCTCAATAAAAGTCCTCAAGCATTCTTCTTCTTCTGGCTTTAAATCCCCAATTTGAAAGCTTGAGTTCAACGTCATCATTTCCAGCCCTCCATCCCTCCAAATGTATAGGTACGAATGTATTAAGCTTTCTACATGTGGTTCCTTCGTTTAGTTCCAGTGTTCTTCCCTTGCTCACACACACACAGACATGCGCACACACACACACACACACACACACACACACACACCACCTACACAGACATACACACACACATGTGGTTCCTTCTTTTAGTTCCAGTGTTCTTCCCTTGCTCACACACGGACATACACACACACACACACACACACACACACACACACCACACACACAGACATACACACACATATGTGGTTCCTTCGTTTAGTTCCAGTGTTCATCCCTTGCTGACACACACACACACACACACACACACACACACACACACACACACACGTGGTTCCTTCGTTTAGTTTCAGTACTCATCCCTTGCTAACACACACACACACACACACACACACACACACACACATACACACACACACACTGTGCGTGTTCTCTTTCAGCACAGGCCTCAGTTGCTCAGTTGTCCTCTCCCCACCTCTGCTGGCAGCCTGTCAGTGCGAGCACCCCATTCATATTGCCTATTGCCTGTACCCAGCCCAGCGGCCTCCATTCCAGCACTGCCGGGGCTCCAGCCGAAGAGCAGCCTGGATATGTGGTTAATCACAGCCATTAGAGCGGTATGAGCAGTGCGTTTAGGGACTAATATCGAAAATCCTTAGACAGCTGATGACTGTCTGCAATTTTCAGGGCTGCTAGCTTGCTGCCAGAAAAGGCAGACTTACTTTTTCTCTCTTTTTCTCTCTCTATTTCTCTCTCCCTCCCTCTCTCTCTCTCTCTCTCTCTCTCTCTCTCTGTCTCTCTCTTTCTCTCTGTGTTTCTCTCCTTCTCTTTCTCTCTCTCTCTCTTTCTCTCGCTCTCATTTTGTCTTCTTTTCTGCTGCTCAATCATTTTCTCTCTGCGGACTCTCCAAAGGCCCCCCCTTGCCCTCGGTGAGTCTCTCTCTCTGGTTCTCTGGTTCTTAGGCCTGTGAGTGGTTTCACCTCTCTCTCTGTCTTCTCCCCATGCTATCCCATCCCTCTCCTCCTGGCCCTCTAAATCTTCCCTGGGAGACGGCTTGCAGCACCGCGCCCTCTGAAGAGCACTTCCCAGGTCGCGACCTTGCTGATTTACCAGTCCCAGCAGGCCCCCGCCAGGAAAACATTGTTTCTCTTTGGAGGGGGGACAGGGGGAGAGAAGAGGACGCAAAAAAAAAACATGGAGGAATTGAGACTTAAGTGAAAGACAGAGTGGGGAGTGGGGAGAAGTCCTATGCAACCCCCAAGACCTGAGCTTCCTTCACATGGTGCTGTCTGTCTGTTTAAACAGCTTTTGAAGTCAACACACAAGCACATCACGTTCAATTCTTGTTTGAATCATACACAAGTAAATGTAACCCTTTGCACCCATGCTAGGAAGTCAGTCGGAAATCTATACCAAGCAATTGTGGTGACAATATAGAGTTTGTAAGAGGTTCAGCTTCTATATGCTGCTTTATGGTAGGACTCGCAAAAGAAGTGCGCAGTGGGAGTTTGTAAAACTGTAGGATCAGGAGCGGAGGTCATTCTGCTTGAGCAAAAACAGAAAGACTCTCACTGTGCTACCCTTCAGAGTCACACACACACACACACACACACACACCCTGGCTGTTTGA
>CM059279.1:6840453-6925453 GCA_030347295.1 Setipinna tenuifilis
CTTTCTTTCTTTTATGTAACATGGAGAATAGGTAATGTGAAACTCTTATCTCCTCAGATTAGCCACACTGCCAATGCTTTTTTTCACTTATCGTTTGGTCCTCCTTACCGTCTCTCATTTTCCATGGTCAGGGCAGAGAAAGCATGTTACCCTTGCTATGATTTAACCATAGTTACCATAGCTCCACATGGGTATTTGAAAGAACGTAATGGAAGTGGATCAACAGCATATGGTGATCTAATGGCTTTGGCAAGTTTAATTATAGGGAGTGAATTAATGAATGAATTAATGGCGAATAGTGCAAGGGAAGAGAATGAGTGGGCACCCTGTTTCAAACGACAGCAGATTGCAGCTCAGCCTGCTTGTCCCTAATCGAATTATAGGTGAGCATAACAGCCAGTGGTGAATCAGGGGATTACCTTACCGTTGTCTCCAAGCTCCATAACCCACCAGGCAGCACTGCACTAATGTATGTGTGTGTGTGTGTGTGTGTGTGTGTGTGTGTGTGTGTGTGTGTGTGTGTGTGTGTGTGTGTGTGTGTGTGTGTGTGTGTGTGTGTGTGTGCTTGTGATCACTAGTGTGTGTGTGTAATCACTAGTGTATGTGTGTGCTTGTGATCACTAGTGTGTGTGTGTGTGTGTGTGTGTGTGATGTGTAATGGGTGGGGGGGGGGCGTTTTTGATGATGAGTGGAAAGGCCAACCTACACTTTGCTATTTTGATATTTCCCATCCCCACCCTGTACCTTTCCCAGTCCTCCTCACAGGCCTGTGCTTTCTTTTCTTTCATGTGTTTTGCTTGTTCTGCACTACTTGCTTCTTCAGTGTCATATCAATCACGTTTAAAGGTTGCATAAGTGACTCACACACACACCCCTTCCCCCACACACACATCTATACATACATACATACATATGGTGCTGTGTTCTGTGGCTGTAGCTGTTTATAGCTGTGATAATCTGTTTCATTAAGTGATCAGTCACTGTTGCTTGGTATTATCCATGGCTGTATGAGGCTGTTGGGCAAAGGCCCTCGGCATTGTGATTGTGATACATCCACGCAGAAGCGAAACTCTTGTTGTTTCTGTGGAAGTCTCTCTCTGAGTCATTCTGCTGCCGTGAGTGTGCCCAGTAGAGGAAGTATGAAGCATATTGGATTATGTCCATCTGCTGCACCCATAGATACACACATGCTTTATCTTATGTAATCTGAGCACACGGACACATAATCTCTGGAAGGGATTTACCTGTCTGTGTTGAGAGGTAGTGCTTGATGAGTCTAAGGGCCTTGTTAAGGGGGATGGTGGTGGTGGTGGGGTGGGGCGGTATGGATGGCTATTCCCACTGTGTTGATGAAGGTACCAATGGCATGACAAGGCCTCACAGCAGTCTGTCCCTGTATGTTTGTTGTCATGGTTAAATCCCTAATACCACAACCCCCCCCGCCCCCAACCATGTGTAATGGACTCTCCCATATTTGAGGTTTGAGGGCTTCGCAATGTTGTGGTGATTTCGTCCGTTTCTGTCATATGGAAGCATTTACATGCGACATACACACATGGCGTACTTGTTTCATTTCCTTCCAGCCTCATTTTCTGTCAGAGTCTCTGACTTCGACTTTTTTTTGGCCCCGCATCATGTCTGCCCCTGTCTGACCCAGAAATAGTAGTTTAGCCAGTGTCCTGTGACTGTGGTCAGGTCAGGACACTTAAATGGCCAAAATGCCATTAGGCTCCGGTGGGCCGTGGTGATGGCTGTGCTATGTTGTGCTTTGCTGTGTTGTGCCCCTGCGTGTGAGTGGTGTGGATAAAGGCACGGTATGCAGGGACGGTGCCCACCATTGAGATGGTATCACTGTGATATCAAATCACAAGTTTGCATTCTTCACAGTTGTTTGGCATCTAAAGGTCAGCTGTAGGGAGGTTTTAAGGTTTAAGGATCATAACTCCAGCCACAACGATAATGCCCATATTATTTTCAAATAGCATTTTTTGGGACTGATCCTAAAGGCCAGTGTCTCTGTAATGGTGGTGTGTGTAGTACTTGAGACCATAGCTGAAGTAAGTCCCTGCCACGTTTTCCTTCTAACGCAGGTCTGACCTCACTGAGTAGCTAATCTACCTGTGTTGAGTGCTCATTACGATTAGCTGATTCACAACTGGTTTGTGGCAGGGATTTTACTTCCTGAACCTGGGATTGACACCTCTGTACTCAAGGTGTCTGTAGTGCATGAGAATAGGACTGATCAAAAAATTAATCGAACGATTACAGGGGCGTTATGATTTTTTTTTTTGCTATATCTCCCAGCCCTGCCGGAGACCATAGCTGCGTAGACCTGTTATGCTCTGTGGTGGTTTACCCCTACTGTTGCTTTCCTGCCCTTCCTACATCTATACAGTGTAAGACTGGACTTGTACTTCCTGCAACCTCCTGATATGATGGTGTCACAATACTGAGGCCATTCATATAATACTTATCACGATACATGTTGGTTCTGAATCATTACCAGCCCAAGGTCCAAATCAGAGTCACGCAATACCTTTTCCTGATCTATATGACGATAAAGGTAAAGTCTAAAGGATTGCAATGTAACCACCTTTCAATGAAGGCCCCCAAAGCTTTTAAATACTAATTGTTGTATTTAAGAATCCATCTTTAATTCTGATGGCTGTTAAGTTAAAATGAACTTTTTTGTAGTCTCGTATACTTTTAGTACAGTTATGTAGAGCAGTAACTGTATCAATACCTGTTGATACAGGAGTACAGGAGTGCGATATAATCGTGATTTTATGATGCACCCAGCACAGTAGGTGAACAGATGCCTCAGGTTGGGCTGAGCACATGCCTGCAGAATTCTCTGCCTCTCGTGATGTGCGTACGGAATGCCATGGGGATTTCTGCTGTTTGCTTTGGTCTCCTGGGAATGGGCCTGACCCTGGGAAATCCAGGCACACCAAGGAATGTGGAATGAATGAGAAAACAGGGATGGCATATTATATTCGGTTTGATCAGGATTTGATGAGGGATCATCCTCTGTCCGTTTCATCTCGTTCACGCCACGCACCCCCCTCCACTCCACTCCACTCCACCCCACCCGCCCCTCATCGTTCTCCATGCCGTGCCAGTGTAAAGCCATGGTGCTGGTTTAGCTGTTCTGGGATCAGTGACAAGTGGCAAGTATTGATCATCTGATTGGATTTTTTTTTTTTTTTTACAGACCATACACATGCAAACACATAGGCAGCTCCCTTCTATTGTCTAAACACACAGACATGCACAATACAAACACACACACACACACACACACACACACACGCACGCACACACATAGACACACATTCACTCAAACTCTGTGCACCGTCAGTCTCAGCCTGTGGCATCGCCGTAGTTACATAACTGTAATTAAAGGCACTGCAGGGGCAGCAGAAGCTGATGGCTGCCAGTCTGCTCGGCAAGGCTGCCGGATGAGCACGGTCTCTGGGTGCCTCTCGAGCGAGACTCCTTGGCGTGGGCTGGAGGATGGGGATGTGCTGTAAACAGCAGCAGGGATAGTCGGGAGCTGGAGCTGGAGCTTGGAGATGGAGGCTTTGAGGCGCCAATGCTCGATCATGGATGGACTGTAGCTGAGAGAGAGCACTCTGTCCTTCGTCACGGCGACAGAAAAAGCCAGGAAGGGGAGGGCTGTGATGTCTGACCCAGGTGCTAGGCAACTAGCACTCTACATTCCCCGATTACCTTCTCTCTGGTTTCCAATGTCCCCGAGGCACCATTGGAACAGGCGGCCATTGACATTTAATGCGCTGCCATTTTCTCTGCTCTGATTTTTGGTTTCCTCTTCAGTAGTGTCACCCATTTAATGTCAAATTAAGTAATAATTACTACATTTTAAAGCATATTATTGTGATCTGTGATCTGGGGCTTTTTATCAATTTTCTGTGATTACAGCTCCAATCCCTGATGTGGATTTTTATTCTATAAACCAATCACACAGCCTTGAACTCGTCCAGGTAGGCAGGTAAGGATTTGAGTAAGGATATGATTCATATTCCCACCCAGAATCTCCACCTGCTCCATCCAGCGCCTGGCTCTAATCATGCCCCCGTGGTACATGGGGCCTTGCGTAGGGGCCAGACAGGCAGACAGCCTGGCAGCCTAAATGGCCTTGTGCCCCGCGGGCCTCCAGCCGACAGCTGCTCCCTCCACAGAGGGGGAAACGAGATCTGATCCCCCACCCTCTTTCCTCCTCTTCCCTCCTCTCCCCTCCTCTTGCCCGTCAGTTGGTACAGGGCTCAGACCCCAGAGCCAAGAACAACCAGGGCAGGCAGGGGAGCCCGGAGCCAGACTTATGCCTGGCATGCCCACCCGGCTTGCCCTGTTACGTTACCTCCCGTCCTGGCCTGGCCCGTTCCTCTCACTGATTAGTGTCTGCGCTGGACTGCGGCGGCCAAGACCACTCTGGAGCTGGAGCTTGAGCAGCCAGCACCGTGTCATAGAGGATGCTCACGGGGTGTTGCGTTTCCTGGGCAAGAGGGCAGCGAAACGCAGCGCCAGGCCAGTCAATCATGAAACTGCACCAGTGGTCACAGGTGGAGGTCACTGAAGCATGGGGATATTGTGGTTGTTCCATGTATGATGGGAAAAGATTTTCTTTTGCTTTTCATCGAGCAGAGTCCAGCCTGTCTGCCCCACCCACACACACACACACAGCCTGGGTTGTGTCAACGTTTTACTTGCGTTAATTGCACGTTTGCTCAAACTGCTAGCACACAACAGAGTTAAACAAACTAATGTGCATAGCAACTCAATTCACAGCCTCACGTGTTGCACATTTATTTTCTCTGTAGTTTATTTTTTATTGTGAGAGGGGGAAAAATAGGAATGAGCACACAACAACACAATCCGCCATTCTCTCTCTGGTGCTAATTCAGTTACCTCAGTGTTCCCGTGACCAGGGATGAAACAACATCAGACTTCATTCCTGGAAGAACATTCTAGGTTGGTGAGTGATGCAGTGAGGGCTCTTCCTCGGAAATCAGAGGCACATAACGCAATAAGAGCCTCAGGCAGGGTCTACATCGCCAGGAGAACAGTCTGTGTTTTGGGAAATAGGCTTTGCTTCATTCACATAATCGACCCCACCCACACCCCCACCCGCCGCCCCCCATTTAGTGTGAGCAGGGCAAGGGCAAGGGCCAGAGATGATTCTCACCGGCCGCCCAACAGCAAGGGATGACTAATCGATCATAGATTTCTAGCTGCTACTGCCAAGAATTGTTGGCCAAAGAAGAAAGCGGAGCGTATGCTTTTGTCTGGTGCTGTACAGATGAACAAGCAGGCTACTGCACAGAGAGGCTGAAAGTTATGCACGCTTTAAGACACGGCTGTACTTTAGTTCCTGTCTATAGTGAGGTGTAGCCTCTACTTAAAGCAACACTAACTAGTTTTCGTCTTTGGTCGCCCTTCAGGTTGGAAGCGGATTTGTCTCTTAAAGAGAACTACAGATAAACAGTCCGCTCCTCCAAATGTACTTAGTGCGGTTATAGCCTATGGAGGACGGCAAAGTGAATTCAGAAGTGCCGTTTACTTGCCCCTGTTGCAAGTTGATAAACCACTGAAATGACTTTGGAAACATTATTTTAAAGCTGAAAAAAACTACTTAGAAAACTTGTTGCTTTAAAACTTTTAACAACTGTTGTCAGTCAGTCTGAACTGACAAACTGTCAGCTGGTGTCCTTTTGTCCATTCAGTCATATTGTGGATGTCTCAGTATCACATTCTCTCATCTGTACCATACAGTTCCTCATTAAGTCTTTACAGATCTCTTTCATTGTGTGTTTGATTTCTTCCGAAGCCAAAAGGCATTTAGTCCCTCTGTTTTCCAAATTCCTTGCTTCTGCGAGGAAAAAAACACACAGTTGTATCTGCTGAACTGGATGTTTGGCTTTCTGGGCTCCATTTGTGATTAATTTGCCTCCCCACTGCTGCGCTGAGCCACTTCAATGCATCTCTTTATTTTATCACGCGTTCGCTTGCTCCACCTCTCGACTGTTCCCATAGACCTTTTTGTTTCTCTTCGGTTCACCCAATCCCGCGGCCTCACCTCCTGAAGACAGTGTGTGTGTGTGTGTGTGTGTGTGTGTGTGTGTGTGTGTGTGTGTGTGTGTGTGTGTGTGTGTGTGTGTGTGTGTGTGTGTGTGTGTACAGTGTGTGTGTGTGTGTGTGTGTGTGTGTACAGTGTGTGTGTGTGTGTGTGTGTGTGTACGGTGTGTGTTTGTTTGTGTGTGTGTGTTTGTTTGTGTGTGTGTACGGTGTGTGTTTGTCTGTGTGTGTGTGTGTGTTTGGCTTTGGCCTGTGATTCTAGTCTCAGTGCGATCTCCTCAGAATGACCCAAACACGTTTTCGCTGATTGCCTGGTTGTTTTCCCTTAGTCAGCACTCGGCGGCCCGTCTCGGCCTCTCCTCCGCCCTTCACCTCACTGCCACATTCCTCAGCGGCCTTCCAGAATGGAGCCATACCAGCAGAAAGAGAAAGAGACGTTTCAACGCGTGCGTGGGGGAACCTCAGGGTTGCCTGGCATACAGGCCTAAGGTCAGGGTGGTAGTGGAGGCATACAGGCCTAGGGTCAGGGTGGTAGTGGAGGGTGAACGCAAGTAAACATAGTTTATCCTCCCATCAAATTTCAGAAATAGAGTTTATCCACGCCTGAACAGAGTTTATCCACATGTTAATAGAGTGCATTTACTTCATAATGCAGATCATGCACCAAATACAATATTTAACACTTCATAATCACATTACATCATTTGTCTTTGCAATTTGTGCACTGTGCACCATTAACAATACCACTTGTACTGCCCATTGTCCACATACTTTCAATTGTCTTTTGAAAACATCTGATGCCTGCCCACCTCACTGCAATCTCCAAATTCACAGTTTACCCACTTCTTATTTTACCACTACACCCCTGCCCGCGGTGTGTAGGATCCCAGAGAACTGGCCTCGGTGAGACGTGGGGTAAAGTCGTCTAGGACCCCAGACTGTGTGCTGCGGTTTAGTGTGTGTAAAAAACAAACATTATGGTTCTATCTATAAAATCTGCAGAACGTCATTTACTTCTGGAAAATTCTGCGCATTTGTTGCCATTTTGTGCCGTCTGCCAACAGTAATGAACACTAATGGTAAACTGAGTATGCCGATGTATACAGTTACACTGCGTTTACTGCAGTGTGTGCTATAAATGGAAAGTTCACTGTTGTGTTGATTGTATTGTGTGTGTATCATAAATATGTGGCAACTGGCAGGTCCTCCACTGCGGAATTAGTCATACTAGTGTTTGCTTTCAGGCCCAACGGTTTGTTAGGGAGTTTGACATCATGACATCATGTGGTTTTGGTAGTTTTTAAAAACCCTTCTTGTCCTCTTCACCCCATCCTGTGTGGAACACCAACAATAAAAAATCCAGCCTACCAACGGTCTGCATTTCCCCACTAACCACTTTTTAACCTCTACTTGCAAATGGGCTTCATTGATCTGTTTATCTCGCTCTCTCTCTCTGTCTGTCTGTGTTCTCTCTGTCTCTCTCTATTTTCTCTCTCTCCCTCTCTACCTAAAAACACATTTCTCTAAAATCCTTCATCTCAGTGTGTGTGTGTGTGTGTTTGTGTGTGTTTGTGTTTCCCCTTACCAGCATGTGAACAAATGAAGCTCACCCACCTGATGCAACAATGCCATGTTCTCTCTCTCAAACATATTACAACTACCTATGACTCCCACCCCATGAAGCCCCCCCCCCCGAGAACCCCCCCATCCTTCCCCTGAGGGTCATCAGGAATATTCCACCATTTTAACGGGGCGATTACGATTAGGCCTCCACGCAGTATAGTACAGTACGCCAGGCCATTGTGTGCAGCACTACTGTGTGTGCAACAAAGCGCCTCTTTAGGTTATGTAAGAGCAACCACAAAGACTGGTGGGCCACCTTGTTGATGTTTTGCCAGGAGCTGGAGCTGGAGATGACCCCCCTCGATGCCGTGGTGAACCCTGTGTTTTCACTAATACACGACCCCCACTGCTGGTGCTGGCCCCCGAGACACTGGACCAGGGGGCCGCGAGCTGCGAGCCTGCCTTAATTGCATTACAATTATGTGTCATAATAATCATGCCATTGTGTGTGTCTGTGTGTGTGGGGGGGGGGGGGTCACATGGAGGGAACAGTCATAACAGGGACCCCATAATAGACACTGAGGGCTCTGGTCACATGCCTGAACCTGCACCCCGTCCCCGCACCCCCTCCCGCCCCCACACCCCCCAAGTCTTTTTAAGTCATACTACACCCCCTAGACACAAGCAGTACTAAAAGACCATCAGTGAGTCAATCACGACATGCCACTTCATTTTGCTTTTGTCGTGCTAGCATTACATTTGATGGGTGCTCGTTGTATCATTACGAAATTAAAACTACTGGTTAACCAGGAGAGTAAGGAGGCACGCACTGATGCTTGTGGTGGATGAGATATGCTGCTAACCGTGGAAGCCATGGGGGGGGAGGGAGAGATGCTTCTTTTTTCCCCCGTTGGCGACAGAACAAGGTTCACCTGAGTAGATTTATTTTCGGTGTCTGTATCCCACTGACCCCCCACAGAGGCCACTGGGACAGCAGAGCGCTGGAAGTGGAACCTTAGTGTCATCTCCAGTTATTTTTAGGGCCGAATTTGTTATTGTTGAGTAGGGAGAGAGGGGAAGGAATGCAAAAACTATGTAAAAAAAATAGAAAGACTTAGCCAAGAGCAGTGGAGCAGTGGAGGTTGGTATTTACAAAAAAGGGCAATGTGTTCTCGTGTGTGTGTGTGCATGTATGTATATGTGTGTGTGTACGTGCTTCTGTGTTGTGTGTGTGTGTGTGTGTGTGTGTGTGTGTGTGTGCAGGTTTTTTGTTTGTGTGTTGGTAAATGTGTGTGAGCATGTGTGTGTGCATGTTGTGTGTGTGTGTCTGACAGACCAGAGGGTTAAGGGCATATTTCTCAGCAGGGAACCCAAGACTGCTGTTTTCTTGCTGGTGGCCCTTCTTTTTTGGGGTCTCATTTGCAATCTGGTCCTCAAGATATACATGCCAGTCATGGTGCCTCATGTGCTGTGTTTATTTTAGGTAAACCATTACCCTCATTCAGGCCTGCAGAAGGTTCTGGAAAGTTCTGTTGCTGTTTTTAGTGTAACTGTTGTTGCCTAGATCGCATAGCAGTTAATAAAACTTTCTACCCTGAAACCCTTCTTTCTCTCTCTGTCTCCCTTTCTCTTTCTCACTTACTCTCTCTCTCTTTCTCTCTCCCCCTCTCTCTGTCTCTCTCTCTAGTGTTTCACCTTTCCTGTATCTTTTTTAGTTTCCTTCAGGCTCTCAATTCTAACTGTCTTCTAATAACTAAATATTACCTTCTCTCAGATGAGCTTTGCCAGCTGTGTGTTTACAGGCCTGGCTGGGCCTTGTGTGCTTTGGAGATATGAATGGGATGACTCCGTGTCGTGCAGTCGGACTGAAGTCAGGGGGTATAAAAAGCACACCGGCGAATGGGCTGCGGTGGCGGTGGTGGTGGTGAGGATCGGGAAAGGAAAGGGGAGTGGGGGTGGTGGTGGCAGTGGCGATGGTAGTGGTGAGGATCAGGGAGGGAGTGGGGGTGGCGGGAGTGGCGGCAGTGGTGGTGGTGAGTATCAGGAGGGGAGGGGGGAGAGGAGGGGGAAGGAGTGGGGGTGGTTGTGATGGTGATGGCGGTGGTGGTGGTGACGTTTGGGGAGGGGAGGGGAGTGAGGGGGGGTTAGAACATCAGCAGGTTCTCTTAGTCGACACGTGTACAATGTAGCAGTCGCTCCAATTAGCACACAAAGGGCTAAAGGGAGAAATAGAAGGTTCGGGAGAACAAATGCAGCTGTGGCAACAATCACCACAGCTGCCAGGTCAACCATCTCTCTCTCTCTCTCTCTCTCTCTCTCTCTCTCTCTCTCTCTCTCTCTCTCTCTCTCCCCTCTTTTTTTTCTCTCCCTGTCTTTCTATCCCCTGTCTCTCTCTCTTTCTCACTCTCTACTCTCTCTCCTCTCCCTGTTTCTCTGTCTGTCTCTCTGTCTCTCCTCTGTCTCTCAGTCTGTCACTGTCTGTCTCTCTCTCTGTCTGTCTGTTTCTCTGTCTCTCTCTCCTCTGTCTCTGTCTCTGTCTCTGTCTCTCTCTCTCTCTCTTTCTGTCAGCATGAGTAATCAGGGGGTAGAGCATCCTTTAGTTAGCGTGACTGACTCACTCAGCTCCAGTGGTTTAGGCTCCATGTACCTCCTGCAGCTCCGCTGGGCTCTTGCGACCCCCCCCCCCCCCCCTCCTCACTTCTTTCTGTGTCACTCGTTCTCTCTCTTTTTATCTTTCATCTCACCCCCCCCCCCCCCTTCCTCTGATATGGAAATGCATGCAGAGGTGGACTGGAGTTAACGGATCACTCCATTCCTGCTCTTGGGAGATGAGTAGGCAGGATGACGAGGAGGGCGCCGTTTGAAACGTTTTAAAGAGCACGTCTCGGTTCGGTGTGCTCTCTGCCGAGGGCACTCTGACTTATGCTGATGAAGGGCTGGCCATAAAAACCCAGGAACTGGAAGTTCTACTGGAGTATTAGTTAAAAATGAGGAGGAATTTGAGATTTTTGTTCCCCCAAGTCGGTGCTGCTCTCTACACCGCAGTTCCCTGCTCATGACACTAGAAGATCTTTATCAACAGACCTCTGAGGAGTGTGTGTGTGTGGTTACGTGTGTGTGTGTGTGTGTGTGTGTCTCTGTCTCTCTCTTTGCCTCTCTGTCCCATTCTCTCCATCTCTCTCTGTAGGCCTGTCTGTCTGTCTCCTTCTGCCTGTCTGTCTCTCTCTCTCTCTCTTATGCACACATATGCACGCACACACACACACGTGGAGATCCTGCCATCAGGCAGCAAAAACTCTGCCATGTATTCCTTTGTGTGTGTGTGTGTGTGTGTGTGTGTGTGTGTGTGTGTGTGTGTGTGTGTGTGTGTGTGTGTCTGTGTGTAAGTTGAGTAGGCAGCATGAGGCCCATCCAACCCCACTGCCGTCTCTGTGCACCCCCATCCCCACCACAGAGCTGCCGGTGACCTGCTCCCCCAGAACTGAGCACTGTCCCCCTTCTCTAATGCTCATTCTAATACACCCCAGTACCCCACCAGTGACAGCCCATTCCCAGTCTCCCAACAGCGGCCTACAATACAGCCAGAGCATGCCACTGTGGTTCACGGGAGGTTCCCAGACCTTAAATAGGGGTCTGCCACCATAGGCTTTCCCAATTAACTGGGCTCTGCTGGCTGGGCTTTTGGAGGGGATGATTGCCACTCAATTGCTTGTGTACAATTACGAAGTCCACTTGTGGCTTTGCGAGGGAGGCTGGGGGGAGTCCACCCTTGTCCTCCCTCGACCGCGTTCGTTGACTCGCAGAGCCCTGGTTCTGTCTATCTCTGCGGGGAGAAGACTCGCTTGCTTGATGTACAGCCTGTCACGGGCATAACACAGATCCTCATGCAACCACCAAGTGCAGCTTCATGGCTGGATCATGTGGTGTATATTAGTGTGTGTGTGTGTGTGTGTGTGTGTGTGTGTGTGCGTGTGTGTGTCTGTGTGTGTGTCTGTTTCTGTGTGTGTGTGTGTGTGTGTGTGTGTGTGTGTGTGTTCGAGAGAGAGAATCACAGCAAAGAAGTACTGGCTTTTATCTCATCTGAAGAGGAAGGACACAGTTATTTGGCCCAGTGTACAGATACAAACCAATAAACAGGAAACTCCTATTTTGATTAGGCCTAAGCCAAATTGCATCACTGCGTGTTTTGAGTGTATGTGTACATGTGGGTGTGTGTGAGAGAGGGTGAGAGAGATGGAGAGGGAGAGAATGAACAAGGAACAGAGGGGGGGGGGCAGAGGAGGGAGATCACTGCATTCTGTGAATAAATAGATGACCATGTATGGCTCTTATAATGCAGATGGTTATCGTGTAGTCATATGTTTCTCTACTGATAAGAAGGATTTTTTTGTCTAATTACCCTTGTTTTCCCAACCTTTCTCCCATATACATACACATGGTCCTGTGCTCCTAATGCTGGTCCTGTTAGACGGTCAATGATGGTGTGTGCACCACCGAAACCCTTCCTCTGGCATCTGCCTGGCACACCCTTATATACCTATAGAGCCTTTACCCTCCTCACCTATAGAGGGCACACACTCAACAACATTAAAACATTCTAAATGTAACAAATTAAACTCCAAATAATTATATGTAAGGTGAAATTCACACAAAGTATTAATATGGCTCCTACAGGTCCTAATGCTAGTCCTGTAGTCCTAATGTTAGTCCTGTGGCCCTAATGCTAGTCCTGTTAGTCCTGTGGTCCTAATGCCAGTCCTTATGCTGGTCCTAATGTTAGTCCTGTGGTCCTAATGTTGCTGTCTCTCTCCCTGTCCCTCTGTTCCTGTGCAGGACATGAGAAGACATGTCGTGATGACCTTACTGGACACCGAGCAGTCTTACGTGGAGTCTCTGAGGACACTGATACAGGTGAGAAGCAGGGCTCGTACACAACACACACACACACACACACACACACACACACACACTGAATTAACACAAAGGAGACACACACACACAGACACACACACACACACACACACACTGAAGTCTTGAGAACCACCTGATTAGCACACAAGACATACACACACGCATACACACACACACACACACACACACACACACACACACATTTTCTTGCGCACACACACACACACACACACACACACACACACACACAAACAGAAACAAATAGATTGGACAAGATTGGCGGTCACTGCTTGATGGTCTGCCCTCTGTCCGTCTCAATCCCCGTCGAGGGCTGTGTGTGGCGTCATCTCCATTTTCATTTGGGGCTGGACTGACCTCGCTCACCTTCTGTCGGGCTTTGATAGCCCCTGTTACATAACAGCAGACTCTGTGTGTGTGTGTGTGTGTGTGTGTGTGTGTGTGTGTGTGTGTGTGGGAGAGCGGGGGTGTGTGTGTCGGTGTTTGTGCCTGTGTGTGTGTGTGTGTGTGTGTGTGTGTGTGGGAGAGCGGGGGTGTGTGTGTAAGAGAGAGAGAGAGGGAGAGAGAGAGCGGTTGTGTGTTTACACAAGTGAGCATATGTGTCCAGGCCAGTATACGTTGACAGCTCTGCGGTTTCTTAGCTTGGAGAAGCAGCAGCACAGGAAGCTGAGATGTGTTTTAGACAATAGAGATCCAGCAGGATAGAGCAGGCCAGAGCTCACATACATATTTCATCCAAGGCTCTCTCTCTCTTTGTCGCCCTCTCTTTCGCTCTCTCTGTTTCTCTCTTTCCCACTCTCTTTCTCTCTGTCTCTCTTTTTCTCTCCCACTCACTCGTTCTCTCTCTCTTTTTCTCTTGCTCTATCTCTCTCACTTTTTATTTGTCTCTCTCCTTTCTCTCTCCTCTCTCTGTCTCTTCCTGTCTCTGCCTCTTTCTCTCTCTTTCTAACTCGCTCTCTCTCCTCTCTCCCTCTCCCTTTCCCGCTCTCTATCTCCGTCTTTTTATCTCTCTCTCTCCTGACTCACTCATTGCCAGCCATTGCGTGTGCAAAAAAAAAAAAAAAAAGCAGCTGCTGTGGCTGCTGTTCTGGTGTCGCCATGACTACAAGGTGAGCAGAGAGAGACTGCAGTGAAGCAGCACCAGCCCCCTCCCCCCTCCCCCCAACACAAGCCCCCTCTCAGCGAGGACTCCTATTGGCTGTCTCCACCACCAGAAGGCTCTGATGCCTGTGATGTCTGTGTCCATGATGTCGCCATCATGGAGGGCTACTCAGTTTGCCATTGGCTGGTTTTACATGTGCCACTCCAGTCCAGACTGTCTGACCAGAGTGAACCTACTCTGCTCTACAAAGACAAAGTGCAGTAACTACTCGAACATAGAAAGTGAGAAAAATGCCTTTAACGTTGTTGTCACAGTCATACTGCCCAGTATAATAGTGGTGATGCTTTTATGTACTTTGTTAAAAGCAAGAAGCTAGAGATTTCGTCACCTGGTGGTTAATCTGCAGGCTGGTGCTAAAGACGAGTGCCAAGGCACCGACTGTGGTCGTGTGAGTGAGTGTGTGATTTTGAGTTTGAGTGTGTGATTTTGTGTGTGTGTGTGTGTTCGTGTGTGTGTGTGTGGGTGTGTGTGTTGTGGCTGCTGTGGTGGCCTGTCGTTGGAGGAGAAGAGGTGGCTGTGGCTGTGGGGGCGTGCAGACTGGAGCCTTGAGCTCATCTGCTTTTCCTGCTTCTCCCGTTTCATACACACACATGCACACACACGCACGCACACACACACATACGCACACACACACACACACACACACGCACGCACACGCATGCACACACACATACGCACACATACATGCATGCACACACATACACATACGCACACACATACACAAAGACATACACACGTACATACACACACACGCATGCACGCACACACATGCACATACACATACACACTGAGATGAAGGATTTTAGAAAAATGTGTGTTTTTAGGTAGAGAGGCGGTGAGGGGGAGAAAAAAGAAAGAGTACATCCCTACATGTGTATGTGTGTCAGAGAAAGGGAATGAGAGCACAAGAGAGAGAGAGAGGGGGAATGAGAGCAAGAGAGAGGGAGAGAGAGAGAAAGAGAGAGCGAGAGAGAGAGAGAGAGAGTTCATATCCTCCGCTTTGAGAAATGAAAGGGCAGATAGTTTGGGCCTGATGTGCTTCAGTAAGGCCCCATGGGGGCAGGGAGGTATTTCCTTTCATCAAGGCCTGTCCCAGAGCTGCCCATGTATGCACAAGTAGGAGCACACACACACACACACATACACACACACTACACACACACACACACACATACATGCATACACGCACACACAGACACACACACACAGACACACACACACACAAGTATTAGCAAACACGCACACATATTAACACACGCACACACACACGTATACACACACGCACACACACACGCACAAGTAGGAGCATGCGCACACACACACACACACACACACACACACACACACACACACACACACACACACACACAGACACACACACACAAGTATTAGCAAACACGCACACACACGCACACATATTAACACACACACACACACGCACGTATACACACACACACACGCACAAGTAGGAGCATGCGCACACACACACACACACACACACACAAAGATCTGCACACATATGAGCACACAAACACACAACCACACACATTTACAACTATGACTGCAGTACACACACACACACACACACACACACACACACACATACACACACGTGCATGCATGCTGTGTGTGCTTACTCGAGTGGATCATGAAACCTGTTTTATATATGGGGCTTACATGTACACATAACAGTCGTGACCAAATATGACCTCTTCATGATATCTTAGGCTTCCTCTTTGGTATGCATGCTTGTAATTGTCAATTATCTACTAATGCCTTACAGCTGCATTATTACATTACAATACATATTATATTACATTGTGCTGAAGGCATAGTGTCTTCCCTATGAGACAATCATAGGGCTCTATTTTCACGATCATAAGCGCATTGTCTAAAGTCTGTAGCGCAAGTTGCTTTGGGGGCGTTCCCGACACACTTTGGTATTTTCACGGCGGAAAAAGCGAACATTGCGCCAGGCGCATCGTTCAAAAGGGCTGGGTTAAGTTACTTCATTAGTCATGGGTGTGTTTTGGGTGTAACAGACAATTAACCAATGAGAATTTATACTCTCATTCCCTTTAAGAGCCAGCGGGCGCATTGTCCATAGCGTGTTGCTATTACAATGGCGGATTTACCCGGACGGGAGGAGCTTTTCGGTGGAGGAGACCGATCTGCTTGTGCATGAAGTAAAAGCGCGTGAGTAGTTAATATTCGGGGATGGAAAGAATCCCCCCCAAACCATAGTCATAGAAGTATGGGAGGAAATATCTTCAATAATTGTGTCCTCCTTTGGCAAGAAGAGAACTTTCGAACAGTGCCCAAAGCGGCAACGTTAGAAGACGTGAAACAAAAGCTTTAAACTCAAAGGAAACATCAAAAATAAAAGGTGGAGGTCCATCAAACCATTAGTCCACTAGTTTTCTTTTTGATGATTAGTCCATTTCATTTCTTACAACTTGCCACGCTGTTTATTAAATAAACTGCAGAGCATTGCAATCGCTGTTTATTTAAAAGACAAAAGAAACTGCAGAACATTGCTATAAACTGCAAAACATTGCTGTACTCTTATTATTTGCGCCTGTTTGCTTATTAAAACATAAAAATACATGGCTATACAGGCTATACACGTTGCAACGTTTCTGCCAGTTCAGCTCGCCTCTCTGGGGCAGCAGCAGGTAGACTACATCGCAGTTCAACGCGCTGTGCGCCGAAAGCGGTACAATAACGTTAGAAGACGGGAAACAAAGCCTTAAACTCAAAGGAAACATCAGAAATAAACGGAAGGTATAGGTCCATCAAACCATTAGTCCACTAGTTTTCTTTTTGATGATTTGTCCATATTATTTCTTACAACTTGCCACGCTGTTTATTTAAAACGACAAAAGAAATCGTAAATAAACTGCATAACATTGCAATCGCTGTTCATTTAAAACGACAAAAGAAATTGTAAATAAACTGCAGAACATTGCTATAAACTGCACAACATTGCTATATTCTCATTATTTGTGCATGTTTGCTTACTAAAACATACAAATACATAGCTATACAGGCTATACATGTTGCAACTTTTCTGCCAGTTCAGCTCGCCTCTCTGGCGCAGCAGCAGGTACATCGGGGTTCAGTGCGTTGTGCGCCTCTAAAATAGC
Source organism: Setipinna tenuifilis (assembly GCA_030347295.1). Classification (NCBI taxonomy): domain Eukaryota; kingdom Metazoa; phylum Chordata; class Actinopteri; order Clupeiformes; family Engraulidae; genus Setipinna; species Setipinna tenuifilis. Next base: position 6,857,350 of record CM059279.1, read on the forward strand.
TTTTCAACAATGCGCCAGTGACGAAAAAGCACCTTTTCATTAACCAAAAGCGCAAATGGTTTATACGTCCTCATAATAGCATCTGGTGCGCTTTGCGCCAGACCACACCTCTTCCTTTCGCTGACTCGCCCGCCAGGGCGCAATGTCATCTGCTATCTAGACAACGTGATTTTTTGCCTGAAAAAATGAACGTTGCGCTGGCACAGAATAGCAATGACAGCATGCGCATGTCGCGAATGCACAATGCGCCGCGGCAAAATAGGGCCCATAGTGTCTTCATATTAAAAAGCATGCAATGTGAAGCTCAGTTTACATGCCAGGCAACAAGTGTCATTCATTAAAGAGTTGTCAAACATTATAGAATCAATAGGAACTCATCAATAACAACACATTTGGTTGCTATGCAAACTTGTATGAACTTTTCTTTAGTTGCTATCCAATCCAAGTACACAACAATGTCTGCGCTGTCTCAAATTTTTTGACACCTTAGCAGAGAGACATGTTGTCTCTTTTTCATCGTATTTTGTTGACACTTCCTTCCTGGGTTATACTGACTAAAAATTGACTTTGTAACGCCTCTTTTGTCTTGTGACCTAATCTTGTAATCTATTAAGAAAGTACATATACGCATCACCACTATTATACCTACAATAGATAAATACAATACAATATGTTTGACTGCGCAGTATGACAATTTTGAGGCCATTTTTCTAAGTTTCAATGTTCACGTAGTTACTGCCCTTTGCCTTTGTAGGACAGTATAAAGTGGCCTTAAGCTCTGTGCAAAGGTGTCAATCCTTGGTTCAGAAAGTCAAAACCATGTTTTCCTTCTAACACAGGTTGACTTCACTGAGTAGCTGATCTACCTGTCTTGAGTGCTCATTACGATCAGCTAATTCAGAGCTAGTTGGATCAAATTTGTGGCAGGGTTTTTTACTTTCTGAACCTGGGATTGACACCTCTGGTTGTGTGTCACTGTGTCGCATACGCAGCTGCTGTCTTGTCATGCGGTTCTGTTCTGCTCTGTTCTGACACTGCTCTGCTGTGTGCTGGGTGTGACAGGGCTACATGAAGCCTCTAAAGCAGCCGGAGAACTCTCCCCTGGTGGACCCGTCGCTGGTGGACGAGATGTTCTTCCAGATCCCCGAGATCCTGGACCACCATGAGCACTTCCTGGATCAGGTGATGAGCTGCGTGAACGACTGGCACGACAAGCAGACCGTGGGACACCTCCTCACTGACTCGGTGAGTGGCTACTCTACACCTCTCTCAAGCTAATGTCCTCCTTTTTGTAAGCCTCTTTGGATAAATGTGGTAAAAGCGGTGCCACTGGACTGCAAGAAATGTTGTCTTGTTGTGACCTTGCCAAACTGTAAATTACTTTGAGCTGCATCTTGTTTGTATGAACTGTGCTATACAAGTAAAGATTATTATTATTATTATTATTATTATTATTATTATTATTATTATTATTATCATTATTATTATTATTATCATTATTAAAAGTGTCTGCTAAATGTAATGTAATGTAATATTCCGATCCGATTCCCCCGATCCGCCATCGCCAGCCCAGTTACGCAACAGCACGTTGATGTCGCTGTGCCAAAGGGTTCAAGCTCGCTTGCTCACATGCTTCCTGTTGGATCCAGGCCTAGTGTTTATATCATCCATACCGTAGCTCCATGGAATCTGCTCCTACTGTTCAATCTGATTCTGTCCTTAAAAGAACCTTGTCCTTGAGCGAGAGAGATACAGTTGGGATACTATTCCATGGAATGAATGACAAGTATGATTAACTGTTGAAAAAGCACTTCTGTCTTTCAGTTTGTCCATCCTTCCACCCACATACTTCATATTCCATCTGTAGAGAGCATCGTGCCTGAATGTTACTGAAAAGATGACTTACGGCTCAGGGTTATGTCAACAAAAACATTCATGTTTGCCACATTATTTAGGCGTATCCTTGTCTTGTTTTTGAGCCATCTGCATCAGATGTCAGTAGCCATACCACTATAAACACAAAAGTTAACATCTGAGGTAAACAATGTATGAAAATTGAGGTGAACATCATCTTTTCATGTGGCAACATTTCAGGTACATTGAGATACTGCCAGATGACTTGAAAATGACATGTTGCCTTCAAATCTCAGCTGTACAGAGTACAAAAGGGCTCCGCTCTCCATCACAAAACAACAACATTGAAAGCAGACACTTTTGCCTTTTGCATTTACATGGAGATGGGTTGTTGGGAGACTGTTGGTGCGACTGCTCACACGAGTCCTTTTATCAAATCGCCTTATTCAATTCACAGGCTCTCGGCAGCTGGTCCTGAGCCATAGAGGAAGAACGCTTAGTCAGACAGGCACAAATGCACCTGTAAAAAGCACATCCAAAATGGGACTGGGCTGAGGCCAAGGTCACATCAACCTCACACAAAAAAAGAAAAAGGAAAAAAAACCTGAACTATTTGGTCTTGTAGAGCTCCTTTAGGCTAAAGCAATAAAAATAGCACTCTTAATTGCATGAAATTCACTGTTGAAATATAGCCCCCTGATATTACATTGGGAGGTTTTTTTCATTTTCTGGGAGTGTGCCAGGGATGGAGGCAGTCTTAATTTATGACCCGGCTTTTGTTCGGGTTCAGTCTGTGTGTGTGTGTGTGTGTGTGTGTGTGTGTGTGTGTCAAGTTTTCGGGGGAATGATGGAGAGAGAGAAAAAGAGAGAGCTGTGTGTCTTGCTTGCACTCTAAAAATTAATGGGGCCAGTACCAGTTCTTCAATGCCATAGAAGAACCTTCACTCTCCATCGAACCATCCAGAGATGGTTGAAGAACCATTTAAGCACCTCTATGTTTTAGCACATACTTGAAAGGTACTTCACATTGGAAATGGTTCTTCAGATTCTGAGGTCATAAAGGGCTATGGTATGTCATAATGGGCTATCGCGTCAAATTGTTCTTTAAAGAACTGCTGCCATGACGCTTCTTTCAAGCCCTGAAAAAGGTTCTTCTATGGCATCACTCTGAAGAACCATTATTTTTAGAGTGTGCTTACACTGGCAGGCACGGCTCTCAGCAGTGGGCTTAGTCGTACAGCCACCACCAGTCACTCGAGATACCACCAATTACCTCTGGGGGGTCGTACCCATAACAGCAGCAGGTCAGAGGGGGTGGAGGTGGCACTGGGGGCAGCGCAGAGGTGTCCGACTGGCTTAGGGAGCACCTCTGTGTCTCTCTGTAACAACTAGGGGGTGTTAGCCTTCCAGCCAGTTGAAGCCAAAAAATATAGAAAGTCATTGGTGGAGGCCTGATATTTTGGGTATACCAAGATGGCTGCCAGTCATGTGACTCATTAGCTTGATAAACCAGACCCTCGTACTTCACTTTATTTGTACGGAGGGTCTGGCTGTGCTGTATTGAGAAACGCTTTTTTTTTTTCTTCAGGTTCAGATTCTGCTGAAATTTTAAAATTTAAAAAGACTGGATCTGCCTTGGATCTGACATATAGGAAGTTACGAACCTCCATGGTTACAGCCCTAACAGGTCTGGATGATCATCTCACCTGTAACTCCGCCTATGCCGCTTGTGTGCTTGTCACTGTGTTATAGGCACGCTTGATTGGGGAGCATTAAAAGGCCTGTTTGGTCGAACCGACAAGTGTTGTTTTCCTCCCTTTCCCTGACCAGGTCATTTGATGCCTAGACTGACCAGCACCACATTTTAGTTTCTCTGTCATTAGTTTCACTGTGGAGGTGTGTGCCATGCATGTTGCCCATAGCCCCCTCACCTTACCTACCACCACCCACATCTGTTCCCCTCACACCTCCTCTCAAGCCTGTTTCCACCTGTTGGGAGTATGTGTCCATTCGCACCCAGACCCTTACAGGTCCCCCCTCCCTCTCCAATGGTAGTTCTGTGTTTCATCTTCTAATCTACACCCTTTTCAGCCCCCTGACCCCTGTGCCCTGGGGAAGAGCCCAGAGTCCCCCACCCCCAACTTCCGTCTCTGGAAAGGTCATCTTATGAAACAGGGTTATGAAACCTGGCTGCCTGGCTGTCACCAGTGTTGGTGCAGCTGCTTGGGTGGGTGTTCACCTGAATGACTATGACCCTCCCTCTCACATTCTACACTTTTAGAACTAATGGGACAGTAGTGGTACAACATTGTATCTTAAAGTACGATCAGTAATAATGTAATAATGTACCCCCAAAGGCTCCCTAATATTTGGACCCTGAGGTACTGATGTGTACCCTGTTCAACTCTGGAGAAGGTACAAACTAGTTGTAAAACAGTGGTTAAAAGGTAAAGTTATGTGCCTTTGACGATACTGGTGGTGCGACAAGCCTTTGTACCCCTAAAACTACAATTCTATACCTTCTTCAGTATTTACCTGAACTGGCTATGGGGAGGAGGGGGGGCTTCTTTACTCATGGTGGTCAGTATCTCCCTCTTTTTATTACTATAAATACTGTAGCAGAGAGAGCTCAGCTCCTGTTGGCTGTATTGCCCAGGTAAGGAGGCGGAGCTGAGCTCCGGAGGGCTCCAGTTGAATTTAAATTCTGACTGAATTCGGACTCCCCCTATTTACCTGAACTGTCTTTAGCCCAAAGGACAACCGACTGTTGTCCAGACCTGCTGGTCGAGGCCATAGTTAGTCCCTTCCTAGACAGTACCCTAGAATAGTGTTTACTCTATCTATTTCCTCGCTACCCTCGTTACCCCTCCATGGTGCTGAGGTAATGCTCTCCTGGTGTGTGGCAGCGGTGCCTGAAATGCCCCCAACTTTGAAGCTGTTATGTAGCCACACTAGTGAGCCATACTGCTCCTAAGGCCACTTTGACGCTGGCGCATCGGTTCAGCTCCTGCTGGTTCAGCCCCCTGTTATCTCCCTCATTCAATGGACGCTTTGTTGAAGCTCAGAGATGGAGAGAGAGAGAGAGAGAGAGAAAACAGAGAAAGAGAAAGAGAGAAAAGAGAGAGAGAAAGGGAGAGATAACAGCAGTGTGAGAGAAGGTGAAAGGCAATGTCACCTTTCCTGCCAAAGCCCAAAGCACAAATCATCTGTTCCTCTTCTTATTGAAAAGAAGAGGTAAGATAAAAAAAAAGAGCTAAACTTTGAAGCTTAGACATTACTTACCCCTTAGTGTGAAACTGTAAACATCTCTTTAGTTCTTTGAAAAGGTGAAAACTGTAGTTTTGTTGTCGTTTAATAAGTGGGCCCTCTTTATCCCTTCGGGCAGTAGCCCCCATACCAACCTCCTGCTGTTCATCCCATAAGGCTGGAATGTGGCCGTATGTGTGTGTGTGTGTGTGTGTTAGCATGTGTGTGTGTTAGTGTGTGTTAGCATGTGTGTGTGTTAGTGTGTGTTAGCATGTGTGTGTGAGAGAGAAAGAGTGTGTGTGTGTGCGCGCGCTTGTGTGTTTGTGTGTGTGTGTGTGTGCCCATGTGTCTGTGTGCGTGTCTTGTGTGTGTGTGTGTGTGCATGTGTGTGTGTCTGTGTGTGTATGCACGTTTTTGTGTGAGTGTGAGTGAGTGTGTGATCCCCTGTGACCCATGTAATCTGTGTGTGTGGGGCGAAGGCTCACTCAGGGCCTGTGCCCCTACACAGTTTTGACATGGCTGTCAGAGAGCGGCGGAGTGAGGGAGAGATGGAGAAGGAGAGAGAAATGGAGAGGTGGAGAGGGTGACGGAGAGCAGTGGAGTGAGAGAGAGAGGTGGAGAGGGTGACAGAGAGGCAGAGTGGGGGAGAGATGGAGAAGCAGAGAGAGGTGGAGGGTGACAGAGGGTGGCCGAGTGAGGGAGAGATGGAAAATGAGAGAGAAATGAAGAGATAGAGATGGTGACGACATCTCTATCCTCACAGTGAGCTTAGCATCCATCACCCTGGTATACCTTCTTTCTTTCTTTCTTTCTCTCTCTCTCTCTCTCTCTCTCTCTCTCTCTCTCTCTCTCTCTCTCTCTCTCTCTCTCTCTCTCTGTGGCTCGCTGGCTCTCTCTCTCCCTTTCTTGGTCTCTCTTCCTGTATCTCTTGGTTTTTTATCATTTTGTCTCGCTCTCTCTCTCTCTCTCTCAACCTCTCTCTATCTCTCTCTCTTTCTTTTTCTTCCTCTCCTCTTCTCATACCTTTGTCTTTTTCCTTCTCTTCTACCGATTTTGCTCTCTTGCTCTCCCCTCTTTTCCATCCTCTCTTTCCCACCCCTCTCCTCTGCTATCTGTGTGTACCTGTGATGCAGGCTGCTGTGTAAACTGCCTCCCCCTCATAGTGTGTGTGTGTGTGTGTGTGTGTGTGTGCGTCTGTGTGCTGTTATAGCCTGCTCTTCTAAGGGAGCGAGTGTGTGTGCGTCTGAGTGCGCGTCTGTGTGTGCGAGTGTGTGTGTGTCTGTGTGCGTGTGTGTGTGTGTGTGTGTGTGCGTGTGTGTGTGTGTACCTGTGATGCAGGCTGTTGTGTAAACTGCCTCCCCCTCATGGTGACAGCACAGGGGCGTAAAGGTGTCAGCAGCTCAGTGATGAACGATTTATCCACCATGCAAAGGCCAGGCTAGAACAGCACGCACACACACACACACACACACTCGCTCCCTCCCTTAGAAGAGCAGGCTAGAACAGCACAGACACACACACATACACACAGACACACACACAGACACACACGCGCACGCACACACTCGCTCCCTGAGAAGAGCAGGCTATAACAGCACCACAGACTCACACACACACACACACACACACACACACACACACACACACACACACACACACACACACACACACACACACTCGCTCCCAGGTTCGAGACAGCTGACTCCACAGACCAAACACAGCACAGCCGTCCACGCACGCACACACAGACACACACACAGATGCACACACAGACGCACACACTCCTTCTGACTTGATCCCTCTAGCATTCTCAGCAGTTTCTACATGACACACCCCCCCACCCCCCATACCCCCCCTTCATATATCCATTGCATAACAGTGTGACCTTTAGAAATGATGCTTTCCAGTGTTTTCATTGTGCTCTGTCTCTGTTTCTTTGTCTCCCTTTGACACACACGTGTAGTTCTCCAAAGAGATCCTGGCGAATATTTACTCGGCTTACATCGACAACTTTCTGAACGCCAAAGACGCTGTGAGGATCGCCAAGGAGGCCAAGCCTGCATTTCTCAAGTTTCTGGAGGTATTTTTTTCTCTGTGTGTGTGAAAAAGTACGCATGTGTGAGAAGTCTGTTCTGAGGGGTTGTTCTGTCTCTGTCTCTTACCCTCCCCCCCCCCACCACCACCTTTCTCTCTTCATGTGTATGTGGGTGGGGGGTGAGTGTGTATTTGTGAGTGTGTTTGAGTTTATATGTGTGTACAGGCCTTCTCCTGTCATTCACAGTGAGTATTACTGCAAAGAGAGAGGCCATCGATCACTGATTGTGGGAGGTGAAATATTTGGAATACAGTGCAGTGAATTACGATTTTAGCTTGGCATGTAACGTCAAGACATTTCTTCTGCAGGGTTTTTTTTTTGCCAACTTACAAAGTGAAGTATGAATAGAGTCAAGAAACAAAAAAAAACAAAAAAAAAAACAAAACATTCCTGCAGACTACTCATATTTCCTGGATGTAGAAAATGCCTGCAGACATTTTGTCAATGACACAGTCTGGGGCTTTAAATTTAAATTGGTGTGTGTCTCCGGAGGGCTTCACCGCAGCAGGGTAAAAAGAGGCAGCGAGGCGCATTAGGACTGGCCTTGCAAAAACAATTCACAAGTGTTTTTGGCTTAGACCCCCTCCTCATCAACTTTTAAGTGCTCAGAATTTCCAAAAAACCATTTGTGCTCCTTGGGGCTGGCTCTGTCCATAACATGAGTCAGTGTGCCCCCTGGTGGTCATGTGTAGACATGCACTGAGTGATCTGTACATTAGGGGTCAAGAACAAGCTTCACATCTTAAGGATAATGACATAGTCTATCTGAAGGCATTGCACTCTAAATGAGTGATGGTATCTGTGTTGGTTAGGGTCTCTACATATGATGGTAGTTTGCTTACTCTGTGTTTCTCTACACTTCTGTTAGTTTATTATGTCCTCCTTTTGTAAGTCACTGTGGATAAAAGCATCTGCTAAGTGTAATGTAATTTGCTGTCCCAGGTTGATGTTGCATGCGTTGCATGCATGCGTTGTCATCTCTTCTCTCTCTTATCCACTCCTGTCTGTTCATTACCGGTACTTGCCTTTGACTCTGCTCTGTTTTTTCTCCTCTCTTGTCGGATACCATCCCAGCAAAGCATGCGAGAGAATAAGGAGAAGCAGGCCCTCGCTGACCTGATGATCAAGCCTGTGCAGCGAATCCCTCGCTATGAGCTACTAGTCAAGGTAAGCATTCAGCCTGCCAGGCTGCAGGTGTTGGATGGAAATGGTGGATGGAAATGGATGGAACTGGATATGTCCATGCTGACGTGTGTGTGTGTGTGTGTGTGTGTGTGTGTGTGTGTGTGTGTGTCTGTCTGTCTGTCTGTCTGTCTGTGTCTGTCTGTCTGTCTGTCTGTCTGTGTATGTGTGTCTATCTGTGTGTGTCTATCTGTGTGTGTGTGGACAGGACTTGTTAAAACACACCCCGGAGGACCACCCTGACCACCAGTTCCTGCTGGACGCCCAGCGGAACATCAAGCGCCTGGCCGAGCGCATCAACAAGGGCCGCCGCAGCGCTGAGGAGGTGGAGAGGGAGACGCGCGTCATGCAGGAGATCGAGGCCCACATCGAGGGAGTGGAGCATGTGAGGAACATTAAAACCGTAAACATTAAACCTTAAATAAACCTTTACCTAAGTTATATCTAACATCCCCTTATGTGAACACATCACACAAGAGCTGGCAGAAATGGCAGCCTCAATTATATCCCCAACCCTCCTAGAAACACTTCGCTGGTCAGCAACACTCCCTTGTATCTTTAAATGAAGGTGCCTTGATGTCTTGTATGCAGCCCAATGCAGTTAGACTGCGGAGGTTAGGGCTGTCAGTTAATGCTGTACGAAGTCCTTACATCGGCACTGCTGCACCAGTTAGTATGACGCACAGATCTGCTCCCAGAGACCAGGAACCAGGCCTGAGAGCTGGCGAGCTCAGGCCGCTATGGGGTGATTTCACTCCTGCTAAACTTAAGTCACCCTCCCTCCTCCAGGCTAATGTAACTCTAGAGTCAGTGATCCTCCTCCCTGTCTCCTCCTCTTCTAGATCATGAACCCGCAGAGGAAGTTCCTGCGTCAGGAGATGGTAATGGAAGCGGTAAGTGCTCACAGTTTGCACACATTTAAATAAATACAGATGCTTCAGTGCCTTTTCGAGGGTTTTGTTTGCTTTTTTTTTTCTTTGCGTCTGAATGAGCTTGGTTGAGAATCCCCCCGCGGTGACTGTGATTTCTCTCTCCCCTGCGCTCCTCTCTGCAGAAAACGGTGGGGGGGAAGAAGGATCGCTCCCTGTTCCTCTTCAGCGACCTGCTCATCTGCACCACCCTCAAGAGGAAGTCTGGCTCTCTACGCCGCAGCTCCATGAGCCTGTGAGTCTAGCATGAACACACGCTCTCTCTCTCTTTCTCTTTCTCTCTGTCTTTTTCTCTCTCTCTCTCTCTCTCTTTCTCTCACTCTCTATCTCACTCTAGCTCGGCCTCTCTCTCACTCTCTAGCTCGCGCTCTCTCACTCTCTAGCTCTCTCTGTCTTTTTCTCTCTCTCTCTCTTTCTCTCTCTCTCTCTGTCTTTCTGTCTGTCTCTGTCTATTTGTGTCTCTCTCTCTCTTTCTTTCTGTCTTTTTCGCTATCTCTCTCTGTCTTTCTGTATGTCTTACTGTCTGTCTCTCTCTATTTGTCTCTCTCTCAGTTTTTCTCTCTCTCTCTCTTTCTCTCTCTCTCTGTCTTTTTCACTCTCTCTCTGTCTTTCTCGCTCTCTCTCTCTCTCTTTCTCTATGTCTTTCTGTCTGTCTCTCTCTATTTGTCTCTCTCTCTTTCTCTCTCTTTGGCTTTCTCTTTCTCTCTGTCAAACATACAGACACAGAATTATAATGAAAACACACATGGTCTCCCCCATGAACACTCACACTGGGCTTCATAGAAATTTTATTGTGCACGCTGGGAGTCTGCTGTTACATAAGACACAAGCCTTCCTGGAAAACATGATTTTTTAGAGAGAGTTGTTTTATATTGCAGAGGTCTCTTGTTGCTCCACAAGGCCCATTTCAGCATCCGATCCAGTGATGCTAGAAAGATAATGTCAGAGAATCAGGTTAAATGAGGAAATGTTGATTTAATTCTTGGGTTGGGTGGGTGAATATGATTATTGGCCCACTAATGTTTGTGTCAGGGGACATACTGAACGCAGCTGAGGCATCTCTAAACAACACTCCTAGTAACACTTCACTGGTCAACAACACTCCCTTGTATCTTTAAATGAAGGTGCCTTGATATCTTGTATGCAGCCTAGTTCAGTTAGACTGCAGAGGTTAGGGCTGGCAGTTAATGCTATATGAAGTCCTTACATCAGCACTGCTGCACCAGTTAGTATGAAGCACAGTATCTTTAACTGAAGGTGGAAGGTGGAAGGTAATGATGTATTACACAACCAGGTCTCTTTGATGTACAAGTGTTCTTTTTGTACTTGTTTTGTTATTAAAATAAGGCTCTGTAACACGAGTGCTTACCTGTGTTTCATTTTGTCCGTACTCCCTCAGATACACAGCTGCCAGCATCATCGACACCTCGAGCAAATACAAGTTCCTGTGGAAGCTACCACTGGAGGATGTGGAGATGGTGAAAGGTGATGACGCCAACACAAACTGATTTATTAGAAGTGGAGGATTGTGGGAGATTGAGTTTTTGAGAGAGATTGTTGTGGTGGTCATGGTTTGCTCTTGATTTCCTGTTGCAAACGTACTGTAGGCTCCAACCAGGCCACTAACAGGGAGAACATCCAGAAGACGATTGGCCGCCTGGATGAGGACCTCAGCACACTGGGCCAGATCAGCAAACTATCGGAAACACTCAGCTTCCCCCACCAGGTGAGAACTAAGGTCTTTAAGGTCAGTTAATACACACATGGATAGCCACATGTTATCCAGCATTAAGTACCACCTAAAGAAGCAAAAAATAGCAGGATTTGGGGGGTGCCAACATTGTAATGTAATTAATGTATAATGTAAAAGGTGGTACCCCATTAAAAAGGTAGTACCTTCCCCCCCCCACACATCTGCATACCGCTCTCTCCATGAAGGGGTAATTCACACTCTGGACCGGTTCCTCCGTTGGGGGAGTGCCAACATTTTCATGTAGTTAATGTAATTAAAGTAAAATGAAAAGGTAGGACCCCCGCCCTAAAAAGGTAGTACCCACACCCATTATGGAGGGGTAATTTACACTCTGGTTCGGGTCCTCTTCTGCTTGTTCCTCCAGAGCCTGGACGACGTGATAAAGGACCTGATGGCGTCGGTGCACAGGGAGCTGGCGGAGAAGCAGTCTCTGGCCTTCAGCATGACCTTCCTACCCACCAAGGTCGAGCTGACCACCGCCTCCGCAGAGAGCACCTTCATCTTCGAGTTCAGCAGCCCAGACGCACGCAGCAACTTCGAGCAGGCGTTCGAGGAGGCCAAGAAAAAGCTGGGTGAGAGAGATGGAACCTGCAGCACTGGGCTGTCACAGCAGACTTACTTTTTAACTGAGAAATACAAGGATACAAGGATACTTTATTGTCCCTTGCATAGACATACTGGGTAGAGTAGGACATGCAGTGAAATTAGTGATTGTTTGTCTAAAACTGTGAATGGGGAGGGGGAGTAAAGTGCATAGAATGTGCATAGAAAAGTGCACACGATCCCCATAACAGCCAATTTAGAAATTCAAAGTTTCAACTCAGTTTAATGTTGTTCTTTTTTTTCGTCTTAAATTTAAATTCTATTTGTCTTACTTGCCGTCTTTAAATGAGCATTGTCAAAGTAGTGATGCCATTTGCTCTTACTAATCTAGGATAGTTTTCTTTTCTGTTGAGTCCAAAGGGATTGTTTCTGTCTGTCTGTTTATGCGAGTCAAATACATGTCGTGTAAGTGTGTGATGTTCTGTCTCTGTTTGTTCTGTGCAGCCATGAACAAAGACCAGTGGGACCCTGAGTTTCTGAAGGCCATCCCCATCATGAAGACCCGCAGCGGTATGCAGGTAAGACACATCTCCACAGTTCATAATGTAAACTGTAAAGCACTTTGAGCTGCATCTTGTATGTATGAACTGTGCTATACAAGTAAAGGTTATTATTATTATTATTATTATTATTATTATTATTATTATTATTATTATTATTATAATCACCATACAATAGTAGCTATTTTAGCTGATTGTTTCATTTGTGTGAAATAAAATAAAGACACATCATCCACTTCTCCAAGGATTACAATCACCATACAATAGAAGCTATTTTAGCTGATTATTTCATTTGTGTTACATGAATGCAAATCAAATGATCAGCTAAAATAACAACCCATGTGCTGTGATTATCATCACTCCTGATGTCCATGTTTGTCTGACCCTCTGTCATGTCTGACCCTCTGGTCATGTCTGTCCAGTTCTCGTGCGCGTCTCCGAGCCACAGCTGCCCAGAGAACACGTACGAGGTGTGGGTGTGCAACAGCGACGGCTACGTGGGCCAGGTGTGCCTGCTCAACATCCGGCACGAGCCCACGGTGGAGGCCTGCATCGCCGTCTGCTCCGCACGCATCATCTGCATCGCCGCCGTGCCCGGACTCAAGGGCAGGTCAGTCACGTCCACCCCAGGAGCCACTCAGAATATTACAGAATATATATATATATTAAATCACATATTCATACATTATATTATACAAGCTTCCACTCAAGGGCAGGTCAGTCACACCCACCAAAAACCAAATCAAGTGTTACACTTTAAAAAAAAACACAGACTTTCTTTCTGTTTTTAGGTGTACTGTTTTATTGGACCATGTCTACAAACTGTTGTACTTCATGTAATGAAATGTGTTCACATAAAGTATATTGATTTATTTCTCTTTGTCCACTTGCAAATGGATGCATTTTGGCACTAGGACATCGTCAAGGGAGTGCGTTTCTTTAAATGTAAAATTGACTCGTTTCAGTGCCAAAGTGCCAATATGCCTCCATTTGTGGACATGCTCCAATAAAACAGTACACCTAAAAACAGAGTGGCAGAGTGTGTTTTTACGTTTTACTGTATATCAGTAATGTCATGTGTACTTTGCGGCACAGGGAGCGTGTGGAGTGCCCCTCGACTGCCCCCCCTGCTGCAGACCCCCAGGCCCCCCCAGCCTCAGTCCCCTCCTCAGCCCCCCATCAGCACCATCAGCACCATCATCAACAGCAGCAGCAGCAGCTGCACATCTCCATCTCGGGCTCGTCCCTGGAGCTCAGCGAGCCTCCGGCCGGGGCGGGGGCCAACCGGGAGCTGGTGCCCTTCGACAGCGACGACACGGATGACGAGGACTCGCCCAGCCCCTCCTCCACCCTGCAGAGCCAGGCCAGCCACTCCACCATCTCCTCCAGCTTCGGCAGTCAGTTGGCATCTCTTCAGCAACTTAAACATTCAGTCTCTCTTAAATATCTAGCTTTTAGAATTAGTCACCATCTCCTCCAGCTTCGCCAGTCAGTTGCTTACCTACTATTAACGCTTAAACATTTAGCCTTTTAAATCTGTCCACCTTGCAGAGCCAGGCCAGCCACTCCACCATCTCCTGCAGCTTTGGCAGTCAGTTGGCACCTACTCAGCAACTTATAACATTCAGTCTCTCTTAAATATCTAGCTTTTAGAATTTCCTTTTTGGATTAGTTGGCACCTACTCAGCACTTCAACATTCAGTCTCTCCTAAATATCTAGCTTTTAGATTTTTTTTTTGGATTAGTTGGCACCTACTCACTATTTAAATATTCAGCCTTTTTTAAAATCTCTCTTAAATCTATTCTCTAGGTATTAGGAATTTCCTTTTTGGATTAACACAGCATTACATTTTTAAGTTAGTGTTTTCCTATTTATTTATTTGTTTATTTATTTATTCATTCATTCATTCATTTATTTATGCACGCATGTATGCAAGTATGTAAGTATGTATGTCTTTATTTATTTATTGCAGCTGAACATTTTAGGATGAGTGATTGGGCATATATAAAAATAATATATTCATGCATGATATACAGTGTATTTCATATGTAGGTTTTAATTCCCTGTTCCCTGTTTTAATTATGTTTTTTGTTTAGCATTGCCTTTCATCTTTGCTTACCTTCACCTAGCAGATTTAACAGTCAACTAATCACCTCATATCATGTGCTGATGACTGATCGCTTCTGTCCTGTACCCCCCTGTCAGACGATGAGGGTGCTGGCTCCAAGGACATGGCCACGGAGACCACCAGCTCGGAGGAGGAGCCCGAGTTCCCCGTGCCCAGCTCCTTCGGCCCGCCGCGCATCAGCAGCGACAGCCCCATGGATGGGCGGGCCATGCGGCGCTCCAGCCGAGGCTCCTTCACGCGGGCCAGCCTGGAGGACCTGCTCAGCATCGACCCTGAGGCCTACCAGAGCTCCGTCTGGCTGGGCACCGAGGACGGCTGGTGGGTCCCTACACCACTCCACACCACGCCACTCGACTCCACACCATACCACTCCATCCCATCCCATCCCATCCCACCACCATCACCATATCACACCACACCTCCACTCCATCCCAGCCCACCACCACCACTCCACACCACACCACAACACAACACACCTCCACTCCATTTCATCACCACCATCACCATCACCACCACCATCATCACTACACTACACCACACCACACCTCCACTCCATCCCACCACCATCACCATCAACTACCCATCCAGTGTGGTGGATGTCCTGGTCCACTGTAGTTTATGTGTATACACTGACGTTCCAGCACCCCTGTGATAGGTGAAAATTCACAATATAGCGAGACCATATAGGAAATATTTTTAATATAGTTTAAGCCTTAAAATACGTTTTAATACCGTTACTGAATGTAGTATAATACTTAATGTATTATTGAATTATTGCACTTTAATCAATATTTATATGTTACAGTATAGTTATCATAAATTATAATATTGTTCTGACAAACTTTTCTTTAGCATGCATAGTGACATATGATTTGCCCCATACTATATCAGAGAAATGGAACCTGATAAATGGAATAATACATGTTCCATTTCAGTTACGAAATCCAATGTTTTCCTGGGTGTGTATTTTGAGGGGGGAAGTTCTGTCATGGAAAAGAACACTGTCTGCAAGCAAGAAATCCTGAGTGATTGTGCTGATGCAGATTGTTTCCAGTGATTACCTTTTTTTTGACTCACGTTTCTCATTACGAAACGGGTTTAGCAGGAAGCATGACACAACACGAACCATTCAGTAGTTCACATTTCAATTGCTCACTGCCCCTGGCTTCACTTTCTCTTTCCCTCTCTCATTTTTCTGCCGCAGTTTGACAGTTATAACTCGTAAAACCTCTCACCTGCCTTAATGTGTCATGTCTGCCTTTGTTGAAGATAATTAATCAAAACCTCAAAGTTGAATGTATTACTTTTGTTCAGTATTAACCAATTCATACACCTCGAAGCAAAAATTTGAGTGCTCAAGACTCATAAAGCAATCTTGCTCTGACTGTTTAGGAACTAAAAAGATTTACACATGACAGACTGTCAATACATTTTTTTAACATCTCACAGAATGTGTGGAGAGCAATATTTATGTGCATAATTTACACAGGCTGTACACCTGACATGACAGGATGACACATTTCATCATCATTTGTCTCCACAGCATCCACGTTTACCAGTCTTCAGACAACATCCGCAATCGCAAGAACAGCATGAAGATGCAGCACTCGGCATCCATTTTGTGCATCCTGTGAGTATATCTCTGCCAGGCATAGCTGTTGTCATGGTGACCACTGCCATGGTGTCAGAATGTGTACAAAGAACTTCTCTCTCTCCCTATTCCCCTCTCGGCAGGTACCTTGACAACAAAGTATTTGTTTCCCTGGCCAACGGCGAGGTAATAGTTTATCAGAGGGAAGCAGGTGAGTGGAGAAAGTCTTTTTCAAATGTTAAAGCATTATGAAGTTACATACCAACCAATATTTGAATCATAGCTTATAATTGCACTGCACATTTCGTGTGTAGGGCATGCCATTCTCTTACAAAATGTAAAGCTAAAATCAGTGGAGAAAGCCGCTGTCGTCCATATTTTCTGCTTTGTTTTCCATTGAATGGTTAGCATTCTGAGTGATGATGATGATGACCTGGAAGTGCTTTCAATGAACCCAGTTATAATTCCCGACCCTTTTTTGTGGCCCCACAGGAAGCTTCTGGGACCCTCAGAGTTCCCAGACTCTCTGCTTAGGCACTCCCAGCGGCCCCGTGACCAAGATGGTTCCTGTGGCCGGCAAGCTGTGGTGCGGCTGCCAGAACCGGGTCCTCATCATCAACACCAGCACGCTGGCCCAGGAGGTGAGACGGCACTAACTGCACTAACCCAGCGGAGAGAGAAGGGGGAAGTGGTTGGGTTCTTCCAAACCACTCTCCGAGCCCCTCCAGTCCGGTCGTGAAAAACCCAAAAAATTTTAAAAAATAAAAAAATAAACCATAGATAGACAGACTGAAAGATTTATGTCCAGTTTTACTGGAGAGCATGTCTGCATTAAGCATTATTGGAGATAAGTGCAAGGCATCGGTATTTATTCACTTAGAGGCGTGTAATTACCAGATTTAGCAGTGGCTTCTCGGCGCTCTCCAACACATGGCAAACGAGTCTGCGCTCATTCACAAACCGCCAGCGCGGCCAGTAACGGGTGTGAGGCGGCAGACCGCAGCTAATCAAACGTCACGGCCTCGGGCTATTTTGCAATTTGGTTTCGTGTCTGGTCTGTGTTAAATAGTTTCCTACTTAATCCTGCTGAGTGGATCATTTTCTGAGATCAGAGCCTCCACCAGCTATTTTATCTCAATGGAGCAGAACAGAATGTGTTTGACCCACTTTGTGTGTGTGCGTGTGTGTGTGTGTGTGCATGTGTGCGTGTGTGTCTGCATGCGTGTGTATGTGTATGTGTGTGTGTGTATGTGTGCGTGCGTGCGTGCATGGGTGTGTGTGTGTGTGCGTGGATGTGTGTGTGTGTGTGTCTGTGTGTGTATATGCATGCGTGTATGTGTGTGTGTGTGTGTGTGTGTATGGGTGTGTGTGTGTGTGTGTGTGTATGGGTGTGTGTGTGTGTGTGTATGAGTGTATGTGTGTGTATATGCATGCGTGTATGTGTGCGTCTGTGTGTGTGTGTGTGTGTGCGCGTGTGTGTGTGTCTGCTCCAGCACTCGTTCCAGGTGGGGCAGGACAGTAGCCGGTGTGTGACGAGCATGGTGAGCTATGGGCAGGGCGTGTGGATGGCCCTGCAGGGCAGCGCTCAGGTGCGCCTCTACCACGCCTCCACCTACGAGAGCCTCACCGAGGTGGACGTGGCGCCCGCTGTTCACAAGATGCTGGCAGGTGAGTAACTCCAGAGGCTAAAACCAAAAGGACTCAGGTTCAGTACCCTATAGTCTAGCATACCTGTATTGAAATTTTTGACAATTGAGATTTATTCTGTTCTAGGGTTAGTCAACTGGGCTTCAGAAGCAACAATCCAGTAGTATGTTTTTGTTCCAACCATTCACTAAATCAGCTGATTTTAATTAGCACAGCTCTTCAGACAGGTATAAGAGTTAACTATTGAAATTAACGGTATTAAGTGCACAGGTAGAACCAGATGACTTGGAATCTAGGTGGTACTAGACTGTAGCTTCTGAATTTTGCCCATCACTGCTTAATATTTTTCTGACACCTGTTCTGATAATACACTTCCTTTTTCTCCAATAATTTGAAAATCTGGTGAGAAATACAGCAAATACAAGAACACAAGGATGTTTTATTGTCACTTGCATAGACATACTAAGTAGAGTAGGACATGCAGTGAAATTAGTGTCCACATACATACTGTAGCAGTGTGTCTAGGGTGTAGGATAGCATGATGGAGGAGGATGCCATTTTGATTAATGAATGTCCAACATGGGGTCTTGCCTCCATATTTCCATATTTGCCCCCTCCCCTCCGTTTAGGCTCTGACGCCATCATCCGTCAGCACAAGGCCGCGTGCCTGCGCATCACAGCCCTGCTGGCCTGTAAGGACCTGCTGTGGATCGGCACGAGCGCCGGGGTGGTCCTGACCCTGGCCATCCCCCCCGTCTCTTCCAGCACGAGCCCCAGCTCCGTGCGCGGCCCCCTCCAGCCCATGGGCTCGGCCCACGGCCACACGGGCCACGTGCGCTTCCTCACCTCCATAGAGCTGCCCGAGGGCTTCGACGTCAACTTCCCCCTACAGGCAGACACAGGTACTGCAGGGTGTTGTTTTGCTTGCTCTCTGTCGCCCTCTGGTGCATCACATCTGTTACTGCTGGCCACCATTACTCTACCTATTAGGATTGGGTAGAATTGTGTTTTCTTTATTGCCTTTGATTTAGAACCAAAAATTTCGCTAAACCAGCTTTTTTTCACATCTCCTTATAGCTTTATATTGTGTTATGTGTCAATCTGCCACAGTTTTGAGTCACCATACAGCACTTATACAATGACGGTTTAAAATGAAACACACCAAAGGCTGTTGCTTTTTTCAATGTGCATGGCATAGCAATTTGACATTTAGTCGTGTGTATAAAGAGCAGACTGTGTGCCATTAGCTGATCTGTGAACCAAAGAGGCCCAGTGGAAACTAACATTGTCCCCAGTGATTAAGCACCTGGGCTGCTCAGGCCCCTTGCCCTTGAGAATGTGTCTGTGGTGAACAGTGTCCACATACATAGCATAGTGTGTCCAGGGTGTAGGATGGCATGATGGCGGAGGATGCCATTTTGATTAATAGCTGTACACATGTCGCCCCCATGTTCAATGTCACGGTGTCTGAGGACATGTATGCAGCAGGCACTTGTTTTAACAGGGGTGAGAGCCTGCCTCATCCACGTGCATTAGTTTATGATGCACTGATTCTTCCTCTGATGAGATGAGTTTATATAGCACAGAACAGGTTTGTCTGCACACATATCCATATAGCAAAAGGTTTACATTTTTTCTTGAAAAGCAAATGCTTTTTTTCCCTCAGGGTAAAGCAGAAAAATATATTGAGTTTTTAGTCTTCTTGGTAAATGAATATGACTTTTGATGGCTAATGCATGTTTTATATGGTTTATATATGGCAAAGGTTATACTGGTAACTGACAAAGGAAAATTCATTTCAGACAGCTTTACCCTCACTTTAGTAGAAGCTTACTACCTCTGCCTCTACCTCTTGTAACTCCAGATCAGGTGAACACAGTGTCACAAATATTCTCTCCATTCTTGGACACAGTCAGTCTTTCCATTTAGCAATCAGGGAGATAGTTAGAGTTGACCTCTGCAAACATAGCTATTCACCAAAGCAGCAGTCAAAAACAGTCATGACCTACAGCATTCCGCCTGTTCCTGTTTGACCTTTGACCTTTCCCGTGTTCTGTATCCAAGGTAACACAGCTCAGAGTTCCGAAGGGAGCAGCAGCGGTGGCCTTCAGAGGCGAGACTCGAGCCACCGGCGAGCGTCCACCCTCCTGCCCGCCAAGTCCAACCTGCTGGTCATCAGTGGTGGGGACGGCTATGAGGACTTCCGGCTGACCAATAGCAGCGAGACGGTGGGGAGGGACGACAGCACCAACCACCTGCTGCTCTGGAGGGTGTGAGAGGGTGTGATGGCACCGCCCCGTTAGCTCCTCGCCCCACCCCCTCAGACAGAGCTCCGCCCCCTCCCCATCCCACCGTGCCAGCCGCTGGACCGCACAACCACGTCCCCCTGGCCCCGCCCCCTGGCCCAGCCCAAACCCCTCCCACCCACTTCCTGTCCCTCTACATGTCCTTTGCTCCCACATCTGGTTTCTCTGTGCATAGATGTGTCAGATATTGGAGGGGGGAAAAAAGGGTCGCTTCGAACCAGGTTTTTCTTTTGTTGCTGTTTGTTGTTTGGTTTTGTTTTGCCTCTCCTTCCGTTTGGGTTACTCCTCTCAATGGTTTGGGTCGATTTTTTTTTTTCGTCGTTTCGTTTCGTCTTGGTGTACGAAGTGAATCTTTTGCTCTGCTTGTGTTGTTCCCCCACCTCGCTGGGCTCCATGTTGTTTTCGGACCTCCACAGACTCTTAACCCCGGGAGCAGGAAGAGGAAGAGGATGCTGAAATCATGCATCACAAGATGTTGGACTGAGAGCATGTCCTTAGGAAAGAGTCTCAGATTGAGAGATTGAGAATAGACGGAAGAAAAAAGGAATGAAAGGAGAGGTTTGTCACACGACTTGATGAGGAGCCTCTTGTCCAGTCGGTGGCGCTCTTCCTCACGTTGGAGTAGAGAAGGTGACGGGTAAGCATAAGCACTGCATACTTGGGCAGGCATGTAGGGGCAGAGTGGGCGACAGTGGAAGATGGATGATGGGTAATTTGAGGGTCGTTGTGGGTTGTTTGAGAAGAGGGGAGCCTGAAAAGAGGCACAATTCAATGCAGAAAAGAAAAGAACATGTGGGTTTGGAGGAGAAGAGAAGAGACGAGACAGGGTCTCTTCAGATGGCCGCCTGTGGTCCGGTCGGACAGTACAACAAAAAAAAAAACAAGACTGAAAAGACTGAAGGAGATGGTCCTCGTTTCACCTCAACTATCAACAGAGTGGTCAACTACTGGTCATTTAAGATTAAGACTGTGATTTGAGTCTACAGACATGAAGATGCTTTCTTTATTTTATTTTCAAATTTAATCTCAACATGACAAAAGGAGTGTGCTTTACTAAATAAGAAAAAGAAAGTTAACATAAAAGAAGTAACCAATGTGCAATATAAAGGTGAGGGTACCTGCTTATGATATCACACAACAGACATTCATGTATACACATTCACTATCTGTAACGCCACAGCCAGTCTCCCTGCAATCACGTACAGTACCATCACTTGCAATCACACCCAACTGTTTTTGCATTATCACTTTACTTTTTTTCCATTTATGATTCTACTCCATCAGAAGAAGAAAACAAAATGATTTGATAGAGTGAAAGCTTAGTTTATGACACGGAGTTGGAAAAAAAAACATTCCGTATAGATATCGTGTCCGTAATCTTCATGTACAGTATTTATGTTTTTTTTTTATTTTAGATTATCATTTTACAGCACTTAATTTATAAATGTGTTTATTTTTTCCTTATCTTCTTGCATCTGATGTACACCAGCACACAATGACGACACAAGTGACTGATAGCAGTGTGTGCGTATCATGGGTCTACTGACAGGACTGATTGCTGAGATGGATATGTAAAGTCTGTGCAAGAGAGAGAGAGAGAGATGATGATGATGATGATGATAAAGTATAGAGGGATATGGAGAAATTGAGGGATGCAGAGAAATGGAGAAAGAGGCGGATTGGAGACAGATGAATTTGGCTACTTACTACTGACTGTAGGTGTCAGTGTTTATGTTTGACAACTAAGTAGCTGTTACATGGTGTGTGTGTGTGTGTGTGTGTGTGTGTGTGTGTGTGTGTGTGTGTGTGTGTGTGTGTGTGTGTGTGTGTGTGTGTGTGTGTGTGTGTGTGTGTGTGTGTGTGTGTGTGTGTGTGTGTGTGTGTGTGTGTGTGTGTGTGTGTGTGTGTGTGTGTGTGTGTGTGTGTGTGTGTGTGTGTGTGTGTGTGTGCGCGCGTGCGTATGTATGTATGAGCATGTGTGTATGTATAAGCATGTGGGTGTGTGTGTCGAGTTGACTTTCCAGAGACACATTTAGCCTAGAAACAGATGGTGTGGCACCCAAGCCCTGCAGCTTAGCTTGTGCATGTGGCGCTGGGAAGCAGTTAAGAGGTTAATTGCATAAGATCCTCACCGCTTGGCCCCCCAGCTGCCTCTTCGATGCCA
Organism: Setipinna tenuifilis; assembly: GCA_030347295.1. NCBI lineage: Eukaryota > Metazoa > Chordata > Actinopteri > Clupeiformes > Engraulidae > Setipinna > Setipinna tenuifilis. The sequence goes on from CM059279.1 coordinate 6,879,349, forward strand.
GCAGGTCACAGCAGATCGGCCTCTGAGGCAGTGAGGTAGTGAGGCAGTGAGCGTACGATTGCGTAGGGTCCGAGGCACACACAGCACTATGCGGGATGGTCTCTCTGCAGATTGGGTGTCAGGACTGAAGATTGAACCTTCCTCCCCCACAGCCCCCCACCCCTCCACTCTGTCTCTGTTGCGACACTGCACACTGCACGCGCATGACGACACAACATACACCTGTAGTGAACCGAAATGAATTTAGACCAGTGTATGATCACAGGTGTGTGACTACAGACTATATTTGAAAGCAATTTAAAACCTGCTGTGGTGGTGAATTTGTTATGTGTAAGTAGACCAGTGTGTTCTAATGTCAGCCTTTTTAGGGTGTCAACTGCTCTTCACCGAGACTCGTGTCACCGGATTGGTGTCGTTGGAGGACATAAACGTAAAAAAAAAAAGAGATGTAGTTATGTTTGCTGTCCCCCAAAATGAGGGGAAAAAAAGTCCGGACCTTTTGGTTAGCTGTTCACGAAGCCCAACACAACCAATATTAATTAACTATTTCAGACTCAGAAGAGCCTATCACCTATCGGACAAATGTAGTGCTGACCCAGACTGGATTGTTTTAGTGAATGTGGAATTCCTAAATAATACTGACATCCTCTCTAAACTACATTAATAATGGTAATGGTAAAGACAATGAAAGCCAATTTCACTACACACGTATGTTTCTGTTTCAAGTACACTCCTTGATGTAAGTAGCCTTCTACCCTTTTGTGAACAAAGTCCTTAATGTTTGTTGTAAATATTGGTATATATTGCCTTCTTTCTGTAAATAGTGCTCTCACGGTCCTCAATTGTTGATATGAAGCTAATGGCATATTTTTATATACTTGTTTTTTTTTTTCTTTATTATTTTGGTTTTTTGTTTTGTTTTCCTTTGGCACAGCCTGTGTGCCATTGCCTTTAAGTTATGACTATTACAGTATTTTAAAAAAAGAAAAAAAGAAGTTGCAAAGCCGGTCATGTTAAAAGTTGTCATGGTTATGTCACTATTCTTACTGTTATGGTTCTATTTTGTCACTGTGGGTTCTTTGTAATTAAACATTTCACTGGTGCCAGAGAGGTTTGTCTGGATATTTGTCATTGTGTAATACCTTCCACACTCTTCTCATTCCTGTGTATGCAGCCCTGTTAGATGCAGGCTACAGAAGTGCCGCTAAGGGGGGTGGGGTGGGTGAGTATGTGTCTATATCAGGACGATTCAGGGGACCCAGAGCTTTACAGGGGCCCACAGAGCACTGTGATATGGTTGGAGTGGGGGTCCAGAGTTATTTTCCTTCAGGGGGCCCACAATTTCTAGCGGCGCCTCTGCCAGGCTACCTAGCCACTATAGATGCTATTTCATCTTATAGGCACCCTGCACTAACTGTAACTGTACAATGTTGTGTAGTGCACATTATCTCCATGTCTTGTCCTGTTTTTACCCTCACAGAATGAGCCTGAGTTGCTCACCCAGAAGAACAAGCTCTTGTGTGTCTTCTTAGTGGCCACCCTGCATTTGCAAGTGTTTGTGAGTCAGAGTGAATGAATACTCAGTGACTGCTGAATGCATGATGGATTGACATCCCGTTCACAAACCCTTCTCTGTTGCTGAGCACAATATGAGCTCTGTATGAGATTCACAAGTAGTGGGCAAGTGAGTAGAGCAGAGCTCTGTATCTGTAGTGATAAATGTATAAATCAGGGACAAGCTTGGCCCATCTTAGCATTGCTAGAGTAGTGTAGGTTTGTACTTGTTCTATGTAGTCTATGTGTTCCAAGTAACTTTCATATTATAATACATCTATATAATACATCTATGTCATCTAACATTCCACCCAGGCTGTGTACATGACTATGAAAATGGTAAAGCCATGTGAGTCACTAAAATCATCTACTGTATGCGGTGCAGAATCATGATGTCATTACAGAAAGCCAGTGTAGTTGGTGTAGATTTGTACTTGTTCTATGTAGTTGGTGTAGATTTGTACTTGTGCTATGTATAGTTGTATGTTGTTCTAAGTAACCTTCACATTATAGTACATCTATAACATTTTTCCCAGCCTGTGTTCCTTATTATGGAAATCGTAAAGCCACATAAGCAACTGAAATCATCTACTGTATGTGGTGCAGAGTCATGATGTCATTGCAGGGGGCTGAGAATCTCCGGGGGGTGGAGGACAGATCATTGTTTCTATTCTTTGTAGGCAACACCTGCAGGTAGTTCTGTAGCTTACTGGAGAGGTACAGCAGAATGGCTCAGTGATGCTAATATGAGACAGGGAGGTACAGAAGGCAAGTGGGATATATGTACATGTATTTGTGTTTGCTATAATTGGAATAGTAAATGTATTTGCTATTTCACCATGATAAAGTACCATTAGTACCACATTTTGATCAGAATAATTTGCAATACTCTATTAAGTGTTCTTTCTTGGAATAACATATTAATTCCTTATGTCTTGTACACAACTACAACTTAATAATAGCATAATAATACAGCAATAGAATCATAGCCAGCCAGAGAACTCTTATTCTTATTTGGAGGGTTCCTGACTTGCTAACATGACCCAGTAAAATGTGTAATTGCGGACAACAGGGCCTTTGAATTTCCCACGGATGGACCCGCTGTACTCTGGAACCGCACCAAGTGTAACGGACACCACAGCCCGAGGAAGTTGCAGGGACAGGTCTATTCAATTCTATTCATAACCGCAATCTATTTTTACCTTTGTCAAGTCACACAGCCGACTGATCATGGTATTTCAAACCATATCACATAGCCTACTGCAGCTTTGAAACTATTGTCTGTTGCAGTGATATCACTGTACTGTGTATCAACAGAATGCTCTCCCATTTGTCTGGCATCTGCTCAAGCTAATCATCCTTAGAAAGTGGATCACGGTGACCCAGTGAGCTGGATAGATGAAGTTCAGGTCACGTGCGCACGGCCTAACCCAAAGAGGCTTTTTTTCTTCTTCTTCTTCTTCTCTGGCTCTGGCCCACGCGAGGCATCTGCCATGTCCTGACTGAGTTAAGTCACCCCTCCACGTCACAGCGCAGAGTCGGACCCCTCTGCCCTCTGGACCGGCTGGAGCCAGCAGCTGTCAAGGACAGACAGCACGGGAAGACTGTTGAGTGATACACAACATGGAACACACATGATGGAATAAACGGACAACATGGACAACGACAGCTGATTGTTGTTTTAAGGCCTGCATCGAGGGAAAGAAGGTAAACATTTCACAACTTCATGGACAAAATATATATTTCGACAACTCCTGTCTACAATTGTGGCAATACTATGACACATTTATCCGATGTGACAAACTTTATTCAGCTGCCTTTTCAACACTTCCTTAATAATTCATAATCCATCCGTTTCTTTGTTGGGGCTGCTGACTAAAGCCCGTGACGCGACCGGATGATTCGGAACCGGCAAACACCCTTGTGTCATGCACCCGGCCATGGTGATTTCCCCGCATTGACTCGTGAGTTGGGGCGGAAGAGTGAAAGGGGGAGGGCTCGAGCGCCACTCCGGTTTCAGCTGGTGACGTTGAACGCGCTGAACTAACCACTGAGTTGGCTGTATTTAAATTTTGGATCACAAAGAGGGGACCTCGCGAGGGTACTTCCTACTCGCAGTTATCCTTTTTTTCATTTATTATATATATATAGTAGATGTATTTTTAGAATAACACAACTATGAGTATATACAGCAAATGATTTAACCCCTTCTATCCACAAATCGGGTAAGTTTTTGACTTGTTTTATTTCAGATAGCGTAGTGTACCACAGCGGCTCAGACTCGGGGCATCTCGACTCGGGCCAATCTGTGTATATTATTATATTTGGAATAATAACTCTGGGTCGGTGTAATATCCGTTAAACATTTCTGTCATTTGTTTTGTTTTGATATGGTGTTGTCATTGTTTGGAATATTGGATTTCTTGATTTTTTTTAACTGGGTGGGATGGCTTTACCGCGATGATCACGTTGTACTTTTTTAGCCAGCAACGCCGTTTGGAACTAAAATCTATCCACCTCTGGCCCATTCTCCCTTTAAGGTGTAGTTTACGAAAAATATAACAATCTGTGTTGTAAGGAGTCTGGGGATGTTTTCTGTCTCATCTTTGATTCGGTATGGCCACTTAGATTAATAAAAAACTACTGAATCCAAAATCATGGGTTCCCGAATAAGATCGAGCAGGAAGTTATGAAAATGGGGGTACTTTTGTCAATGCGTACAACTTGTGCCACCAGCTGCCCAAATATAAAAAGCAACGACTATCACTGGCATAACACGTTGCGTATCCCAGCCAATAAGGAAGTAACGGTAAACCGTACATGATCTTGCATAGGCTGTCAACATCTATTCCGATTATTTGTTATTGTTTAGGTTATTAATTTCAACACTGTTTTGTCCGCAGTTTCACACCAGCTGGCCTCATGTTGCGCTAAACGGCTGCCACGTAGTCTGATGTCATTCTTTTTAGGAACAGGCGCTCTCGGATAGAGTGTTTTAGTTCACCTGGTGTCAACGCTGGCAGATTACGTGCTGTCCTATAAACAGTTCGAAGCAGATGCGAACAAGTCAAGTTAAATAAACTTCGCATCCCTCTCGAGTCTTCAGAGTCTTCTCGTGCTCAGTGCTTTAGCTTAATAGGCTACAAGGGACGACACTTCCGAGTCCAGGCACTGTCCTCTTACTGCGTTCACAAGCTGTTCGCCTCTCATAACAGTGATGTGATGCCATAATAAATACCTGTGGTGTGTGATGGGTGTTTGTTTACTTTCAAGCTATGCAATGATAAAGATGCCCTAAAGCCCTTTGGTCACCGTGTTTGGGAGTTGGATTAACCAAACTCTGAGCAACGAGTTTCCCCCTTAATTTGTGTTTATACACCGTGGTCATTACATTGTTAATACACCTACAGAGACATTGTACAATACTGTTTGTAGTAATTTTTATCGCCTTGGTAATGCAGTACAGTTAAAGAAACTGTGACAGAATAGGACCACTTGACTTGGCCATACACACTTATACATGGCGAGGAAAACATACTGTACCACCTGATAATGTTTAATAAATGCTATGCTGGCTATTTACAAACTGTGGCCTTGTTTCGAAAAACAACTGCACAGTGTAATGATCATTTAATAAAGTTGGAGAAAATGTTTTATCTAATATACATGTGTGCAGTCTGGATTTAATTTAATTAAAAAGCAATGGGTCTTGTGATTTTAGCAATGCAGTCACTGCACCATATTAAAAATCAGTTTAGTTTCTCTCCATGCTAGAGAGCACTTTTAGATGAAACATCAAAACAGTAACTTTATGCCAGTGAGACTGAAGACACAGTAATAATGATACCCCTGATCATTTTTACTGTACACATAAAATTAGTCTAAACTGGACTCTGGTCTGTCCCACTGTTATTAAACGTTTCCTCTTCTTTCATCAGACAGAGTTCTCCGGAAGCTTCTCAGTTACATTTTTAAATAAAAAAATATTCCTGCTTTCATCTCCAAACATGCACAGCTGCTCGTGTGTCACATAATCCCATGCCTGTTTTTTGGGCCGGTAATTTGGAACCAAGAACCACATTTTATTTTGGACACGGTGGCCATTTTAATTTAAATTTACAAACACTTGTCATAGTCACAGTCTGATTTAAATTTACAAACACTTGTCATAGTCACATAGTCCTTTATTTTCATGATAAATAATCCATGACGGCGTAACGCCACCCAGCAATCCGCAGCACTGTCCCACTCATTACAGTGTTGTTGATGTCTCTCTTTCTCTCTCTGTGTTGTTCAAATACATCCCCCGTACAAACCATTTAACACCATAAACACCGTTTACATTTCTGGACGGCTTCTCCACCTGCTTATTATTCCCCATGTTGCCCAGATCCATTCTTACAACTGGGCTACATAGTGGCTCAACAATAAAGCCCTCTTGGCAAGGCCTGGATGCAGACTAGAGACTAGAGAATAGTGTGGGTCAAATTGTGCAATTACCATATAAACTCCATGCATGTGGCACTCCTGGCATTTTCCTGCATTCCAACAGCTTCTCAGACAGCCCAGACCATTCCCTCCCTCCACACATATCTTATTGTAATCGCTTTAAGCACAGGGAGTGGAAGACATGCTTTTACACACGTGTCCTGTCCACTGCCATTGCGAGATTTCATTGCAGTTTCCCTGCTTGAATGTTTAAAACTTGTGCCTAGCTGTGGTTATTCTGAATTTAAAAAGAAAGAAAAAAACAACCTAAGTGAACATTTTGCATTTGCACACAATATTCTTTTATGGTTTTTCATCACTCTAAAATGAACTAGATTTGGATGTTGGCATTGTCCGTTCCCATATTCTTGTGGGTTCTTCTAAATGCCTTTGGTTGCCCCAGCGGTTGGTCCTAAGAATACATTTGGTGACATGCCCTCTGACCTCCGGCTTTGATAATGATCTTTGACTGTGAAGCCACTCACAATTGGACCTTTGTCATCGGTCCTGTTCCCATGCGTTTATAGTTAACACACACAACACGCAATAGGACCTGCAGGACACAGGGCTGCTACGAATTACATTTCATTTGTGTCACAGATTTTTATGTTTTTGAAATGAGTATCTGACTCAATTTCTGAAGCACCTGCTCTCTTCTCTTTGCCAACCACAGCCAATATTCCATTCAGAGTCTCGTTGTAAACTCCAGCGTAAGGGAGTCTCTCTGGCATATCAATGGCAGCATAATGGCTATTTGTATGTTGTGTCTAGTCTGCAGCATGTATTTTGTGCTTACTTGCGTGCTTTCCAAAACAAGCTTATGCAACCATATATTGATGTAGTTATTCCGAGAAGCCCGTTGGAGAGCACAGCAGACTTTCTGCTGTGTGTCCAGAATTTGTCAAGGTCACCCTTGTGTTCCAGCACCATCCATGGATTGTGAGACGAAAGGGAAAACACTGTACTGGCTCGCTAGGAGCTGTTCTGGCTGGTTATCTGTAATTACAGGCAGGTACTGTATGGCATCTAAACCCTGTGTTTTGATTTGGGATGTTCACACATGGAGCGTAGCCATAAGGAATAACAGTGTTTTTAAGGCCACGCAACCACACACACTCTTGTTTGGAAAGGACGGTTGATACCTCAAGTGTGGTTGCAGGCTCTTTTTTTTCCCCACCTTAATCCTGTTGCCAGAATTTTTGACGACTTGATGCTGTTGTGGTGGAATTTAAAGGCCAATCACAACCTGTATGTGTAACTGCATATTGCAAAATTTGTTAATTATTTGTCTCCTGTTTCTGTGTTCATTTAGCAAAAAAATTATTTTCTATTCATAGTTGAAGCACAACACTTCACTCTCATCCACTGTACACTGGAGTTTTGCTGGACTACACAGAGAAGCCTCAAAAGAGGTTCTCCTTTTAACAGCTGACTGAAAGCAGCCACAGACCTATTCTGGAGCTTGTCCCCTTGTCACGTGCCAGGCTGGTTCTTGTGGGATGTCTTGTCCATCATTTAGCACAAAGCATTGTGGGTAATTAAGCATTCTTTTAGAAGACGATAATTACAGACGTAGGGTAGTGAAAGTCAAACCCAAGGAATTTGGCGAAGGGCACCCCCGTGTTTGGAATGGTTTGGCTCCTTTGCAAAAGTTTGATAACTTTACGCCCACACACCAAGTGGCTCACTTCCTTTGTCAGAGGGATAAATTACAAGATAGGAACATAGATTAAAACTGCTGCTCGCTTTAAGCATACTCTGCCATCTACCGTGCCGTGCCAGAGTTCCATGGTTTAACTAAATGGGTCTATTTGCAGTTCACATATGGCTGCAGTTAACATTCCTGTCAATACACGGCATCAAACATACATCCTATTCCAGGTGGAAATTCCCAGTGGGATACGATTATTCCACACTGCAAAGGCGGACATTTTATTCCATACTCAGCTTTATGGCCTTTCTAAGAAATGTGTTTTGGTGTTATTGTTGATGTCTGGACACACCCTGCTCCTGATCACATTACTGAAGGTATAGGTCTTTACTGTGGTAGTAGTAATAGTTTTCCAGCTGAGACTTCAGACCTGAAGGCTATTGAAACATTTGCTGTAGTAAATGCATTTAATGAGGGAATGAGGGCTCTTTATCTTTGCAGTTTGTTGGGTTTTGAGGACCCAAAAAGTTCTTGAAAAAAATAAATTTTCCTTCTCCTTAAGAAACCTTTTAGGCATTACCTTTGGTGCAGCTGTGGCCTAATGGTTAGAAAGTTAATCTTGGGATCAGAGGGTTGCAGGTTTTATTCCTGTACCAATAAGAAAAAAAAACCCAAAACCCAAGCCTCACCCATAGCTAAAGGGCCCTTGAGCAAGGCATCTAAGCCCATGTGGCTTCAGAGTGACTCTCCCTGTACCTAATTCGCCATAAGTCGCTCTGAATTAGAGTGTCATGATACCACAAGCCCGTACATTAGGTCCTGCTTGAGCTGAATCCGTATCAGACAGCATCCCCTTAGAGGGAGAAGGCAACGGGTCCAAGACTGTCCTAGTGTCCCTCTTAACTGTCGCCCTCCTTTGTTTTCCGAACCACTAGTGACGCAGAACTACTGACTGTGATCCTGTTTAAGGCAGGTGAATGATGTCATCCTGTCAATCTTTGCCAGTGGAATTTTATACTCATGTTACCCAAACTGTTTCGACTTGCAGACATGGTGTCTGGTTGGTCCGTTTCTACAGGGCTCTGAGATGTAACATCCTGTTTTCTGTCGGGGACCTCACAGAGAAGACGAAAAAACAAACGGGATACATTTGTCACATCCGAATCCGATTCAACCAGAACGTTTAGAACTCTCTGGCTTTAGAAGTAGAACTCCCAGAACTGCTACTGAAGTGTGCTCACCCAGTCATCCAGCCAGGGCCTTAGAAGGCTGGAGTCACTCCGCTTGGCGGTGTAGTCCTGTGGCTGTCGTCTCTCTCTCGTCGTCTTATGTGGTCGCTTGCCACACAGGAGGCTCCGTTGCTGTGCTGTTAAATCATGACATCAAGCTCCTCAAATAAAAGGCTCGAAACACTGCGACTGATCCCACCACAGATGCTCCTAAAACATCTCCCACTCTGTTGCTGAAAAACCACACGCCACCAAGTGATGTACACTGCATTTAATCCTTGTTTGTGCATTTCGAGGGCCCTCTTTTCACGAGACCACGGACAAACAAAAAAGTAGCCCGGCTCCCAAAAATACACCCTGTTTGTTTCATCCCTCATGATCTTGGGTCATAACAAAGAGAGAGGTGTTTGGCACAGCAGAGTAATTGGTACCTCACACCAACTGACTGAGCCATCAAAACAGGGCCTGTCCACGTCCATCACCCTTGTTTGTTCTGGCCAGTTTTTCTGTTTCCCATACTTTGGACTTTTCTGGACACTTTGGGCCTTGTAAGATATATAAAAGAGCCATGATGGGACATTGTCTTAGCCCCGGGCTTAACGCAACCTGTCATTTGCCCTCTCTGTTGAGGGTTTTTGATTTTATATTATTTTGCGCTTTTTTTAATTTTTATTTTTTTTTGAGAGGTGTAAATTTCGCATTTCCACTCTCCGCATGAAGAGAGAGTGCGGCAGCTGTCAACTGGGCACGTGCTTGGTAGAGCATGTGACACTCGTTTCGGCGTAAAAAATGAAAATAGGATGCAATAAAGGCCGACCGCAGTCAGCTGAACAAGGGACAGAGACACGAGGGAGGCAGACGCAGAGACTGAGACGGACGGAGGCTGAGAGGGAGAGAGAGTCAGGCGTGGAGGAGATCCGAACAAAACAAAAAAACAAAAAGAAAAGAAAAAAACGTGTTGGCTTGACTATTAAAGTGTCTGGCTATTTTGGAGGAGCCATTGCCATGGCCTGGCAAGCCATGAGACTAAGAAGGGGGCGTATAACTAGCAAGGAAGAGAGTGAGGGTGAGGAGCAGTGTGACACGTGCAGTGGTTTCTTAGTCCCCAGACTGGTATGCAGCTCCAGCAGAGAGACAGTCAGAGGGTTCTAAATGAACTCGTTTCCCTCCTTTGGGTGACAGCATGAAGACATATTACACACTTCAGATTACACAACAGATGAGACCGTTATTTTCATTTACAATACGTTGTCTTGCTTATTAAATCCATAGTGCAGATCCATTGTGAGGGTATAGTCAGACCTAGTGTTGTCATTGGTCTGGTCGTATTGCTCATTGGGCTGTCTTTTGTTGTGCTGGTCAACTTAGCTCAATGCAGAGAACAGTTGACCAGTATGAGAACATGTCTGGTTTTAACTGAATGGAGTGGGTCAGATGAGTGTCTGATAGTACTTGGTCTATAGCATCAGGTGTGCTTTCACAGGCCGTCTGTTTCTTTCATTCACACAGCTACAGGTAATGAACAGATTGCATTGTACCCTACCTGTGACAAAGCCAGTCTCATTCTGGTTATGTCCACAGCTACTGAGTGTCACTGTAGTCACCGGAAGTAAGACCAAATGCCAACGCTCACTAAAGTTTAGCAAGGGCAACCCTTAAAAGAAACTTAAAAACCTCTCCAATTTGTTGTTTGACAATTTCCAAAATATCCAGTCTTAATTCTAGGATATTTAGGGCTGCTCTTTGTTTTTTATTTATTTTATACACGTTTCTTTTTCACCAAAGGCTCCAAAAACCCGCAAAATAAAGTTGAATGGTGAGATAGAGCTGACTGGGCTGTAATTACTCTTTATGGTATTTTAATGAAGGGCCCAGATTTAACCCGAGTGAGCTTGCTAGGCTAGACAAGAGGTACGTACACTCAGTTGCTGATCTGTAAAACACAGCTGAAACGTGAATGACAAGCCAAGCACCATTCGTTCGCCCTTTTTTTTTTTGTCGGACTCGGACGGGTGGGGGTGTGGTGGACACTTCTCATTTTCCCATTCCTTGGAGTTACACAAAGTGCACATTATTGCCCAGAGGTCTTTCATTTGACTCTGAGGGCATGTTTCGGGGCCCGCCGGCCAAAACCGTCAAATCGTTTGTGTTGTTATTTATTTATTTGTTCGGCGAGCAACAGGGGACGTGCAGCGTCCAGCTGGCTCGGGTGTACGTATCAATCTGCTCCCGGTTGATCCTGGCACAGCGTTCCCCCTCCGGAGGCTGGAATCCTCTCATTTGGTTCTGGAATGTGTCAGCTTGTCCTCCAAACTTGTATAAAGTTATTGAGCTCTCGTGTGCACTGACATCGAGCTGCTCGCCGGCCCTCCGGTCCTTCCCGACACAGCGTGGGCGAACGCCGGCATCGCTCCTAGTGCCGCTGCCGCTACCGCTGTTGCCATGGCCGCCCCCTCATTCTCCTCTCGCCACCGCCGCCACCACCAAAACCACCATCGCTGCCGTCTGCTGCTGTGGCACTGCAGCACCAAGGGTCAACAGGACACCTGGCCCACAAGCCTGCTGCCGCCGCTGCCGTACGGCACGCACGCAACATGCAACATGCCCTCGGCTATCTCCATCTGCATGAGCGGGTCACTCAAGTGGGGGTTCGATGCGCTGGTAAGGAAGGCATATATTTGGGTCTTCAGGTTGTCGGTCTTTAGATGAGATATTTGGGTCTTCAGGTTGTTGGTCTTTAGATGTAACTCTAAACCCCGCGATCAAGTGCAGTGCGTGCTGTGTGAGAGAGTTTTGCTATCTCCATCTCACTCTCTGCACAATTATGTTTATCTTTTCACCACAGCCGTAACGTGAACTGGACATGCCTTGGTGTGCATGCAGCCCCTGCTGTCATGCCAGAGGCCTCAGTCAGCATCCCCTCTACACTTAAAACCAAATGCTGAGGTCTGTGGTGGCGTTCAAAAGCCACACACTTTGTGTGCGCTCTGGGCTCGCTAAGACTGACCAGTGCTCCACCCCAGCCCCATCCACCTCCAGGCCCCAGGGTGTGTGTGTGTGTGTGCGTGTGTGTGTGTGTGTATGTGTGTGTGCGTGTGTGTGTGTGTGTGTGTATGTATGTGTGTGTGTGTGTGTGTGTGTGTGTGTGTGTGTGTGTGCGTGTGTGTGTGTGTGTATGTGTGTGTGTGTGTGTGTGTGTGTGTGTGTGTGTGTTTATGTGTGTGTGTGTTTATGTGTGTGTGTGTGTGTGTGTGTGTGCGCGCCGCATGTGTGTGCATGTCTGCGGGGACCGGATGGTGCTCCTCCACGAGTGGGCGGAGGAGGGGCCAGAGGGCCGCTGGAGAGATGCTGGGTGTGTCTGTGGTTTTGAGTGGAAGTATAAGGGATGTGGAGCCTGTCTCGGGCAGGTACACTGCGGCAGGTTCTCCTCTTTCCCTCGGGCCGAAGCCTCTTGCCTGCCTGCCCTTGCCTTGCCTCTTGCCTCTCTTCTCACCTTCTCTTCTTGCCTCTCTTCTCGCCTTCTCTCTTGCCTTCCGTGCGGCGATCACTTAGCATCCTCAGCTCAGTCACCGGGGCAACCCCGTCATCAGCCAACAGCACACTGGGGTAAGTAGAGCTGTCAGCCGACACCTCTGTGACAGAAGGCTGCCTGCTCTCCTTCTCATCACTTCCCATCAAGGGGGCCTCAGGAGAGACAGAGAGAGGGAAATAGAAGAAGACAGAGAGAGAGAAATAGACAGAGACAGAGAGAAGGAGTAAGAGAGAGAGAAGGAGATAGAGAGAAAGACAGAGTGCTGACTTGAGCGAAATCTTCACTTGAGCTAAACTTAGCTGAGCATCTCTTTCTTCCGTAGAGAGAGAGAGGGCACAAGTTAGAAAGCAGCCTGAGACAGTGTGTTACTGCAGACCAGTTGCACTGGTGTATTTGCATCTTGTGAATGTGGGGCCTGAGTCATAGAGTGCAGTTGGGCTTTAATTACTCTGCTGCTTTTTCTGAGCTTTTTATTTCTTTATTTATTTTTTGCAGTGCAGCTTAGAAAACCATTTACAGCAGTCTCCAGAAATGCTGCAGGCATGATCTTGTGTTTTATGTAGAGCGTGTTTTAAATTATTTGTGCAGCCAGTTTCCCATAATCCTTGCGTGGTCTTGAGACAGCATCAACATAATCCTATATAGGGCTGATGAGTGTGTTAAAGAAAAATGCCTGGCAGGTGGGATTTTATGTTGATTTTTTACTGTGTTATATATCTCAGCGTGTGATATAGATTCATGTACATTTATGGAACCCTTCAGCTTCAAGTTACCTGTAGGAGCACAGCAGTGGGTAAAACTCTTTCCAGTAATGCACACGTTTATTTGTCAGAGGCATTTGTATTTCCACAGCAACTCACTCTGCAAACATTCATTCTGGTTTATCTTTTTTTTTTCAATCAGTGGTTTTAATGATTAATTTCAATCAGTGTCCAAGTATTATTTTACAATATGAATATTTAACCTATGTCTTCTGGCTAATGGCCAGTTTACCTGACTTGGTAGTTTTTATTTCTGTGTATGACAAAATGAGAGGAGCAGAGTTGGGGGAGCTGAGAAGGTCTGAACAAAGAGATGGTCGGTACAGTGTATGGGGTGATACTTGTGGCAGATGTGGTTTAAGCTATGCAGTCACTGCACCATATTACTAACCCAGTTTAGTTTATCCCCATGCTAGGGAGCACTTTTAGATTAATAACATCACAACAGTAACTTAATGCCAGTGAGACTGCAGATACAGTAATAGTAGTATGTTAGTGTAGTAATGTTACCCCTGATCATTTTTACTGTACATATAAAACGCCTGGGCCAGGGTAGGGCCTGATGCTCCCCGAGTGTGCTGTTATGTGGGAGCAGCGGGCGTAGGGAGGACTGGGAGCACTGGGATTGGGAGGACTGGGACTGGGAGGACTGGGACTGGGAGAACTGGGAGGACTGGGACTGGGAGGACTGCGGGGACTGTGAGGACGGAGGTGTAAAGTCCCTTCGGCCAAGTGTGCGATAAAAATAAATTGGCATTTTTGTGGCCTTTGCGCTCACCATGCCCTCTTGCTCTCAGACAGACAATTGCATTCCTCACAATCCTCTCTCCTCCATCTCTCATTCACTCCCTTTCTCTCTCTCTCTCTCTCTGTCTTTCTTTCCATCTCCTTTTCACTCTGTCTCTCTCTATCTCTCTCTCTTTCCGCTTTGAGACTGTGACCATGATGTCACTCTTGAACATGTGCCCAGTAGCTTAAAAAGTGATCCACGTTGCGCCTAGCTGTTGAGGTTATCTGTGGAAGTCTTTATTCAGCTTAGGGGCTCACTGGTGACCTTGTGTAGCCCGGCCAGTGGTGGTCTGTCCAGAGGGACAGACACTAAACTAGAGGCACAGAGGGATGGTGGAGAGTTACTGTTTGGCATACAGTAGGTCACCGGGCTCTTGACCAAGTGTAGTTACAAAAGAGGATGGGTGATCATCTTCTTCTTCTTATCTGCATTCTGTTCCTTCCTGGAACTTTTTGCTTGTGTCTTTTTCTTCTGTATTTGTATTCATTTATTCCAGGCTGTTTGCTAGACTGCTCGTTCTTTTTTCCTGAATCCTCTATATGCCTTTTCAGCAGCCAGCAGTCAGTCAGTCACTCAGACACTCACTCTGGCCATGTGAGGTTACACCATGTGTGTGTGTGTGTGTGTGTGTGTGTGTGTGTGTGTGAGGCAGTAATGTGGAGCCCAAAACAAGCAGCACAATAGCTCCTAAAAAAACACTGTGCGCCAGCTTTAGTAACCAGAGAGTTATTTTTACACCATTGTGGTCGCTCCTTTACAAAACAGGCTGAACTCACTCCTTTAACAGACCACCGTTTACAGCCAAAAGGCTGTTTACCTGTTTGGGTTGTGTTGTTTTCCCGACTGCTGTGTTTTGCGGTTGGGACTAGTGGTGTGTAGTGTAGTGGCACATAATGAGAAGATTCCCCCCACCAGGAGAGACAGGTGGTTCTAGTCACACTAAGGGGCTGCTGGGGGTTTTCAGGAACTGTGATGTGTTATGTGCTGTGTTATGTCATGCCTGTCATGCTTTTACTCACTGCGATTGTCCTCAGCTCAACTTAATGTGTTGTCTCTTTCTCTCTCTGTTTTTGCAGATCATATGTTTATAGAAGAATATTTTGAAGATGATGATGAACCACCTCTGCTGCTCAGCTTCTCTTCTTCTTCTTGTAAGTCCATTCATGTGTGTGTGTTTAAGTATGTGTGTGTGTGTTTAAGTGTGTGTGTGTGTGTGTGTGTGTGTGTGTGTTTGTGTGTGTTTAAGTGTGTATGTGTGTTAGTGTGTGTGTGTGTTTAAGTGTGTGTGTGTGCGCGCATGTGCATGTGTCTGTGTGTGTGTGCGTGCGCAGGCGTGTGTGTCTGTGTGTGTGCACATATACGTACATGTGTGAGTGACTGTGTGTGTGTGTGTGTGTGTGTGTTGGTGTCTGTGCATGTGTTTGTGAGCGTACCAAAGGAGTAATTATCAGTGGTGGTAAATGAGTCATGGCAGATAGTCTGAGGAGAGACTCCCTTCCTGCAACAGCAACAGCAACAGCAGCATTCCTTATGATATGCCAACCTCCATCCTGGCCCAGTCCTGCATGACCATGGAGCCTTTAATGCTATGACAGCTTGGCCTTAGGTGAATCAGACTCTTTCACAGAAACATTTTGTGTCATTTCATCAGAAGGAGTGAGTGATGAAATGCACAGAACAGAGTACTCCGTACTCAGACAGAGAATCAGAATTCAGTGGAATGATCAGAGATGTGATTCTGGGTTGTGATTAATAATAATAATAATAATAATAATAACCTTTACTTGTATAGCACAGTTCATACGTACAAGATGCAGCTCAAAGTGCTTCACAGTTTGGCAAGGTCACAGACAAGACAGCATTTCTTGCAGTCCAATGGCATCGGAGCTGCTATGACAGCTTGGCCTACGGTGAATCAGACTCTTTCACAGAAACATTTTTTTGTGTCATTTCATCAGAAGGAGTGAGTGATGAAATGCACAGAACAGAGTACTCAGTACTCAGACAGGGAATCCAGCCCAGCCAACCCTTTTGAAATCCACACACACTAACCACACGTTGCATAAAACCGTGTGGTCGGTCTGCTTTCAAGGGTTTCCAGCTATTTCGAAGTGCAGGAGGATGAAACAGCGAGATGAAGGCAAAAATGAGTGCTGTTCTTTGACCTATGAGAGCTGTTCATTGGCTGACCCATCAGAGCTGTCATTGGCTGTCACGCCTGGGACTGGGGGCTCTGGGCCAAAGCAATGTTCTGCTCTTATCCTGATGAAACTGCCTCAGACCAGGGGAGGTAGCCAGAAATCATAAAATGTTTGGGCCCAACAAAAAAATCATGGGAGCCTAGCCCAAAACACATAGGTTATCATCATTAATAAAACAACCAATCAAACAAGGGGAGCCTTGTAAATGGGTGGGCCTGATTGGCAAGTGGGTGGACTGAGGCCCGCCCCAGCTCACCCGTGGCTATAGATAGTACGCCTGTGCTGCAGATTTCCTCCACCCTCCCTACTCAACCCCCACACCCCCACTCTCCCTTTCAGCGCCCCCCCCCCCCCCACCTCAGCGTACCATCCTGTCCCATCCCATCACAGCCCATCCTTCAGTTTAATGAGTCAGCAGTGAAGGCGTGAGTGAGAGAGTGTTTGAAATGACTCGCTGGCTGGCTGAGTGGCTGTCTTAACGCAATACATCCCGGACATAGTGACGTTATTTTGGACAGTCTTGTCCAAAAGTCACCGTACGACACTGTATCCAGCCATTTGGTATGGTGATGTGATGAGATTGCCCAATAACATCACTATTTCAAGTCCAGAATGTATCATCTCAAGCCAGCCACTTCAGCCAGCCAGTCAGTCATTTCAAACAAGCCCACCGTATCCAAAAAAACGTCAGATGGTCCAAAAAAACGTCACTATTCCAGGTCCAGAATGTACTGCTTTAAGCCAGCCAGTCATTTCAGAGAAGCCCTAAGAGAGTATGTGAGGAGTGAAGGCCTGACATGGGACAGGCGCCAGGAACCCATCCTGTGGGGCTTCACTGAGTGATTGTGGGGGTGGGCAAGGCTGACACTGGCAATCGATTCCAATCAACCCTCGTAACCCAAGTCTTGTGTCTTGAGGGATATGTGTGTGCGAGTGTGTGTGTGTGTGTGCGTGTGCGTGTGCGTGCGTGTATGTGTGTGTGTGTGTGTGTGTGTGTGTGTGTGTTCTCATGTGTCTATGTGTATATGTGTGTGTGTTTGGATGTCTTTCAATCTGTGCCTGTGGTGTGTAACTGTTGCTGATGTGTGTGAGTAGATATGTGTGTTTGTGTTATCTTGTAACATGTAAGATGCATGTCCTCCATGGTAACCATGTGTGTGTGTGTGTGTGTGTCGGTGTGCATCTGTGTGTGTGTGTGTGTGTGTGTGTGTGTGTGTGTGTGCGTCTGTGTGTCTGTGTGTGTGTGTTGTATGTGTGTTGTGTGTCCTCTGTCTCCTATTAGCTGCTGGGTCTATGGGGGGCGCTGGCAGCACAGTGCGGTGGGGGCGAGGGCTGTGTGTGTCAGCAGTGCCCAGCAGGAGAAGAGCCCACCAAGGTAAGAGTCATCCACCCACCCACCCCCCCACCACCTCCCTGGCAAACGTGTGTAAGCGCTGGTGTGTGTATGATGTGTGTGTAGTGGATGCCTGTGTGTAAGGGCCAATGTTCCCTGTGCTCTTCCAGTGATGCTCACATGTGGTGCAGCAATTTCACTGTGAGCTGGACCCCACTCTGCCCTAACAAAGGCAAAGTGCAGTAATTACGTGAACATTGAAACCGAGAAAAAATACCTTCACAGTTGTCATACTGCCCAGTCAAACATGTTGTAGGTATAATATTGGTGATGCTTTAACACTTTCTTAATAGGAAGAAACAAGAGATTTAGTCACAAGACAAAGGGGGCGTTATAAAGTCAATTTCAAGTCTGAACTCACAAAATATGTAATTACTGCCTATTGGCTTTTGTAGGGTAGCACTGCCACTCTTCAAACTTTCATCCTCAACCAACCACAGCCAACACAATCACAGCACTACAGCACCCTCCAGGGTCACTGGAAATAATAATAATAATGATAATAATAATAATAAACTGTATTTGTATAGCACAATGCATACAAGCTGTAGCTCAAAGTGCTTCAACAGTTTGGCAGGAAAAAACAGAAGGCGGAATTTGTGGCAGCTTGGTAGTGCCGAGAAAGTTTATTGGGGCGCTGCTGTCAGTTTCTGCTTGTGTCCATAGGCAGGGGTGAGAAAAAAAAACACAGTTCAGTTTTGCATTTGAATTATTTAAGTAAAATGAAATGAAACAGTCACACTGCCCTACAAAGCCAAAGGCAGTACTACATATTTTGGCAAATTGAATTTAGACTGGAGATTCACTACCTCCTTTGTCTTGTGACTAAATCTCTTGCTTCTTGCTATCAAGAAAGTACATAAAAGCATCACCACTATTATACATACATGTTTAACTGGGCAATATGACAACTTCGAAGGTATTTTTCTCGGTTTCTATGTTCACATAGTTATTGCACCTTGCCTTATTGCAGCAGCATAGTTCTGTTAGAGTATTAGAATGTACAACTCTATGCTAACATCATCCTAGCCATGTGTTTTAAGCAGTCACACCTGTAAGAAATTATAGTTGCCCTGTCTGGCATTTATGATGAAACTGCCACTTTGATTACTGGGGCCATTACTAGTCCCATTATGGTAACAATAACTGTCCACACTTACTGACCACGCCCAGATACCTGGACTGAGGAAGCAGACTAGGTGTGAAAGTGCCAATCAATTGTAGTATGGGTTTTGGGGGGGTAGGGGGTAGGCCACTGAGAACCATCACAGGCAATGGAAAGGAAGTATCATATCATACAGAGTGACAAACCTATTTGCCTGATTAATCTAGTTCATTTACATCAAGGACATAGGAGGAGTCTTAACAGTATAAATGGCTAGAGTTTGAGATGCTTGTGCTTCAGATTAACACAGCTGAATCTGGAGTATGTTTGGCATGCTTCAACACTGCTTTTTACTGGAGTAAACTAGGATTGCTGCATCAACCAAGAGAGACAGACATACTTTTTCTTCCACACCCATCATTTTTTTGTGCATTGTCAGTATATTGCAGTGTGCTTTGTCTTACAATCATCCGGTTGTTCCTCAGTCTACAGAGATGCCTGTAGTTTGCTAAGGTATTTTGGGCCTGGATATTGGAGTGGATGTTGGGAGGTTCTGCGGTGCCTTAAGCTAACTTTAGTTCTGTATATTGTTTACGTCTTTAGTGCATGTAATTATATCTTTAGTTCACGTCAAGTCTTTTTTAAAGTGGATTTTTCTTCCTCCATCATCCTCATCATCCTTGTCCTCATCATCTTCATCATCTTCATCATCATCATCGTCCTCCTCCTCATCAGGCCTGTGGGGAACTTGAGGGAGCCGAGGTGGTGGGGTGCCAAGTCTGCCCGGCGGGCACCTTCTCCAGCGCCCAGGACTCCGACCAGTGCCGCCCCCACGCCTCCTGTCAGCTCCGCCACCGCCGACTGCTGACTCTCGGCACGCCGACCACGGACACCGTTTGCGGAGGCTGCCTGCCAGGGTAAGGAGGGTAGGGGTGGGGTGGGTGGGTGAGAGACTACCACTCTCTAGTTCATTGAGAGTGGTAGTCTCTTGCATTGTTATGTCACTACGCCATTTCATTATTGCGTTCAATTACTCCAATGCCATTGGGCTGCAAGAAATGCTGTCTTGTTTGTGACCTTGCCAAACTGTGAAGCACTTTGAGCTGCATGTTGTATGTATGAACTGTGCTATACAAGTAAAGGTTATTATTACTCTCATGCCGTGCTTCTTTTCAGAATATTCATTCACACACACACACACAACATGAGCTGTTACAGCCCATGTGTGCTTAACAGGGGAGAGATCATGTGCCCATTGTTAAAGCACTTTACTGCGGTGCACTGCCCATACATTTCTACTCCCATCACTCGCTAAATGTATTTTATTTTTAAACCCTAATGGGGCCCTGCCCATGCCGTGCCTGGGGCTGGTGCTTGGGAGATGATTGAGAGCATTCGTCCCGGCAGGGAGTGTGTGAAATATGTGTTTCCTGGAGTGTTTTTAACACCCGGGCTGAATTTCTTTCTTTTTTTCTTTTTTTTTCGCCTCCAGGTTCCATCCAGCTGTGGCACAGAGGGCCTCCCCCCTGTATGCCTGTGTGAAGAGTAAGTATTCACTTTCCTCCTTCCCTCTCTATGGATATTCCTTCCTCCTTCTATGGATATTCCTTCCTCCTTCTTTCTATGGGTATTCCTAGCAAGTGCTATCTCACTTCCTCTGTGGACGTGGAATCCCGGGGCGTGTTGTAAAGCTCGCCAAGCTTGCTTATCATCTTCAGCTTTCAGTTTTTCTCACTTCTTCTCCTGTTCACTCTCTTCCTCTCAGAGCTGGTGCGGTTGCGGCGGACAGTGGGCAAGAGCGCCCCCCGGGGAGCCGGCATGGCAGCGCCGAACGCCACCAACGTGCACGCACCCCCACAGGAGAAGACGACGGAGTACGCGGTGTTCGCCCTGGTGCCCATCTTCTGCATCATGGGCCTGCTGGGAATCCTCATCTGCAACCTGCTGAAGAAGAAGGGCTACCGCTGCACCGCCGAGAAGGAGGGAGGCGACGAGGAGACCCCCACTCCTCAGAAAGAAGGTAACTGTACTGTACGCACACATGTGAACTGTGTACACATGTAGCGGCACATTTACCAGGAAGTGTAGGAAGTGTGTAGGAAGAATGTGTGTCTGTAGTATCCCTGCCCTGGGAAACTTACTTAGATACCGCTGAGAAGGAGGGAGGCGATGAGATCCCCACGTCTCAGAAAGAAGGTAACTGTACGGAGACGTGGATTGTGTATACATTTACCTGTGACAGGCAATACACATTTACAGTGACAGGACATCTGGCTTAAGAAGATACAGTCCAGTGTCACATACCCACATATTTCTCACAGCCATTCGCTAAATCAACCGATTCTAATCAGCACAAGGTACTGTACGCACACGTGAACTGTGTACACATTTAGCGGCACATTTACCAGGAAGTGTGTGTATGTGTGTCTGTGGTATCCCTGCTCTGGGAAACTTACGTAGATACATGCATCTGCTTGTATGTATGAAGGTAGTCTGCTTATTCTGTGTGCCTCTACACCTCTGTTAGCTTATGTCCTCCTTTTTGTAAGTCGCTTTGGATAAACCCGTCTGCTAACTGTAATGTGATGTAATGTAAAAACAAAACACCAGTGACAGGCAATCTGGCTTCAGAAGCTACAGTCTCACAGTGTTACATATTTCTCACAGCCATTTCGCTCAATCAACCGATTCTAATCAGCACAACTTCTTGACCAGGTAGAGGAGTTATTTAGTGAACTCACCTGTATTAAGTAAACAGGTAAAATCAGGTGATTTGAAATATGTGGCATGGATTGTAGCGTCTGAACCCAAGGTACTCATTACTTAGGAACATACACATGCGAAAATGCACACAGTCACGCACACAGGGCCATACTGATCCACCCAGACATACTGTATATACTATTTTACATAGTACCAATCCGGAACTCCTTAACTTGTCAGTCAAAAGTAAGTATGATTAAGATAGACTAAGGGAAATATCCACAGTAAACACAACAAAAAACCACAGGTCCCGGAACAGTCATGTGTAAAAATGAACCCCCCTGTGTGTGTGTAGAGTGTGTGTGGGAAAAGCAGGGCAGGGTCTGTCTCTGGGGGGGGGACAAAGCCACTCTGCTCTTTAGTTGCTCTCCAGAGTAGAGAACATTCTAGAGCCCAGAGGGTGGGATAGATCCGGGTGCGGTTGACCGAGATTACACCCGGAACGCCGCGTCTCTTCCTGGGACACACCCACTGTCTGAACCACAAGGCTCAGAAGAAGAGAGGCTCCTCATGGGTGGGGGTGGGGGGGAGTGGGAGAGTGTGGGGAGGGGGGGCACAATATTATATTCCCTTTTGTGACTTTGTGTGGGAGGGAACAGCATGTACGACTAGTTTAGATCAGGTGTGTGCAAATAGCAGCAAATAGGCGGCTGCCAAGAGTCGGAAGTCCCATGGCGTGATTTGTGATTTTGTGTGTGTTTTCAGGACAGTAATAGCTACAGTAGGTCTGCCTGCCACAGCGGCAGCGGTGACTGAGTCCACTACGCTGCGTAGGGTTACTGGGACCAGGGCGCGCTGTCTCTGTCGCTGTAGCTCGTTGCCAGTGTTTGTTTTAGAGAGGCACCGTCCTCGTTTGAATCACAGGTGGTGTTACAAGTCGGACTCTTAATCTGTTCAGATCCAGTGACGATTGACGCCTGCGATTCCGTAGCTCCACACCACACCACACGCCATCCTCTCTCTCTCTCTCTCTCTCTCTCTCTCTCTCTGTCTCTGTCATTGCCCCTAATGTTATTCTAGTCTGTGGTAACCGTCATGTTGTGAAATCAGACCCTCACGACTAGCTCCGGGTCCCTCTCACTCCCTGCCATCTCCACTTCCCTTCCTCTCCGCGCAGCACAGTCGGCTACCCGACACTGCGTCCGTCTCTGCTTTCCCAGATCAATTATTCAGCCGGGCTGCGCTGCAGGGGCTATGTGTGGTCAGCCCGTGAGGTGTCGCGATCTAGGGTTTCCATGGTCAGACTGTTGCCATGCAGAGGTTGCTATAGCGATACCAAGCATCACCATTGCAGCACATACAGGTGGAGGTCTGGGTCTTTGGACTCAGCGCGACCAGTCATCACTTGATGCTGATGCTTAATGGCGGATCGGTTTCCGCAGTACGTAACCATGTACAAGACAGCAGAGCTCATTCACTCAGAGTATCGCTTACGTACTCTCTGACTGATACAGCCATGGATGGTTCCAGTCAGTGCTCAATGCAGTCTGGCAAAGAACAAACCAACCTAGAAGTGAAAAATAATCATTTGTATTGCAGATCTCCGCAGCTTCTGAACCAGGCATGAGATAGCAATAAGGAGGAACTGATAAGAGCAGTTTGCTGCATGATTTTAATATTTATGTCTCCACTGACTGTGGTAAGAGTTAGCTTAGTTTGGGCTAGCAGGTGTTCAGTGCCTTGCTGTGGGTCTGGATCTGGGGGTTGTTGCAGTGCAGATGGGCAGGGCTCCCTGGGTCTGCTGAGCCTGGAGGAGAGGCCCCAGCTCGGGCAGGGCTCCGAGGACACCCAGGACTGTGAGAGCTGGGGCTGGGGCTGGGGGGTGGTGTGTGTGTGTGCGTGTGTGTGTGTGTGTGTGTGTGGAGGGGTGGTGTGTGTGTGTGGAGGGGTGTGTGTGTGTGTGCGTGTGTGTGTGTGTGTGTCAGTGTGTGTGTGTGTGTGTGTGCGTGTGTGTGTGTGTCAGTGTGTGTGTGTCAGTGTGTGTGTGTTTGTGTGTGGAGAAGTGATGTGTGTGTGTGTGGAGGGGTGGTGTGTGTGTGTGAGGAGAGTGCCTGCAGTGCTCAGCAGTGCCAGAACTCTGTACGGAGGGGGCTGCAGCAGAAAGCAGATCGACTTGAGGAGAGTGGGAGGAGGGAGAGAAAATGAGAGTGCCCTGCCGTGTCGTGTAGTGAAAGGAGAGCAAGCGTAAAGAAGGATGAGACTAACAAGAAACACATAAAGAGCTCATAAAAAGGTTAATGGTAGCCCATCATGGGGTATGAAGTGTAGCACATGAATACAGCCAAAAAAAAAGGCAGGTAGACGGAAAAGGGAGCAGGTGATCGTAAAGATACCATCACCACAATAGGCTGTGACCTGACACCGACACCTATTTTATTGTTCATTTGCAAACGCCTGCTATATCGTATAATCCTGTGACCAGAGCAGCAATTGTCTGATCACAGTAATGACAGCTCTCACATAGCGTGGCCATGTCTCTGGAGAGGACAGAGAGAGCCGTGCACTTTAAAACACTGCAGTCGGTCTACACCGCCACATCAAAGGGCCCCCTTCTTCTTCTTGGGGCTTATGTAACTGTTCTGGTCCAGCACTCTCCTACGCATTGGTGCAGTCCTAGGTGGAGTTTCAATAGAGACATGCTACCCTGGCATTTTTTTGTGTCCTTATCCTCCTGAAAAGTCAAACAGAGAGGCTGTTACACAAGCGTACAAGTGCCCTGGACCTCGTAAAAAAAAAGATGTCTTCTTTGTCCTACTGTGCCTTTTGGCTTGTTTATGTTAACACGTGACCCTAGAGTGGACAAGAGGGTAATATCCCACAGACCAAGAAAGTCTGGCTGATTTAAAACAGAAAAGTAAAATGTAAACATTGAACTTGCTTGACATTTTCCAAGTCTGACTCAGAGTATACTGATACATGGAAGCACTATATAGTTTGCAGGAAAAAGTCAATAGCTATGTTGAATTTCAGCTGGTAAACTAGTAATTCTCTCTCGAGCACATATTGTGTTTGGGACATACCTTAAGATATTGTAACTAAGTGGGACAAAGATTAAATTAAGGGGGTTGCATAACAATGTCTTTTTGTATTGTTTCCTGTGCTACTTTCTGTCTAACATAGGCTTTATGAGGTTGTGCTACTTTTGATACCTGTTACCAACATATTTTTCTGGCCCCCCTGCTGTAAAACAACATTAATAACAGGGAAACATATTAACCAAATCAGCAATGTACTACTGATAATATTGTGTATACTGTCCTATCTGTAAGCTATTGTTTTTCACTTCATTGTAAGGTAGGCATGGTCTGCTAGGCTAGGTTTACGAAAGTGGTGGCTTTCTGATCACAGATGGTGTATGCTGTGGCTTGGACAATGGCCACTCAAGAGGCCAAGTACTGTCCTCCACCCCTTACCGCAGACACCAACTACCATTGTAGGGCCTGCTGGCTGCTGAGCTTTTGGCATCCTACCCTATACCACATTAAGCCAGTCTACAGGGGGATAGCTTTGGATTGATGCGACGGGTACCTAATTAGAAGCCTGTATTAAATGCAGCAATATTCTGCCAGTTATTTGAAAGTCCTGTCACCAAGAGCGATAAGGAAATTAATCAGGAGAGTGTTGCAGCTGACAGTGGAATTGATTGTAGACCACTTAGCAGTCCTAGTATCGTATCTGCCTGCCAAGTAGTAGTAGTTTCCCCAAAGGAAGGTTTCAGTAATGTTTGGGTGTCATTCTCAATGTCGAGACCTTGTGGAACAGAAAATAAGCAGCAAATTAGCAATTCATTTTTATAGTACAATCAAATGCGACACAGTTTGGGTAACGACTGTGATTTTTATGAGTCTGTTTAACCGTGTGCTTGTGTGAGGTGCCATGGCATGCCCATGCTACCATTTGATTTCAGGTCGTGAAAATGGTCACAGGCAGACAATAGGTGGGGGCAGATTAGAATTAACAATGCTTCGACTGTCGCCATTTCACGGAGTGTTTCACTGAGCACAGTGCAGCAGAGAGCTGAGTGGGCTATTCTTGGGCTCTTCAACTGGCCTGATCCAGTACTGTGAATATGCACAGGAAGAGTCAGAAAGCCTTAGCCTGGTCATAAAGCCACCATTTTATTGTATCGTACTACACTGCATTTTGTGCAGACAGTCTGGCTGTCCTGTATTGTGAAATGTTTTTCTTCCTGGAGGTGTAAACTCGGCTGAAGTTTAATACTGATTGGATCTGCCTTTATCAAATCGCTAATATCAGGTGATGACATATGCAATTAGCCTGGCTGTAAGCCTGTGTACACACTACAATTCAAATGTAGTGCACAAATTTGACGTCATCTTCTCAGAAACACTCCCTCTGTTCGCTGATTACCCTGGTAAAGATACCACCAGAGCCAAGCACGTCAGTTCAAGGAAATCCAGACTACTGGGTAGATAATAATCGAGCGGAAGTGCGTAGGCAGGCTTATAAGCCAGACTAAAAAAGCCTTAGTTGTGTAGGGTAGAATCATTTCAGGCTTTTCCAGACATGCTCCAACCTGTTCCTTGCCTAAAACCCCTCCCCATATCCGTTGGTGTTGTGATTAAGTGTGCTGCTTAAGGATCCTGAGGGCAACCAGTAACCGTGAGAATGTGCTGCAGCTTTTGTTGCAAAACAGGAATAACATTTGAACACTCTCTGTGGCTTTATTAGAGTCACCATACAACAGCGATTGAGGCACAGTTTATAGGTTAGGGAAGGTTTCAGCTCATCATTAGATCAATAGGATAACTCTCCACATTTTTAAAAATAAGCAGTCTCTTTAGTTTTACTTACACTTTTTACCTAAACACTCTTTTCTTTTCCTCTCCAGGTAACCCCTGCCCATACATTGTAGACGACCCTAACGAAGACACCATCAGTGTGCTGGTTCGCCTGATCACTGAGAAGAAAGGTAAGATGGAGATGCCCCTTTGCCCCTGTGTCTTGCCCCTGTGTCTTGCCCCTGAATCCGATACATCATATTGCCTGTCATGTCTGTCTGTGCTGTGATAGCTAAGCTCCCATGCGTCTGTCTGTTTCACTGTTTCCATGTAGAAAACGCTGCTGCCTTGGAGGAGCTTCTGTTGGAGTATGAGAGCAAGCAGATGGCTGCCAACAAGGCCTCATCCATCAAGTGAGACTGGTTTCTCTTTTACACACACACACACACACACACACTTTCACACACGCTGTCACACACACATACTTACACACACAAACATACATATACATATTAGCCAACATACCAGGCATACACACACACACACACACACACACACACACACACATTGCTTGCTGACTCACAAATATGTATTAGATGGTCTTTAGGTTAAGTTGGGTTGGGTTATTCTGTGCGGGTTAAGTCAGGTCACACTAGCGCTGTATAGAAGTGCATATAGGTCACGTGTTCAGCTGAAGCTAATGTTACAGGCCGTGGAAAAACAGTCAAAATAGAGACTGTCCTGAAAAGCCGCACGTGCTACCCATGCTCCAGTTCGCAAACAAACGTGGCTCCTTCTAAAATACCGTCTCAAGGAGCATTTGTTAAAGATATGGTGTCCTGTGCTGTGCTTAATGACAGCTCCTGGTGTAAACAGATACACACTTGTCCACTTATCAGGTGGTAAATTGAGGGTAATGGGACCAGGCCATCCACTAAATCGAATATGCTCTGACAGACAGGTAACAAACCTAGACCTTGGTGCCAACTACCAGTATATTTTAGACACACCTTGTCTAACATTTTATTGCAACTGAACATTTTTAAGAACCTTTTGCTAAAGCCATTACCATGCAGTATGCGAGAGACGCTGTGTGTATTCTTTGCACTTAGACAGCAGTGATTCAGGCATCCGTCAACTTGGGAGTGTGATTCAGTCTGTCTGCACACACCTAACACACTCACTCTATTCTACCCAGCGGCTCTTGTAAAGCAGCACCTATCACTGCACAAACCCTCGACCGCCCCGGCCCTCATAACAGAACAGACTGTTAGCGAATAGTCACTGGTGGTACAGTGGAAAAATACTCTGCCAGCGAGCGCTCATACCATTCCGTGTCGGGGCGCGGGGTGCGGGGCGCGCATGTGCGCAATGTATTGGGGCGTATTCTTTCTTTCCTTTTTTTTTTTTTTTTTCCGTTTTTTTGCTTCCCTCATCATTGTGCCCATCAAAAAAAAGGGGCTGCTCTCGGCACGTTGGCTCTTAGTTTCTAGAAATCTTTTAATGCCAGGCCCTTTCTGTGAGGCAGGCGAGGGTGGCAGCCGCATTCAGCTGACACGCGGGCCGTGGGCTCTTTCAGCTCCACACAATGGAACAATGAACCAGGGGAGCCGGGCAGCAGCACGGCTGGGGGGGGGGGGGGCGGGGGGGGTGGGGGGGGCTTGTCTGAGTGTGTGTGTGTGTGTGTGTGGAGGGGTGGTGGTGGTGGGTGGTTGTTAGCATAGCACTGTCACAGGTAGGGCTGGCAGGGTGGGGTGGGGGGGGTTGTCTGAGTGTGTGTGTGTGTGCGCGTGTGTGTGTGTGTGTGGAGGGTCGGTGGGGAGGGGGCGTTGTTAGCTTAGCGCTGTCACAGGTAGGGCTGGCGGGGTGGGGGGGCTTGTCTGAGTGTGTGTGTGTGTGTGTAGGGGGGGTGGGGGGCGTTGTTAGCTTAGTGCTGTCACAGGTAGGGCTGGGTGGGTGTTATATTCAAGGAGGCTGCAAGAAATAGATTAGAGACTGCAGGTGTTGCTGTAGTGTAATGCAATATAATGCAATGCAATGCTGCTTGTGTAGGAAGCTATAATTGTTCAACCCGTATTTTTATGTGAGCAACCAAAGGTATAAATCCAGGGTTTAGAAAGTAAAAAAAAAAAAAAAAAAACGCCTTATATACTGTATGATACAACTATTTTTAAACCTACGATCATAATGAACAAGCAAATCATCACCGAGGTAGATCATCTAATTAGTGACATCACCTGTGTGTGCATACATGGCAAGGGTTTTATTTTCTGAAGCCAGGATCTGCACCTCTGCCAAAAGTGAACAATCAGTACCTCTCACTCAATTTCATTTCTCATTAAGATAATGAGATTTTATTTAGAGTGCCATTTTCATCACAGGGTCTCAAAGGGCTACACGTTTTTAAAAAAAGGGAGAAAATGGAGAATAATAAGCAAGGCATGGGGAATAAAAAACAAGGAATGCAGTTTATTAAAGGCGAAAAGATTTAAATAAATATCTAAGAGGGGAAACCAAAGATTTTTGCTAAAAACAAAATGTCCCTCTCTCTCTCTCTCTCTCTCTCAGGTTCCCTGGGCTGCCCAACCTGGCTCAGTTCCACTCTCTCCCGCGGCTGTGTCCTCACCAGCACCTGCACACCATCAACGGCCTGGCCCCACGCTCAGGGACCTGCTGCTCCCGCTGCAGCCAGAAGAAGTGGCCCGAACTGCTGCTGCCGCCCCACATCGACACCCACAAGACCTCCAGCCCCCCCGCCCGCACCCCCCTGCCCAGGGAGGTCACCATCCTGTCCGTGGGCAGGTGAGAACGCTCTATAGCCTACCTAGCTACCTACCTACACTCTAGTCTATAGTCTACCTAGCTACCTACACTCTATTCTATAGTCTACCTAGCTACCTACTCTCTAGTCTGTTGTCTACCTGGCTACCTACTCTCTAGTCTGTTGTCTACCTAGCTACCTACTCTCTAGTCTGTTGTCTACCTAGCTACCTACTCTCTAGTCTGTAGTCTACCTAGCTACCTACACTCTAGTCTGTAGCCCCTTTCCGTGGGCAGGTGAGAACGCTCTATAGTCTACCTAGCTACCTACTCTCTAGTCTGTTGTCTACCTAGCTACCTACTCTCTAGTCTGTTGTCTACCTAGCTACCTACTCTCTAGTCTGTAGTCTACCTAGCTACCTACACTCTAGTCTGTAGCCCCTTTCCGTGGGCAGGTGAGAACGCTCTATAGCCTACCTAGCTACCTACCTACTCTCTAGTCTATAGTCTACCTAGCTACCTACTCTCTAGTCTGTAGCCTACCTAGCCACCTATGCAAGTGACAATAAGACATCCTTGTATGCTTGTAAAACGTCCTTGTATAGTTCACGTGCATATGCATGGTATGACGCACTTCACTGATCACATCAAAGCAGACAAATCATTCTCTCAATTAACCAAGCTGTGAAATAAGCCCCTGAAAAGCATGCCTTTTATCAGACAAAAAATTGTTTTTGAAAGGGAAAATAGAGCAAGTATAATTGTATAATAAGCAGTTATTCAGATGGGAAAGCACGTTCTATTGACAAAACAAATCCCAGACCATCCCCGTAAGCCTCATAACCATTGTGTACATTATGTGTGATATCTATAATTGTATGTGTGTGTGTTTACATGTAAGTTGAAGTTGAGAGTACGCGCACATCCAAAAACTCTGCAGCTGCAGGTCAGACAAAGACCGTAAAGGTCGAAACGTTGTCTGTAAAATAAAATCACTGGGAGCATCAGTAGCAGTGTGCGGATAATCCCTTTTTGTTCATTTGTGTTTACATGTAAGACATCAGACGTCAGCTCCTAAACTCTTCCCAATGCTCTTCTCTAAACTCCTGCTTCCCGGGACAGGTTCCAGGTGGCCCAGATCCCGGAGCAGAAGGGTGTTCCCATAGAGACGCTACCGCTGGAGTCCAGCGACACCGACTCAGTGGACACGTCCCACACGGAGCCGGCCGACGAGAAGTCCCTGCTCGGCCTGTCCTCGACCACCGCAGCCTCCAGAGGCAGACAGGAGGTGAGTCACACACTCACACACACACACACACACACAGACACACACCCTAAACAAACACACAAACACACACACACACACACACACACACCAACACTCCTTAGCCCCCCACCAACTCCACCACTCACTTTCTGTCACTCTCAGATAGACTGGTAAGAAGCCAGGGGCTGTGGCATTCCATTTTTTCTCCATCTCTCTTTTTATTTTTTCTATTTATTTTTTTCTCCTCTGTTCCTCCTTTAATTTATTTTCCCTCCCTGTCTATTTTTTCTTCTTTTTTTTCTTTCTTCTGTTTGAAAAACACCTCATACCTAAAGCGTATTACTCTTGTCATTATTATTATCTTAGAGGCATAATTGTGTTTTCTGTCTCCACTGCCTCTTGATACTATCTTTCTTTCTTCCGTCGTCTCCTTCTCTTCTCATTAGCTCCTCCCCCGTTGTCTGCTCCTTCCCTCTCTATGCCCCAGGGTTGTACTGAACCTAACAAAAAAAATGACTGGTTTTGCTTCTAACTAGGAACAGTTTGTGTGTGTGTGTGTGTGTGTGTGTGTGTGTGTGTGTGTGTGTGTGTGTGTGTGTGTGTGTGTGTGAGAGAGAGAGAGAGAGAGAGAGAGAGAGAGAGATGTCTGGGTGAGGGAAAGGGAGCAAAGAAGTAAGAAAGTTAGAAAAGAGAGGAATCCATTTTAACACAATGGATAGTTGGGCCTCTGGTGCTATTTCAGTGCAGCTACAGTACATGAAACCAGTTTTACCAAAAAACCCTCTCTGTCATCAAGGCTCCCGTCAGCTCATCCCAGTCCCCACCCATGCTTGTGGGAGAAGAGTGTGTGTGTGTTTTTATGGGGTCTCACTTACACTTATGTGCCCAATAAACATGTCCCTGACTGACACGTGCTCTTAAATGGTGGTCATTTCAGGAGCCCAGGCTGATCATTAGGCTCGGTGAGAGCAGCGTGGCTCTGTGACAGGTAAACATTTATGTCTCATCGCTGAAACCACCAACGTCTGTTCACTAGCATGCTAGTTTTAACCCATTCACTAGCATGTTAGCTTTAACCCATTCACTAGCATGCCCTGCTAGCGCCGATGCTCTGATGCTGTACTTATCTGTGGGTGTGTGCTACTGCAGCACACAGTCTTTAGGCCCAAGGCGAAGACTTGGGAAAGTGCTGGAATGTGGCGCGAGTATGTCACTATGCTCATCTTTCTAATCAAATATTCATCAGCTCTAACATTGGGATTCATGAGGAGGCAATGTTTCATGCATACCAGACCTCTCTCTTTCGCTCTCTCTCTCTCTCTCTCTCTCTCTCTCTCTCTCTCTCTCTCTCTCTCTCTCTCTTTCTCTTCCACCTTCACACACACACACACATCACACATACACATACAGACAGAGAGACAGACAGACAGACAGAGAGGGAGATAGTACACAATCTCAACCTTTCTCTCCCTGCCTCTTTTTGTCTTTCTTCAACCCTCCTCAGGCGTGGTATCAACACTTGCTGTTGTTTGCCTAAGCATACCTCATGGCCCCCAACAAAGGAGTAATTACCATGTACCCATTGTGTGAAACACGCATGCCTAAACATCTCCATCCACATGCTTTCCACTCAATGACATCCGTCCTGTCCTGTAATCTTAACATTGGTGAGGGTTGAACTCACTGTGCAGTTGCCTGCAGCAGGCTACAAAAGCTGCCTGACATGTCTATGAATCTGCAAAAAAACAATGTGAATGTGTACTCATTGCATAAGCAGCTGACAGATAGGGGACACAGAAGGACGATTCTTAGAAGACAAAAAGTTTCAGAGAAAGCTCTCCTGAGACGCAGAGAAACTTTAGGGGAAATATGCTAATACATGGCTAACCTCTGCTAACCTGCTAGTCTCTGGGGGTAAAATATTCCCACGGGTCCACACACGCACACACACACACACACACACACACACACACACAGCGTTCACATTGAGAACACCTGTGGTGTACTTTAGAATCTGCTTCAGTCTCCTACGCCCCTGCCTGCTTGCCTGACTCAGAGGATCAGGATGTGCTGAGTCAGTGTGAGTTGGTTGAGACACACTCTGCTGCCCTCTGCTGGTTGTGTACTAAAACTGCCCGACTTCATACTTCGCTGCTAACATGGGGGACATGGATGATGGCACGTAATGCAGTAAAAGTCATTGCCTGGGCTTGTCTGTCAACATGGGTCTTAACCTCCTTTTCTTTATCTTCACAGGTGCATGTGTGAAGCGAAGAACACACTCACTGACTGGGTGAAGGAGACAGTGTCATCAGCGGACGCCGACGACGTTGAGCAAAGTATGGAGAGTCAGACTGCCTTTGAGGACGAGAGGGGAGAGGTTAACCCCCATGGGGATACAGTCTGGAGAGCTATGTATTTATTATATACATATTTCACCATCCTATCTCAGTTTTTAAAGCAATACAACTCTAGAAGAACTTTCTAGAAGCAGACAAGGTAGAAGGAAGGAATTAGAAGAAGAAGGAAAAGTATTTTTTTTTCTGTATAACTGTGCTTCCGTATGACTCGCCAGAGCTGTGTGAGGTCAAGCCATGCAGTGAGTGCAGATTAACACTACGAGGTCACGATGTA
The DNA here is from genome assembly GCA_030347295.1 of Setipinna tenuifilis. Lineage (NCBI taxonomy): Eukaryota > Metazoa > Chordata > Actinopteri > Clupeiformes > Engraulidae > Setipinna > Setipinna tenuifilis. The sequence goes on from CM059279.1 coordinate 6,912,219, forward strand.
CAAACTGACAGCAGCACAGACGCATTGATGCATATCATCGTCACTGATCAACACAACATATCACTGCATTCCAGCACACAACACAACAGCACAGACTCAGAGCATGAACATTTATACAGGCCTGCACATGCTCCTCAGATCAACACATCAGCACCAAGTATTACAGGAGAGAACTTAGCAAGTGGCTGAGCTGACTCCTCAGTTAGCTTTCAGTAACACACAGTAGGCTACAGACCTTTGGAGAACATGGTTCAGTAAGATAATGGAAGTACATGGGATTGAAGGACACATCTCTCCAATTCCACCGAATACAGTTTCCATCAGGCTTGAGGGTTTTCTCTCACAAAATGGTATCCACGCAGGCACACAAACAAGCCAACATTTTCTGTCAGTAATGCAACTCAGATTCTAGCTACTAACTCTTTGGAATGGCTTTCAGTGCTAGAAGGCTGCTTGTCTTTATTTTTTTGTTTATTATTTTATTTTTATCATTTTAAATTTTGCATCAGAATTACTGATTTTGATGCCGAAGCACTTCTTTAAGATGATTGTACATAATGTATAGAGGGGTGCAAAGGGAGAGGCTAAATTTCAGCTCTGCGTTTGTACTCACAGGCAGTGCTGTACTGTATAGTGTAGAGAGTAGAGACTAGAGAGAGGGGTTTCTAACAAGAGTGACCTCAGCATGGCATTACATTGTGCTGTGCCTCTTCCCCCGCCCCCCGCACGCCTTTCCAGTCACCCATATCTTCATAGGGATGGAATGCACTTGTATCTATAGCTTTGCTACAAAAGCCCAGGAAATCCGTTTTCCTGGATGTGTGTTCTCGCTTTCTCACACACTCTCACACACACACACACACACACACACACACACACACACACACACACATACACGTACACACACACACACATACACATACACATACACACACACAAACACACATACACACACACACACACACACACATACACACACACACACACACACACACACACACACCATGAGAGCACATCCTTTCCCAACTGAGCTGAGTCAGATGCCATTTCCCCCCTCGTTTGCTCAGGGTTCCTCCCCCTACTCTCACACATCGTTCCCAAACACTCTCTGTCCCCCTCATTCTGAGTAAGACTCTTCCACTAACTAACAGGTTTGAGAAGTTAGTCTAGGCAGATGGCTCAGACTAAGATGGCAGACATGTGGCACCTGTGTACTGCATGTATGCTGGCAGGTCACAAAGGCCTCTGCTGGGAATGGGAATAGTTCTAGTTCTAACATCTCACTGAGGATGTGTGAAGTTTTTCACCCAATGGCAGGGATGCCACAAAAAATGTCACGCCCGTATTTGGACCCCTCTCCTACTATTAGTAATAATGAATCACAGTATCCCTTAAAGGGCCCCCCTTGTTAATGCTGGCACTTTGAATTGTTCTGACTTTTACCCCACAAACCCCCCCCCCCCTCCAACCCCGGCAGCGCCCCATCCCCTCCTGAAGTCTTTGATGAGGAATTACTGCACATAGCAAGGCATTGGTGCAGTATGTGCAGCCCAGGCCGTGTGTTCTTTTTAACGCTGCAGAAGATCAACATGCAGATGAACTCATCAGCTTACCATCTCTACTTCCTGCCCAAGGCCAAGACTTTTGGCCTGCCCAATCCTGCAGCTTCTGGTCTGTTTATCAGGCAACCCACAGCGGGTTTCATCTCAGAAATGATAACGCTTTATGGTCTTTGCGAAGCCGGAAGTGTGAAGTGTTTTTTCCTTCACAAGGCTTCTTCTCTAGAAGTAACAATCAGAGGTGGCAGCAAGATGAGAAAGAGATATTTAGGTATATTAAATATAAATTAAAAAAAAAAACAGCTGCAGCACTGTGATCGTTTAGGAGTCTGTCACTAAACCTACCTCCTCTCAAATGGTTATGCATAGGAGTGATTTCTGAGACACATAATTATTTTTTAAATCTCTTCTGCATGACCAGGCGTATCCTCATAGAAAGGGGCACCCCTCCCTTGTGAGATTAATCTGGGTGATAACCTGAGGCTAGCTGTTGCCATGTCAACTACAGCACAAGGCAATCAGCCATCAACCCTAAAGAGATAGCGTAGCGTGATGTTCTCGTCAATTTCCAAACACGCACAGATACTCCGCCTCACACACACACAGACACTCACACACACGCTAAGGGGTGCATCCATTTTTGTGATATATTTACTTTATTCCTGGTACATTTGTGGGGTGTCTTCACCTTTACAACATACAATCATTGCTGAAACATCAAAATGTGAAAATCATGATTTTGATAAGAGGGTCGTGTTAAAGGAATTTCTAATGGTATTTGACTTTGATCAAATGAAGACTGACCATTTCATTTCATTCCTCTTAATGATGTTTAAGTATTTTATTAGTATTATTATTTAAACTGCAAAAAGAGGTAGTGGGAGAATGGCTACATTAGTGTAGCTTTTGTTTTGTTATTAACGTTTACAAGCACATTTTATAGGGTGGAATTTTGTATTTTGTAATTTCTGTTTTTTTATTTTATTTTATTTTAATTTTAATTTTAAATTCAGCTCTAGAAGGTTCTGAACCAGATCCTATTTATTGTTTGGACACTTCCATGTCTCATCTCACATGTGTTACATAATTTTAATCTCAAACCAAATGTGGTGAGAAATTAAAACAGGAAATATCATCACGTCATAATTGTAGATTTTATTTATTACATTACAATATCCCATATTCATGATATTTGTACTCTTTAAATAAAGAAACAATATAATGCAACAGCTTTGACAGTGTGGTGTCTGGCTCTCTGTGTTTCTGAACATTCTAGGACTTTTCCCCCCGAGGGTTCAGGAACAAAAACAACTGTTTTTACAACTTTCAAAACAAGCCTGGACAAGAGAATGCTTACGAGTCTCCCCCTACTGGTCACTTATGTAAATTGCAGAGACTGTTATTCATTCTGCAGAAACTGTTATTCAGTTTCTACGTTGGGCTTTTTTAACCCATCTGATGAAACTCATACAGAAACTCACACAGACATATTCAAGGCCTATATCTTCATCTTTTACCAGTAATTGACTATTTTTCATTTTGTCAGTGATTAAGGGAAAAAATATTGTTTCTTCCCAACCACATTTATGATAAAGGAAAAGTGTTTAGGTCCAAGTAAATCCACTCATAAGTTAAAACAATAATGTGTGTGAGTAATCCCTCCATGTCTTACCACTATACTTTTCAACAGTATAAAACCCTGATGTAGAAGTGGGGAATTTGTTCGATGGTTATTTTAAAAAACAAGGAACAACAACATTATGTATTACAAAGTTGCTTTTGGTATACTTTAGGTTTATAATGCCAAAAAAGCAGCACAGGAAACTGGCACAACAGCTTTGCCATGTGGAGAACAGGGCGCAGGCACACCAGCATAACATAACACACACTATCTATGGCGAACTGGCAAGAAATGCATTATTACAACGCTGTATGTCTGATGGAGGAAATACTACACACCTGGCTCATGACACAGTCATTGTACAGAGTAACTGTTACCAATGCCACACATCGCCATGTATTCACAAATATCTAGCAAGAGGGCGCCCAGATCATTTCAAGTATGTATGACTGCTTTCACTCTGTGTGCATTCATTTTCCAATAATACCTGATGTCTGACACTGCCCCCACCCCCACCCCAGTCCTGCCTCACCTATCCCCTGCACTCAGGCCTTCCTTGCAGGCCTTTGGCCTTTATAGTCACATCGGAGTGGACATGGACTTAATTTTCTCCGTGTGTCTGTATTTGGTGTTCTTGGTGATGTTTCTACGGAAGCCCTGTCCCGCCATAAAGTACAGGACGGGGTCCAGGCAGCTGTTGGCGCTGGCCAGAGGCCGCGTGACCTTGTAGGCGATGCTGGAGGCCTCCAGCTGGCTGCAGGTGATCTGCTCGTCCAGGTAGCGGAAGCTGTAGTACAGGCTGCGGGTCAGATGAAACGGCAGGAAGCAGAGCATGAAGACCGCCAGCACGATGATGATCATCTTCACCGACTTCTGCCGGGAGCGCGCCGCGTTTGCGCCCGCGTCTGCGCCCGTGCCCATGCCCATGTGGCGTGCCGGCGGCTCCAGAAGCTTCCGCACCATGAGGCCGTAGCACACCATGAGCACCATGAAGGGCAGCGCGAACAGCAGCACCGACACGGCCGTGCTGTACACCATGAAGCTGTCGAACAGGTCCTCGCTGGTGGTGTCGTAGCAGGTGCGCTCCGTGCCGGCGTCGCGCGTCCTCGAGAAGTAGAGCACGGGCGCCTGGAAGAGCACCACCACGACCCACACGGCCGCCGACACCAGCCTGGCGCGCCCCCTGCTGGCCCAGCGCAGCGAGTGCATCGGGTAGCAGATGCCCAGGAAGCGGTGCAGGCTGATGCAGCACAGGAACAGGATGCTGCCGTACAGGTTGGTGTAGAACAGGAAGCGGATGAGCTTGCAGAGGGGCTCCCCGAAGGGCCAGTCGTTCTCGTCGGCGTAGTAGTAGATGAGGAAGGGCAGCGTGAGGATGTAGAGTGTGTCGCAGATCGTCAGGTTGAACATGTAGATGGTGCTGGGCTTCCAGCTGTGCCGCTGGACCAGGATGACGTAGAGGGTCACCACGTTGAGGATCAGGCCCACCACGAACACCACGCCGTAGCTGGCCGGCAGCAGGATGTACTTGAAGTCCTCGTCAAACATGCAGCGATAGGGACTCATGGTCGCATTGGGAGTGCTGCCGTTGGAGAAGTGAGTCATTTTGGTGTGAAATGGACCTGCGAACACAAAAGATTTAAAGGGGAATATAAGTACAAGCTTTAGATTAGGAGGTGAACTAAAGAAGTTGTGGCCGTACCACTTCACTCAGCCTTTGACTATCAAGACTCAAAGTCTAGGCAACCACACGCAAGTGTTCGTTCTGGACTATAGTTTAAGTTTTAACACTTCTCAGCTTCTGAACCCTCAGTGTAGCAAGACAGGCAGATCTGAAATTGCTGTACCACTTGCTGAGGCCTGTGGTTGAAATCAAGCCCAGCTCTGATGAAGGTGTGACGTCAAATGCCACACCACCAGCCAGTATGTCATATCCAGCTCTGAGGCTCTCTGTACTCATCTTCAGCCAGGATGTTTTGATGGCACAACCCTCAGTCCTTTACCTCTCCTCTCTGAAATGTACTGGGGTGGAATGTGTTCAGAGTGTGAATTACCCTCTATAATTGGAGGGTACTACCTTTTATGGACGCAACTACCTTTTACGTTTTACAATAATTACATTAATATGCCAGTATCCCCAAACCCTGTATTTTGTGTCTCTTTGGGAGGAGACTGGGTCTTGACTGGGGTGTACTGTACACCCGCAGTACCCCTGGTAATTCCAAACTATTATTATGTTGACAGATTCAAAATTTTACCTCACCATCAAGCCTTGAGCTAGTCAGAAAACAACTCGACCACTATCAAGACAGACACAGTAGCAGCTGTATTTCAGTAGGTCACTGAATAAAAAGCTGGCCTGAGCCACCAGGCTCTTTCCCAGCAGGTCCACAAAGGTCTGGTGGACAGTATCTATTACCTGTGACCTAATTGTGTCTCGTGAAGTGAATGTCTGTAGTTGCCGTGAGCACTGAGAATAGCCACCCGGCTGAAAAGTTGTTCCTCTTTTCTCTTCTTTTGAACTTAGAATCTGATAATAAATTAGTCCAGACACTTTGTCTGGAAACATTTTAGTGTGCAAAATGTCCTTACCTTAACTTTTTTGACTACTGTTTTTTTTTTTTTTTACAAACCTGCCACAAAGATCCTCATCTGAGCATAACAGTATCCCCGAACCTACGGATGGTATCCTCACCAAATGTATCACTGTGTGACACAGTAGCACCGAACGAAGATGGAGGACCACTAAAACCACAGAGAAGACCACTGGAACACTGCTCCCCTCCATGCAAACTCCAGTCGCCCACTGGTGCAGAAACAAACTGCACGCCATTCTCAAAGACCCACATCACCCTGGATACTTTTGCTGTTGAGAGAGAGAGCTCCAGACACCAGCTAAGACATACTGCTCACTGAACGGCACTAGTGCAAACAAGCGCTTTCAGAACAGTTCCTTCCCAGCGGCTATCAAACAACGTGCAAGAGACATTCGGACTGTGAAGAAATGCCCAGTCGCCCACAACTTATCTGCCACTGTGACAACAGACTGATAGCGTACCCTACTTCCTCCACATACACTACACACACTGGTAGAGTCCAAACATAAGTTATTTATGCTTTTTATATTAATAACTATTCTCTGGCAACTTTGACAACAGACTTGACAGCAGTCCCTTCCATCCCCTACCCCCAGCAGGCACACACACACACAAAAACATACATTCCACTCACCTACACTGACTTAACCGAGTCTGTTTTTAAATATTTATTACAGCACTTTCCTTTGTCAGTCTGTACACGTAGTGATCGAGGGATCCACATAAGAATTCCAAGGCTCTTGTGTACCCAAGCAAATGGTAAATAAACTTTTGAATCCTTGAAATATTTTGACACCTGTCTCTTCAGTGAAAAAGAGGCTGAGAGTTTGGAAAAATAGAAAACAAAAGTTGTTATGATAGACCCAAACAGCTGGTGCCTCTGAAATATTTCTTCTAACCTGAGCAGGTTCAAGTCAGACACAGCAGGCCTAGACTCAGCTCAGTCTTTGAGAGGAGCAAGACTGCATCACCTCCAGTTCCTAAAAAAGTTCCTATAAAAGCAGCACTATGCGACTTTTTACACACATTACACACACACACACAGTTAATTACACACACACACACACACACACACACACACACACACACACACACAATTATTCATTAATTAATCATCTTAATAAATTAGTAAATGCTTAAGTGTTTCATTACTAGTCGAATAAAGACTTTCTCAATCACTCCCACTGTCTGTGGACAGAATACCATGCTTGCAATATCTGGGTTTCCGTCCCGGCACCCTCAGACTTACAAAGTCTCAAATAATGCAAAAGCTTATTTTTATGAGAGTCTCCATTTACTTGGAGACACTAGGGGAAGCTCCACTAAAAAACTATTCACTGTTGCATAGTATCTCTTTAAGATTAAAGCAAAGCAAATCAGGAATATTAAAAAAAACGCAATTTGGAAAATCTGGTAGTTTTCAGACATAAAATAATAATTTGCTGTTGAGTGGCTGGTCAATTTTACACTTAATTTGTCAGTGTCTGGTAAAAATTCACATTTTGCAAAGTTTATTTCCACCCCTGCAGCAGATGTGCTAATGTCAAATGCAGAGACACTGCCAAAAATATTGGGACCCAGGAAAGAATACAATTTGGGCCCCCTTCATTATTATTAATGATATCAATAGTGTCCTCTATGGGGGGCCCTTATTATTATTATTATTATTATTATTATTATTTTAATAGTGTCCTCTGTGGCTCTACTTTTAATGCTGGGCCCTTAGAATCAGCCTAACTTTTTTTACACCTAGAGGTGCTTCTGGTCAAATGTACATATAAGGATTAGTATTTTATTACGCCAAGCAGCGATCGGTGATACGCTTTCATGCTTTCAACACATCTTTATAACTATCAGCTATACCTGACACCTCGCAGACAAGCAAAGGCCTAGAGGTGCTCCTGGTCAAATGTACATATAAGGATTAGTATTTTGTTACGCCAAGCAGCAATGAGTGATACGCTTTCGAACATATTTTCATACATTTTATTCATACTGTAACTATGAGCTATACCTGACACCTCGCCACAGACAAGCAAAGGCTTGTTCTCGTGGACACTGTTCTCAGACTGATAGGTAGACAATCACGAGACATGGACTGAGAAACATTCTTAAAACAACACAGCTTTTTCACAAACACACACACCCTATACTGACCTTCATACCTCTCACTATGCACTTACGGTATGTACATAATTACACATACACAAACAGAAGACTGTTTTTTTTTTTAAACTGTACCTTGCAATGTTGCAAAACCGGACCCTGTGTGTTGCCTCTCCTCTTCCAAATAGTTTTACAAACCCTCAGGGCAGGGGGAAGCTTTTTCAACTCATCACATCTGCTTTGCTCATCACTTCTGTTCTCTGGTTTCTTCACTCAGTTGAAGACCAACACTGTGGTGTAAGATCCATATCTTTAACCCAGCAGAAGGCACACTATGACACAAGATATCTGCTGAAATTCCTGATAAGAAGAGCATCTTTTTTCCATGGTAGATGAGTGAGAAACAGTCAAGAGCCACATCTACACTGTACACTTTTGGCCCTAAATCCAGAAAGTGCTAATTACAATGTAATAACCTCAATCCTTAGGACTCTCTCTCTCTCTCAGTACACTTACGGTGGTACTCCTTGCTGTCCTACTGCCTTGCCACACCAAACTGATCCGTCACCTCAGGGTACTTGCATAGTAGTGGGTGCGTCTTGTAGCCTACCTCTTGCTTACTTACTATCACTTCTGAGACCTGTGTGGGCGTTAACGTTCACTTTGGCAAGCCTCAGCCTGCTCCCAGGAAGTGGAGCAACAGCCTAAATGATAGATGATAGAAAAGGCATCTAGCTATATGCTTTTACAAGCCCCACGACTTAATCATTTCTCACTTCTACTAATACGCCACTGACACTCAATGCTAATGTCAATGACACTCCCATATTGTGAGTGTGGAAGATAGTCACAAGTAAGTCTCCTGGAATTACAAGGTTTGATTTGCACTAGTACCTCATTAGCTTTAACAGGAGACTCTATAGTTATTGGGAAACGCCTACTGGCTATCTGCATGGGTAGAGCAGACCAATTTAAACACCCTAAGGATCTCTAAATATTCAAAGGATAGTTTTTACCACAAAGACTGTGATAGGTTAAGCCTGAATGATTGAGCTACTGGACTGCAGATAAAAGGAATTTTACTGCTGAAGTTTTATAATGGTATCATATGTCTGTTCTGGAGTTTCAGTGGACTCTACACAGTATTTTTTAATGGCTTCACTCACAATTACAGAACTAAAACAAGTACAACGGAGCTGTTTGAAGTCTCCCTTTTCCATCTTTGCCAAAATATTTATATTAAATTCTCTGACCCAGAAGTCTCAGACATGAGGTTGACACTGGGAAGTAATAACTCACAGATATGTTCCCTGTTACATTCATTCAGAGCTGCTGTCAGCTGCTGTTCACCAACCCCTGACCCCTGTGAAGATATAAACACAGAAACTCGATCTATGTCATATTTCGTGTTATTTCGTGTTACGATTCGTATGTGTGTGTGTGTGTGTGTGTGTGTGTGTGTGTCTGTGTGTGTGTGAGAGAGAGAGAGACAGAGAGAGCAAGTGAGTGACCGAGAGAGACAGAGACAGAGACAGAGAGGAGATCAAATCAAGTCCGGCTGCATGGGCAAACACTTTGTCTTACCTGATGGTAAACTCATTGAGGAGACACTCCCAGACAAAACAAACAGAGTGAAAAACAGCATACTAATGGAGAAGACTACTACAGCAGCAGGATCTGACTGGAAGCGGACATCTCCCATTCGGCCATGACAGAAGAACCCTGAGAACGAGGCGAGAAAGTAAAGGTTTGACTAATGTCTTACCTGCCTCTGGTAATGGTGTATTAATGATTACCCATACGCACAGCGCACTCAGCAGCCTGAGCCCAATCTCCACATTTCCACCCCCAAATAGGCTACCACCTCACCAAGCACTTCGGTGCCAGTGCCTGCATGGGTTATCGGACTCTGACCTACAACTTGTGAGGTGAGAGGAAACCCGCTATGACAAGAAGAAGTTAAATGGATACACAGCACCCAGCATGTACAACATACAACACCCACAAGGCTCCACTCTTCTTTGTGAATGTCACCAATAGACTCAGTAAATAATCTCCCATATGACACAAGTAACAGACACCATGTGGGTGAGCTATTGCTCCAAGAGTCCAGTGGGCTATGACCAGAAACAGGATCCCTGTCACTGTGAATCATCCTTTTCCAAAACAGCAGGTCATATATAGCCTATAGGCTATTTTATCATTTTAATTGTCGTTGTTGGTATTCTTCTTCTTCTTCTTCTTCTTCTTCTTATTAGTATTACTCATATTGTTTTTATTATTATTATTATTATTAACGATAACAATGACAAAATGATTATTTTCTTTTTAATAAAATGCTGTTGAACGTTAAAATCCTAAAAAGCAAATGAGGGCATTTTGTATTTCTGAGATCGATTGGCTCCCTCTAAATTTCACCCTCGATCTTTCCTCTATCAGCTGCGATTCCTTGTTGCTGAGCAGGGGACGAAGACGCTAAGTGAAAATACTGGTAGAGCAGTAAATTTGTGAATTGAATCGTCGCCACAACGGGGCGATATATCCATGGGTGAAAAGTAATCCTCTGTCTGGAGCCCGATAATGTACTCAGACCTGCCGTTGCGTGTCGCAGTTGAGTTGTTGAGTTCAACCAAAGACCCCGCTGCTTTACCATTGCATTTCCCCTATTATTTTCCCCCCAGCTTGTCTGTGCTCCGCAGTGTTTGCTCGGACGGACTCGGAGCCTGCGAGTGTGGAGTTGGTGTATCATGGCCGCCTGAATACAAATCTGAGCACACTATTTCTCTCTCCTTTTATCCCCTTCCCCCGAGTTGTACTGTTTGCGTTGTTTCCAGTTCTCGAAGATTTTTCGGATTTTATCTGATTTTTTGGAATTAATCATTCATGTCCATGCTCAAAAATGCAGCCACCACCGAGAAAGGTAAGTTTTCTCAGTTCTCTGTCATCCTCGAGAGGCTAACGAGGGTTTCTTCTTTATTTTTTTATTTTTATTAATTTTTTTTATCAAAAGTAATGATTTTTGTTGTTCTTACTTGACTGTTAGAACGTGGTAGAAAATGAAAGGAGTTAGTTGTGTTCAACAACCTGCTTTTACGGCTGCTCAGAAATTAGATGATGATAGCAAACAGTAGTGTCAGATATTGGTGGAATGCACTTTCAACCGCTAACAAGTTATGAAGCCCGCTACAGTCTGGCGCTCAGACTCGGCTAGCGGAATTGTAAAACTAGCTGTCCCTAGCTAACGGTAAGCTGTCCTCCGTTCTGGTCCTGTAAGGCACGGTGGGGATCAAGGGACTGCTAGGTAGCTAGCAGCAACTCAATATTCCCGCATTTAGCTAAGTTGTTCTTGCGTGAATCAGTTGTTCGAGCTGGAGATGCGTGTCTTTGTTGACATCTTTGACAGGCGTGGTGCCCCATCTGACCTGTAGCTCCGAACATATTGTCGTTTGACTGTAAAAACGGCAACCGAGAAATAGATGGCATAACATGATTTACGAATAAAGTCAGAGTGCTGTAAGATACTGTCCTTTTGTTCTCATGTATACTGACGCGTCTTACTGGGCTGCACAATGCAGTGGAAGAAATTTGTTCCTCGCTGTAAACATAACTGAAGTGGAAATGACAAGTCCTGTGCGTGTCATTTGCGTTATGGGGATTGCCTACTGTTTGGTCCTGAAGATCTGTCACAACAGAGGAATCAAAAAACCCTGGCCCTCCAGCTTATCTTTCGTGCATCTTTTGATTGTAGTATATGGAGACTGCATGTTCTTTCACAAAGGGTGATAACTAGTGTTTTCAGAACAATAAAGAATACTGGTCTTCTCTTCACTCACTCATCTGTTTTAATTGGAAAGAGCCAGTCGGTTGCCGATGGTTTGTTTTGTCTGGATTCTGACACGCGGCCAAATCCGTTGTCAGAGACAGTATTTATCGAAGACATACTGCAATTCCCCCTGGCTAACCTGGAGGTTTTGTGATATTCTGTTGTGCGAGAGATCTTTTGTTGCCACAGTATTCAGGCAGGCAGATTTGATGAAGCGCATCGCCCCTCGCCAAGACTGTCCAGACGCCGATTAATTGTTTCCTTGTTCATAATATCTCCGTCCTCGTCTCAGTAACCTATGATCTCGACCTCTGCAGCATTGTGTTGGTGGTAGTGCTTCGAGGGTGAATGCTTTTCGAGGTGAGGACAGACGTGCCAACACCGATAACGTTTTGCGGCATCAGCTATGAACTCGGGGACGAAGCCGCTTTGTGTTTGCACATTTAAAGCACAATTCATTTCCAGCAGGATGTCGAATCCTCTCAACGGCAAGCCTTTTTTTTAACATCATGTGACGATGTGCCTTCTACTCTCCAAATACATGAGTAGTGCATATATGACCATGAGGCGGCTATGTTGGTGGAATTTAGGTGTCTCATTACCGTGGTGATAGTGTTAGTGAAACAGTTCACCTGATGGGTGCACCTGGTGAACCGGTCTCCATTAAATAGCCTAGCCATCCGATGAGCAGTCGGTTTATGGGGCTATGGAGGCTCAGGTGGTCTCCTCGACCGTAAAGGCAGCCGGAATTATTAGGGATCCAATTATGTGTTTTTGCTGCACTGAGGGTGATCCCTCAATTAACGGCAATCCGTTTGCATCAGTGTGAGCTTCTACTTCTAGAGGGAATCCTATTCATCCATCCATCCATCCATCCATCTATCCATCCGTCTATCCATCCATCCATCCATCCGTCTATCCATCCGTCTATCTATCTATCTATCTATCTATCTATCTATCTATCTATCTATCTATCTATCTATCTATTCTGTCTCTCTCATTCTTTCTCTCTCATTCTTTGTCTCTCTTCCTCTCATGCCGGCTGTCTGTGTGTGCACATGTTTGTTCGTAATAAGTCATAGACAGGCTTGCACACATTGTTGGCAGCTGAAGCTGGTAGAAGCTTCAGACCCATTGTTAAGGCTATTGTCATTTCATATGGCAGTGAACCATAGGAAAGCTCCGCTCCTGCGCAGGCGAGTCTAAGCAGTTACATACTGCTCCCTGTCAAAGCATTGCTAAACAGCCCCAGCCTTAGCCCCCCTTAACACACACTACCCTCCCTCTTAGTTAGCCTACTTGCTCAGCTTAATGAGGAGTGGACACTGGTCACTGGTTGGTGGACAGTCAAAAGATTAGGCCAAGAATGTCGTTTATAACCGGACACATGCAACACAGGATGTGAATTTGTCTGATTAAAAGGGAGGGGTCATGTTTTTTTTTTTTGTTGTTGTTTAATCTTCAAAGCCCAACCAGATGAAAGAGACCCCGTGTCACATGTCAAGCAAATTGTGTTTGTGACCGTTGGT